>ML778691.1:291754-318364 GCA_009831015.1 Picea engelmannii | reverse complement strand
AGAGAGAGAGAGAGAGAGGCGCATTCTTGGGAGAGGACTTTTTGTATTTGCTTGAGTTATCTCTTGGCATTGTATTGGTTATCTATAATAAGGAAGTTTTGTTGGGTTTTCTCCCCCATTAGGGTTTCCCAGGATAAATGATGTGTCTCTTGTGATTGTGTATTTCTCAATGATCCTATCTTATGCTATTGTTATCTAATGAAATGCGAAGAACTCTAATAATAGTTTAAACCTTAACACTAACACCTCCTAGACTTGCGACATTGCATTGATGGGTCATGACGTTGCACATGTAGCTAGACATGGCACATGTAGCTAGACATGCCACATGGAGCCATTGATGATGTCATGCACCCTTTGAGGACGTTATGGCTTAGATTGATGATGTGGCATGTGATGATGGTCATATACCCCTTTGGAGGGATGATTGAGTTATCCTCCTTCACGAGGTTGGATTTTTCACCTGGGACATTGCATATCTAGAGGATGACATCATGCTTGGAGTGATATGACTTTTGATTGAGCCAACATAGCACATGGGTGATGAGTTAGAACCTTTTTTTATGATGAGATGTGACCCTATTGATGAGGGGACATGACCTTTGATGATCCTTTGCACCTCTTGTGGATGGATGTGAAGTTTGTAGCTTTTGTACCCCTTGAGGAAATGGCATCACCCTCTTTTGGCACTTTACGTTCACATACGTGGCCTTTTAGGAGGACGTTTTGATGTTTTAGCATTGTATTTTCATTTTGGAGGCACTTTTGGGGGTCAACCTAAGACTTATCCACCTTGTATACTGGATTTACATGTTTTAGAGGCTTCTTAGGAGGATATGGCGCTTGGTTATGTCATATATATAGAGGGAGCACTCCATTTTGTAAAACATAACTCATATCATGGAGAATCATCACTACAATTGTCTTCTATCTTTCTTTTTCACCATGTAGAACTTATGCACCTTGTTTCGGATATGATCTTGTGGATGCTTTTCAAGTTTTATGGATGATTTCAAGGTTACAGTTTCATGGATGCTCATTGATGTACCTAGTAAGTGCTCTTTCTAAGTCATTGATGGTTTACTTCTTGATGTATTAAGTGAATGTTTTATCAAAGTGGGGATAATTGCATGATATCTTGTATTTTCTTGGATAAACCTTGCCTTGAAACCCTTGTAAGGTTTGTAGTGGAATACCTTCCCTTGTTATCATTTATTTAAAGCTTGTGGAAGAACATAAGGGTATTTCTAGGGTTTGTAGTCGACTACCCTAGTCTTATTCTTATAGGCTAACATTATAGGGTTTGTAGTCAACTACTCTAGGATTTTGACCAAGATCCATCTTAATATCTTGCTAAAGGTTTCCAGAAGATATAGGACAATGTCTTAGGGTTTGTAGTGGACTACCCAAGTTGCTCTTCTAAAGGATTAACACCTAGGGTTTGTAGTGGACTACCATGGGGTTTAGTTCTTAGGTCTTTCTCTTGCCTCTGCTCTCCAAGAAAGTGCATATTTGACTCCACATGCCCATGGAATCTAGACGACACTAGTTGTAACATCCTCGTTACTAAAAAATTGCTCTAATACCAATTTATAGAATTCACGTTACTACTAAACTGCTTTGATACCACAATATAACATCCATGTTACTACTGAGCAATGCTACTGCAAAATCCAGTGCACAGATTCTACTCTATCACATAAGTATGTGCAATAATACTTGAAGTAACACCCTTAACCCCAAACCGAGTCGCACCACACAAACTTTTCTCTTTTTACACTACTGATAACAACGAAAGTAACACAATGCAAATGTGTGTCTAGGCATAATGAGCATGTCGCTTTACTACGCGCGTATTCCATACTGAACATGAGATCACTACTGCGCGTGCAACCATTGTGGCGTCACATGCCAATTTTGTCCTCCTTGTGCAACCATTGTGGTGTCACATGCCAATTTTTTCCTCCTTGTGCACACAAACTGCTTCCCTGTGTGCATAAGTAAATCTAGCCTCTGGTGCACATAGAGTATTCTATGCATGCACGACCATTCTAAACTCGTCTTGAAGACTGATAACCAAAATCTTAAGGTTAACTTAAGAGGAAAGCTAACAACAATTGTCATACTCATGCACGACTATAAATATTGTGTATCCACACCACACTTACATGTATAAGCAACATAATACATAATAACAACATTTACTTATATGCAAGAACATACAAGAATTTAACCCATATTAAACACAAATAATTAAGCACACAATAAATGAGACAAGCACATAAAGACACTTATCTTTTATGAAAATCACCAACTGCACGCAGAACTCAGTCGTTCCTCCCAACCATAGACTATGTTGCTCTTATACTTTCAGCAACATGTCACCCCCGAGCTGGGGCTTAACTCCACCAGGGAAAAAAGGTTCATAATGCCAAGATAAGGTCTGACAATCAACATAATTGCATAGTCCAAGGTGCCACTGTTGCAACTAGCCTACAATATCTCATTCCCCACACACCTATTACACCCAAGGAAGTGTGCCCCTTTTCTACTCAATAATGCCTCAACTGCCCCACTTCCCTTCCAAGGTTCCAACAACAAGCGAGATAGGAATTCTCAAAGCCCTGCAACTAATGCCTAGCTCACCAGGGAACAATTCCCAACAAGACTCTCACCTGGAGAGAATTCTCACGGGTCTGACAACCCACCTCTTCGACAACAAATCTCTTACCTCGAGAGATTGCTCACAAGCCTGACAACTCACCTCTTCAACAACAAGAATTTGGTTACAATACAGAAACCCCTTACAAGCTCTTCTATGTAGATAAGGTAATAGTCGTCCTTTCTTAGACGATCTGACCCCCTTCTGCACATGAGAATGAATGAATTTCCCTCAAAAATGAGTTCTCCTCTGAAATACACTAAGGACAACAATATATATTGCATGCCTTAAACTGGACACTTGTCACCTTCAGAAGTTGTTTTATCCACTTGGTGACCCATTCCCATTCCTCGGGAACTTAGGATAAATAAATATCCATAAACTACACTTCTCTGGAAATATTAATAAAATATTATATGGGACTTAAGTCCGAACCCCCGCGCCCCCCCTTTTCCCTTTTCTGATGAAGTTATCCCCCCGTCTCTTTTCCTCTGATCTGTTTGCACACAACGATGTGATATTATTAATAACTTGAGTATGATTACACTTTACAAGGATAGACACACTAGCCTATTTGTGTCTTGGCTCACCAGCCTCATCACCACACAACATCTCCAACCTCAAATACATATACATCCAAATATATATATATACTCAGCTCAATGCGCACTTCCAGGTAATCCCTGCGCACAAACTCAAGTGCACACAACACTGCGAAATGTGCACACCCTTGCTTTGATTTTCAACCACGTGCACTTACCCAGGTGTGCACACTACTCAGGTGCGTGCAACACCAAAACTTGGTGCCAATGACTCACCAGCCTATATCTACATTTACATTTATAATTGGTACCAATAGATCACCAGCCTATATGTACAATTACAAAGGGGTTCAGATTAGGGAAATTACATTCTCATCCCCGTTATTTATGCACTGTCCTTAATGCATCATATACACATGTACATAGAAAACTTCAAAAATCTTCAAAAAGATGCAGATACTCTGCCTGCATAGCATCCTCGCATTCCCAAGTTGCATCCTCAAGACCGTATGCAGACCCCCTTTCGGCCCCCTTATTTGGCACTTACCCCATTAGATTCCCCTCGTCACCCTGATTTTCGTGATACCCTTCACCCATAACCCTTTTTTTGTGTGGTCCCACCTGCCCCTTTATGGTTCCCCCCTTCATCATGGCCCACACCCATTGCCAAGACCTTAAAACACACCTCAATACCTTATCATATGATTTCACCGAGGCCCAGAAGGAAGCACAACAACTCAACGCCTTCCACCTTAGACGCAAAAATGGAAACCTTGAAATAGGACCTCTTTACACATCTTGAATCCTTCACTTCCCAAATCTACGCCAAGCTAAATATTACTGGAGACCTTACCTCCTCTAACCCACCTTTGCACCCTGAAGGTGAAACTTCCTCCAATTCCCAGATTTTTTAGCCCCATCACTTTTAGTGTGACCTATGCCTTCCACGAGTGGATGTGAACAAATTTGATGACTCGGATTCCACCATCTAGGTAACTCAAATGGAACAATATTTCTCTTTATACAACACTATGGATGAGTTGGCCAAACTCCGATATATTGTTCTCCATCTAGATCAAGAACGTTGGCAATGGTGGAAATGGAGAAAAAATGCTCGCCAAGGGTATATGGCTTGGACACAATTTGTTGCAGAGCTTTATGAATGATTTGACAATGACACCCACCATTTAGGCCATTTGACAAAGTTGAAACAATCTGGTGCAGTGGAAGACTTTATCTTTGTTTTTGAGCAATTAACGTTTCGCACGAAGGGCATGTTTGATGCGTTTTTCTAAGAATGTTTTATCAGTGGCCTCAAGGAGGAGATTCGTGCCCACGTCCTCATGGATCACCACCAGAGTTACGTGCAAGCTACTAAAATAGCTAAGGAAGCACAAAAGTTTGTCTCTTCTCGAACCATAAAACCCTCCTTTATTCCTCGCCCTAAACTAGTCACTCTCGCTCCTCCTTCCAGTTCACTAAAGATCCAAAAATTAACCCGGGAAGAAATGGTTGAAAACCAACTCAAGGGCCTTTGTTATAATTATGATGACACATATTTTCCTGGGCACAAGTGTAAGGAACAAAATCTTTCTATGGTCATATCTGAGGATGTTTCTGAAGAAGAGGTCAAGGCTCCCCCTGTGGTCGAGTCACCTGAACCCACTGACCTGAATCCACCCTCAGACCCCCCTGAAGTTGAACCAGTCATTTCCCTGAATGCTCTCATTAGCTTCTCTGCTCCCCAAACCCTCAAGCTAATTGGTTACATTAAGCATTAGAAGGTCACCATCCTTGTTGACAGTGGCAACACCCATAATTTTATTCATCGTTGCATTGCCCAAGAAACTAATTGTTATAACTGAGTAGTCAATGACTTTCAAATCATGGTTGCCAATGGTGGGTCCATGAAATGTGGGGGGCATTGTAAAAATGTGTGTCTCCAAATTGGTCAGTACCACATGAAATCTCATATCTTTGTTATCGACATGGGTGGTTGTGACGTTGTGTTGGGTGTCGAATGGTTAAGGACTTAGGGCCCCATTCTCATGTATTTTAAGGAATTAACCATGCAATTCAACTAGGAGGACCAATAATATAAGTTCTAAGGAATCACAACAGGTTCCCCTAAATCATCAGTTCCCATCGCATGGAAAATCTCCTCAAAAAATGTCATTCCGACATTATTGCACAACTCCATTCCATTCAAGCCATTTAGACACCCTATGTGCATCTTGACCTGCAATCCATCCTATCCAAACATCAAGTTCTTTTTCCATTCCCTGGGAACTTCCTCCTTCCCATGGTGTTCATAATCATTCCTTTCCCCTTGTCCTCGGCAGCCTTCCTCCCAATGTTCGTCCCTATCGTCATCCCTTTGCCTAGAAAAATGAATTTGAGAAAATTGTTCAAGAATTGCTCATCGCAAGCGTTATCCATCCTAGTACTAGCCTCTATTCTTCTCCAGTGGTCATGGTACTTAAGAAAGAAGGCTCTTGGCGGATGTGTCCTGGCCTTCGCGCCCTCAACAAACCCACCATCAAAGACAAATTTCCCATTCATGCCATTGATGATCTCTTGGATGAACTAAGTGGTGCCCAATTCTTTACTAAACTTGATCTTCGTCTTGGATACCACCAGATACATATGAAAGAGGCAGACATTCCTAAGACTACATTTCAAACTCATGAGGGCCACTATGAATTCTTGGCCATGCCCTTTGTCTTGTGTAATGTTTCCTCCAGTTTCCAAAGCCTCATGAATCATGTCTTTCATCCTTTACTCTGTCATTTTGTCTTAGTTTTCTTTGATGATATTCTGATCAATAGTAAAACCTGCACAACCCATCTTGCTCATGTGGTTCAAGTTCTTCATCTCCTCTCTCAGCACCATCTTTTCCTCAAATAATCTAAATGTGCTTTTGGGGCCTCATAAGTCAAGTACTTGGGTCATATTGTTGGCAAGGCGGGTGTCAAGGTGGATCCTTAGAAGATTGAAGCTATGAAGGATTGGCCTCACCCTAAGACTCTCAAAATCTTATATGGTTTTATGGGTTTAACAAGGTATTATTTCAAGTTTGTTAAGAATTGTGGAAAGATTGTGGCGCCTCTCACTACTCTCCTTAAAAAGAATTATTTCACTTGGACTCCAACAGTTGATCATTCCTTTCAAGCCTTGAAGGCAACTATGTGCACCACTCTTGTCCTGGCCCTTCCTGACTTCACAATGACCTTTGTCCTTGAATGTGATGCTTCTGGGATAGGAATTGGAGCAGTCCTTATGCAAGATGGTTGGCCTTTGGCCTTTACCAACAAACAATTGTCAGAGTGACATTTAGGCCAATCAATCCATGAAAAGGAAATGTTGGCTATTTTGAATTCAGTGGATCTCTAGCGCCCTTATCTATTGGGGCAATGCTTCCAAATTAAGGCAAATCATCATAGTGTCAAGTATTTTCTGAAGCAACTTCTTTCAACCCCGGAGCAATAAAAATGGGTGAGTAACCTATTTGGATATGATTATGAGATCATTTACAAGAAAGATAAAGACAATCTGGTTGCTAACGCTCTTTCAAGAAAATATGAAGATGAAGGGTCCATTTTTTCCCTCTCCTTCATTGTACCAGATTGGCTCCAAGATGTTCACTAGGGATGGCTGTAAGATCCCAAAATTTCATGTTTGATCCAACAATTGCAAGCCCATTCTCCAATTTCCCCATGGTACTCTTGGCACAACGATGAGCTTCACTATAAAGGTCATATGTATTTAAGTAAACAATAAAAACTCAAATCCACAGTGCTTTATGAGCTTCGTGCTACACCCACAGTTGGGCACTTAGGATTTACCAAAACCTATGATCGGGTCAAACATTCTTTTTTGGGGGATGGTATGAAACAACATGTTCACACTTTTGTGGTTGAATATGATGTCTGTCAACGCAACAAGGGAGAAACAGTCAAATACCCTGTCACACTACAACTACTTCCAATTCCACTAGCTATTTGGAGGGATATCTCTATGGATTTCATTATCGTCTTACCTAAATCGGGAAATAAGTCAGTCATTATGGTGGTAGTTGATCGTCTTTCCAAGTATGCTAATTTATGTGCTCCTCGATACCCATTTATCACCTCCACTGTGGCTCAACTTTTCATGGATCATATCTTCAAGCTTTGTGGCATACCCCCAGTTGAATGATGGTACAACACTTCTTACCATACATCTACTCGCATGACTCCTTTTGAAGCAGTATATGGACAAAATCCACCTTCAGTTCTCTCATACATGCCCGGTATCTCGAAGGTCCAAGCGATTGACCAAAATATTACAGTTCTAGAGGATATTATCCATACCCTCAAAGAGAATTTGGTCATGGCTCAGAATCACATGAAGCAACAACCAAATCGAGGTCACTCAGAACGTCAATTTGTTGAAGGGGACCAGGTGTTTCTTTGATTGCAACCTTATAAGCACACTTCACTCAAAGCTGACCATTGTCAGAAACTAGGGCCAAATGTTTTGGTCCTTATACAGTTCTCAAGCGCGTGGGACAGGTGGTCTATCAATTAGTTTTTCCTAGTCATTCTAAGCTCCATCTTGTTTTTCATGTCTCCTCCTTAAAGAAGGTGATTGGAACTAAGTGCCAAACTCAAACTAGTCTTCCCGAGTTGGATGAAGAAGGATCCATCTGGTTAAAACCATAAGCAGCCTTGGACCAACGTGAGTGTCGTCTCTGTCAGTGCGCCATCAAGAAAGTGTTAGTACAGTGGAAAGATACAACTTCAACAAATGCCACCTGGGAGCTAACTACCATTCTGCAACAGTTTCTTCATCTCAAGCCTTGAAGACAAGGTTGTTTTTTAAGGGGGAGGGCATGTTAGGGACCTAACCTCCCTAACCCCTCACGTAGGTAAAATAATATATTTTCCATGTAATGAAGTCTAATATTAATAAGGCCTAGTAATAAGGAAGAATAAGTCAAATGTAAGAAGACATAATAGAAGCTTCCGCTTCTAGGAGATCTTCCTCTAGATTGTTCTTTTGGTAGATAGATTTAGTATAAATAGGAGTCAAGGGCATGAGAAGTTTTTGTCTTAAGAATTATTGTAATAGAGAACTGCTTTGCTGGAGGTTTCCCCCTCAAAGAGGCAAGTGAACATCATTTCCTATCAACAAAAGTATTATTTTGGTGTTGTGGCTTCATATGTTATGTTGTTTTGTTGTTATTCTCTACAATATTTTAGTTTTTGGCTATTATAATAGATTTGGCACCTTACAAACAATTTCCCAATTTCAGGGAACTGCGTCTGGCTTTTACTTTCAAGAACAAATGATTGGCCACTTTAACTCTCTGTGGGTTATGCCTTTATTTGTGCAGCTTTTCTACCTGTCTTGGGTAGCCTTTAAATTCTGCCATTTCTTTACCATATGCTCTTCCATTTCTCTGAACAGATCTGGCCCAACCACTACGCGGTCTGTTGGGTTGTCCCAACTCATTGACATGTTGCACTTTCTACCATAAAGTGCCTCAAATGGGCTCATCTTTAAAGATGCTTGATACCCATTGTTGTAAGCAAACTCTATCAAGTGAAGGTAGTCTTCGCATTTTCATGGTTTATCCATCACATACATCTCGAGCATATCTTCAATCACCCGATTTACCCTCTCTGTTTGTCCATTTGTCTCAGGGTGATATGTTGTGCTAAAGTTCAAATTTGTTCCAATTCCTTTGAACAACCCTTTCATAATGTTCGAGGTGAAATTGGAATCTTTGTCAAACACAATTATCTTAGGTACACCATGCAACTTACCAATTTCTCGCATGTATATTTCAACCATGTTGGTTGCCTCATGCGCTGACTTTACTGGAATAAAATGGGCAACTTTAGTAAGTTTGTCCACCACTACCATAATAGAATCATGTTGCTTAACAGTCCTAGGAAGCTTAGTAATGAAATCCATGGTTACAAATTCCCACTTCCACTCAGGAATGGGCAAAGGCTATAGCAAACCAGCTGGATGTCTGTGTTCAACCTTGACCTTTTGGCATTCAAGGCATCTAGCAATAAAATCAACAACTTCTTTTTTCATGCCTGGCCAATAGTATAGTTTTTTTACTGTGACAATTGTCTTATGATAGCATGGGTGTCCTGCATAAAGAACCTTATGCATCTTTGACATAACAACATTTTCAACTCTTGATCATTTAGCACATAGACTTTGCGTCTATACATGAGGATTACATCCTCTTTTAGCTCATAACCTTCTGAATTTTGGATCAACATACCTTGTTGTAAAGTCACCTTTATGTCCACATAACGTTGATCTGATTTGGAAACTTCTAAAATTATGTCACACAAATCTGATTTGTACATGCTAATGGTTGTCGCATGCATCTCGTGCACCCTATTGTTGAGTGCGTCAACCATCTTGTTCTCTTTCCCTCTTATATGATTTATGTAAAAGTCATACTCATCGAGGAATTCTGACCACCTTCTTTGTCTAGCATTTAAACTTGGATGTCCAAAAAAATACTTTAGACCACTACGATCTATTCTCAGATCAAATCTTTTACCCAGGAGATAGTGTTGCCACATCTTCAAGGAATGCACTGTGAATTCCAATTCTAAGTCATGAGTAGCATACATCCTTTCATGCTCCTTTAACTTTCTTGATTCATAGCATATCACATGCCCATTCTAACTAAGGAATCCACTGATTATTTCCATGTAGACAATGAAGTCTTCATCTGAATCAACAATTCTAAAAATTGGTGCACTTGTCAACAAACTCTTCAAGTGTTGAAAATTGCTTACACAATATGGAGTCCATTCAAATCGTGCACCTTTCTTTTGCAAGGATGTAATTGGATGCGCAATCTTTGAGAAACCTCCAATAAACCTTCTATAATAACCTGCAAGTCCCATAAAGGACCTCACCTCTGTGACATTTCTTGGTGTCAACAATTCCTCAATGGATTTTATCTTTTCCGGATACACGACTATTCCTTCCTTGGAAATGATATGACCCAAATAATGAATCTTTCGCTGCTAAAATGAGCACTTGCTCAACTTTGCAAAAAGATGATGCTCCCTCAAAACTTGTAGCACCATCCTCAAGTGTTGCTCGTGCTCTTCCTTAGACTTTGAGTAAATAAGTATGTCATCCATAAATACAATGACAAACTTATCTAAGTAATTTATGAAAACTCCATTCATCAAACACATGAAGACATCTGGTTCATTTGACAACACAAATGGCACCACTCTAAACTCATAATGTTCATACCTCATTTTGAAAGTAGTCTTGTTGATGTCCTCTTCCTTAATTCTCACTTGGCTATATCCATATCTGAGATCAATCTTTAAAAATATTTGTGCGCCCTTCAGCTAATCAAAGAGGTCATCTATCCTTAACGAAGGATACTTGTTCTTTACTGTTACATTGTTCAACTACTTGAAGTCGATACAAAGTGCTAACATACCATATTTCTTCTTCACAAGCAATATTGGAGCACCCCATGGTGACAAACTTGGGCGTATATACCCTTTCTTTAGAAGATCCTCTACTTGCATATGCAACTCCTTCAACTCTGGCGTACTCATCCTATAAGGAGTCTTGGATATGGGTGTTGCTTCTGGCATTAGATTTATAGAGAAATCAATATCTCTTTTTTGTGGCAACCTCGGTATGTCTTTAAATACATCCTCAAACTCTTTCAGTACTGTGCAATCCTCAACACTTAACACCTTATCCTTAGGTGCCTCTTCCATGTCCACTGCAAATACTTGACATATTTTCCTATAACTTTTCTTCAATTGCAAGGTTGAAACTTCTCTAATAGTTATGACTCTTGGAATGCCTTGAATTGTTCTTAAGTTATATTCCTCATCCAAGCAAGTAAATGTCTTATTGTAACAGTCTAGAATGAGATGATGTTGGTCCAACCAATCCATACCAACGAGACAATCATATGAGCCCAAAGGTATGATATTCAAATAATCTTTTGTGCGTATTCCATTCATTTCCATTGGATATGCCTTAACCATCTCATTAATTTTCCTTTTTTTCTCTTGTAGCTAATTGCACCAACCAAGGTTTTCCAAGCTTGCTTCTCAACAATTGGAATCTTTCCACCATATTAGAATCTAGATAACTATGACTAACTCCTGGATCAATTAAAATATCAATGGGTTGGTCATTAATCTTACCTTCCACTTCAATCATGAGTGGGTGAAACCCAGCTTGCTTGTTATCTAGGGCTGCATAAATCCTAGGTACATTTATGCCCATGTCTTCAACTATCGCAACTTGTTGTACACTGTGCGTAGTCCTCTTTTTCACCTCTTTGAGGCAAATCTCTGCACATTTGATCTCCACCACAACCCCAAAATTGAATAGATTGTTGCCTTGGATTTTGCCCCACTATCTTCGTCTTTCTGGGCTCATTAAGAGTTGGTTGTTGTTGCACAGTGTTTCTGAAAAATGGTGGCTTGGCCCCCTTCTTCTTCTGTTCCACCTTGCTTTTCATCTTGTCTTCCCAAGCCTTTTGGAAAGTCGGTCTTCCCCTTTGTCGGTCATAAAGACACTTAGCACACCTTATGATTTCCTCCAATGTCTTGGGGTCATCATATTGTATCTTGTCACTGATAAGTGATGGCAGCCCACTTAGGTACCTCTGAATTTTAACTTGCTCATCCTCGATGAATACGACATACTTCAACAATTCTAAAAATATTCTTTCATACTCATCTATGGTCATACTCCTGAGCTTGAGTTCAAAGAACTCCTTCATTTTTTTGTCATAGTACCTCTTGGTTAAGTATTTCTTTTGAAAATACCTCTTGAATTCCCTCCAAGTAACCTTCTTCTCATCAATGTGTTGTACTGGCACAAATTAATCCCACTACATTGATGCATTTACTTTTAGTTGATATATGGAAATTCTCCCTTCTGCTTGTACATAATAATTATGCAGCTGAAAGTACTTCCTCATACCCAACAACCAAGTCTCCACAACTTCATCATTCTTGTGCTCATTGTCAAAGGCAGGAAGCTTGATCTTATTCATTTCTCCTTGTAACTCGTCCACCCCAGTCTTATGTTTTTTGATAGGAGATGGACTTGAGCTATTATGTGCTTTCCTAAATGAATGCTTCGGTGAGTGATGATGATGTTTATCAACACTTCTTGCTTCTCTTCTTTTCTCATCATGAGAACTGTGACTTCTTGACCTACTCGACTCTGTCTCCTTATCTATTTTATTTTCTATTTTGTCCAAGCTTTGCATAAAATTGACATTGAAGTTATCTTGATGCTCCTTGGTTTTCATAATCCTTTCATTATCAACTTTATAGATTTGGACATCTTTTTGCAATCCCTTACTGGTTTCTACCAAGTTAATGCACTCCTCCTTGGGTTTTGTACCATCAACACCCAAACCGACATATAGAACTTCGAATTCATCATCATGGCTAAAAATTCTATGTGCATCTTCCATGCTTTTTGACTTTTTGTGTTGATTTTGTCCTTCTCCAACCGCTAATAATTCTACAAAATGTGCAGGCAACAAGATTTGTTAAACAAATTCACGAGACAACTTCATGAACTTTGCACCATTTTGTCAGAATCCTTTCTTCCGAAGCCCATGCGTGCACTGGCATTCAACATGTATCAATGTGTCATGTCAATATTTAATATATACACCGCATGTCAATATTGTGCATGCACCACAAATTTTGCATTGTGCATCCGCAATTTTTTATGCACACACCCATGCACCTTTGTTTATTGCACAGTTTCAGTGTTGCATCCCGCAATGTCCAGAATTAGTGTGCACACTTGCGCATTCTTATTCTAGGTGCACCAAGGTCGTCCTATAATTCAAAATTCGACCACTTATTAGTCCAACTTTTTCCCTAAATAGAAACGCGGCTCATGCAGGCTCAATGTTGAAACTATAGCTCTGATACCACAATGTAACGTCGTTGTTACTACCAAACTGGTCTGATACCAATTTGTAACATCCCCGTTACTACTCAAATACTCTAATACCACATTGTACATCCTCCTCACTACTGAGAAATTCTACTCCAAAATCCAATGCGCAGATTCTACTCTATCGCATAAGTTTGTGTAGTAATACTTGAAGTAATGTGCTCAGCCCCAAGTTGAGTCGCACCACACAATATTTCCTCTTTTTACACAACTTATAATAGCAAAAGTAACACAATGCAATTGCGTGCCCAAGCATACTAAGCACGTCACTTTACTTCTCGTATATTCCATAATGAACATGAGATCACTATTGCGCGCACAAACTTTCTAACGTCACATGCAAATTATGTCCTCCTTGTGCACGCAAACAGATTCCTTGTGCGCACAAGTAAATCCAGCCTCTGGTGCACACATAGTATTCTCTGCACGCACGACCATTCTAACCTCGTCTCGAAGACTCATAACCAAAATCATAAGGTTAACTTAACAGGAAAGCTAACAACAACTATCATACTCATGCACGACTACAGATATTATCTATCTGCACCACACTTACATGGACAAGCAACATAATACAAAATAACAACATTTACTTATATGCAACAACATACAAGAATTTGACCCATGTTAAACACAGATAATTAAGCACACAGTAAATGAGACAAGCACATAAAAACACTTATCTTTTATGAAAATCACCAACTACGTGTAGAACTCATTCGTTCCTCCCAACCATAGACTTTGTTTCTCTTATACTTTCAGCAACAGGTCACCCCCGAGCTGGGGGTTAACTCCACCAGAACAAAAGGGTTCCTAAGGCCAAGCTAAGGTCTGACAATCAACATAATTACATAGTCCAAGGTGCCACTGCTGCAACTAACCTATAGTCTCTCATTCCCCACACACTTGTTATACTCAAATAAGTTTGCCCCTTCTCTGCTCAACAGTCCCTCCGCTACCCCACTTCCCTTCCAAGGTTCCAACAATAGTCCAGACAATAAATCTTAGATCCCTGCAACTAATGCCCAACTCACCAGGGAATAATTCCCAACAAGACTCTCACCTGGAGAGAATGCTCACAAGCCTGACAACTCACCTCTTCGACAACAAATCACTCACCTGGAGAGATATCTCACGAGCCTGAAAACCTGCCTCTTCAACAACAAAACTCTGCTTACAATACAAAAAATCCTTACAAGCTCTTTTATGTAGATAAGGTAACAATCGTCCTTTCTTAGATGATCCAACCACCTTTTGCACATGAGGATGAATGAATTTCCCCCGAAAATGAGTTCTCCTTTGAAATACACTAAGGCTAATAATATATATTTCATGCCTTAAACTGGACACTTGTCACCTTTATAAGTAGCTTTAGCCACTTGGTGACCCATTCCCATCCCTCGGGAACTTAGGATAAATAAATATCCATAACTACAATTTTTCAGAAATATTAATAAAATATTCCCTAGGACTTAAGTCCCCCTCCTTTTCCCTTTTCCGGTGGAGTTAGTGCCCTGTCTCTTTTCATCTGATATGTTTGTGCACTTCCAGGTAATGTTCACACACCTACTCAAGTGCGTGCAACACTGTGAAATGTGTGCACCCTTCCTTTGATGTGCAACCATGTGCACTTATCCAGGTGCGCGCATCATTATGAAATGTGCACACCCTTTCTTTGATAACAATTCTCACGCACTACTTAGATGCGTGCAACACCAAAACTTGGTGCCAACGACTCACTAACCTATATGTACAATTACAAAGGGGTTCAGATTAGGGACATTACAATAGTCTATTTCTCTTACAAGTGACCTTGAAACCTAGTTCTACCTCTCCTTTGATGCTTTATGATTAGATCAGGACTTACCTTCAACTTCCAACCTCTTCTTAGCTTGATGTTTAGGGTTTGTAGACATCTTCCACCCTTGGAATCTTCCTTGACATCATTTATTGTATTGTTGTTGCAATTTTCAGCTTGCTATGGTTTGACATCAGAGGTTTTAAGCTTGTTTCATGCTTGTTATCGGACAAATCGGTAAGTGAAGACACAAACTAATCTCCCTAACTTCCACAGGAAGCTAGAACAAAACAAGACAGAATACAAACTTCACCTTAGACTTCATTGTCATATAAATTAGTACAAAGAGGGACAAATGACATACCTTTTAAGTGACGCTTGATCCTTGCTAGTGTCATCCTTGTCACTCCATCTTTGGATTTGCGGGATGGTGAACCTGTTTAAGAAGCACTAACCAACAAAGAGAGAGAACAAAGATATATATATTCCAAGGAATTCTATGTATAAGATCAAGGAGTTATACAATAAAAGTAAAGACACCTTTATAAGGAAGAAACGTATTGTTGCATCGTATTAAATGGAAGTGGAGAATACAACCCATGCATTGATGTTGCAAGGTCCCTTCCAATGGTTCTTTGCTCCAACACACACACCTTTGATCCAATGCCTTTGATGAAGAAGATCCACAATATGACTTAGAGAGATGTTACACATTATTTTGGTCATCCCGGTGATCAACTGACGACATGTGCTTAACTCACTTCCATGTTCCCTGGAAACATTAAAAGAGACTTTCTCCATGAGAAAAGTGGTTTGCTTTTCCTCCCTCAAAAACTATGACAAGGAAGATCATGGCACCCTGCTCTATGCTTGAGGTGCAACGATACTTGATCGTCGCACTCTACACCAAATATGGATTGCGACGTCGTCACAAGCTGCTTGTGCATAGGGTGTGTCGATGCTTAAGCAAGGGAAAAGTCAAAATTCATGAATTTTCTAGAAGATGAGGTGGCCTTCGATCGGTTTGGATCTTACACGCTTCTTTGATTTAATGGGATCATCCTAATCTCCTCATCCATCCCTCTTTCACCCTATATAAAGAGGGATCTCTCATGGAAAAGGCTAAGGTTGAAAAGGCTAAGGCTTGCATATGCATGAAGAGTTCTGCTATAGATTATACTTGAGATAGCTTTGCTTTAGCTCTCTAAGTCAGATTGTGGATCTTCTTCATCAAAGGCATTGGAGCAAAGGTGTGTGTGTTGGAGCAAAGAGCCATTGAAAGGGATCTTGCAACATCAAGGCATGGGTTGTATTCTCCACTTTCCATTTTTTTTTTTGTTTACGAAAACGGTTATGGATTATATTTAAGAAGGTGGACTGGCCACATATTCGATTACAAAATGGCCTCGAATGTCTTCGGGCCTGCTTTCTAAATTCATTCTACTTCTATAGTTATACGCCTTCTTAAGATTCTAGCTTATTTACAGCAATGGCTACAATACAAATGCCAGATTGTTGGTCAGAACCTGCTGACAGACTACTTACATAGAAGGATTAATTCTTGGGGTCTTGAGTCCAGTCACTATTCAGCTGAGCCATCTTGGCTTCCAGTTGATTCATTCTTTCTTCAAACTCCTGCTGGGGATTTTTTAGCTCCTTATGTAGCTTGTCCAATTCCTCCGAGAATCTAATTTTGGTGGTGATGATATCTGCCTCCAGTTGCTCCATTCTGCGCCCAACTTCCGTGTCCAAGTTCTCCAAGAAATCCAGTTGATGTTGTAGCAGCTGCTTCAGATTTCCCAAAGCCTTATCCATCTCTTTCAACCTGAAATAGTGCTGAGTAGATGCTGAAACAGTGCTGGGCATATGCTGAAATAGTGCTGAGCATATGCTGAAACAGTGCTGAGCATATGCTGAAACAGTGTTGAGCATATGCTGAAACAGTGTTGAGCATATGTTGAAACAGTGCTGAGTATATGCTGAAACAGTGTTGAGTATATGTTGAAACAGTGCTGAGTATATGCTGAAACAGTGTTGAGTAGATGCTGAAACAATGCTGAGTATATGCTGAAACAGTGTTGGGCATATGCTGAAACGGTGTTGAGTATATGCTGAAACAGTGCTGAGCATATGCTGAAACAGTGTTGAGTAAATGCTGAAACAATGTTGAGTATATGCTGAAACAGTGTTGAGACTTATGCTGAAACAGTGTTGAAACTGGAGTTTCGGCATTTAACTTTGGTTGAAAAATCAGTGAGAGGGCACGGGTCTAGATTCAAGGAAGCTCCACGGTTTCTATCGCTTCATTCACTGTCAGAACCCTCGCCTCTAGCAGCGCGCCTCTATTGGCTTCCTTGTCAGCCTCCCCATTGAGACCCCTTAGCACATGATAAAATTTATAATCTTTAAACTTCCTTAGAAGAAGGCGAATTTTATCCAGAAGGTTATTTAGAGTGATGCTTTGGGTCTTGGAGTGATTAATTATAGCCTGTATAATTATTCTGGAGTCACCTATAATTGTCAATTTCTGGAGTCTGAGTTTGTTTGCCTGGTGCAGCCCTTGCCAGAGAGCCAGGGCCTCAGCTCTGTTATTTGAATCTATTCCTAGGCCCATAGCGAAACGTATTGTTGTAGCATCTGTGAGATTTTCAATTATTCCCCCGCCCCCAGCCTGGCCTGGATTCCATTTTGAGGCCCCGTCAAAGAAGAGAATCAGAGTGTTTATTGCACATTTCCAACTGACAAATTCCTTCTCACTTTGCCTAATCTCCCAATCTTCTTTGCTTGGACCACTTACTTTTCGGGCCTCGAGACCTTGTATCTTGAACTGGCTCAGCCAACGCTCCTCTGCTTCATCCATCTTATGGTTGTTGATTACAGTGCAAAGGTAAGGAGCAGATTCACCCAAGAGAGCTTGTACTTTGGTGGCGACTATGGCTGCACTTCTTTGGCTTTCTCTGAAAATTATGTGGTTCCTTTCTAGCCACAGGTTCCACAGGATAAACTTTGGAAGCATTCCCCACAGCAGGAAGGTTTGGGTTCTCCCCTTGACAGCGAAAGGGTAGAAGGAGCTCCAATGGAGAAGGAGGCTTGTTGTATCCAGAGGAAGATTGAGCGCAGATTGGGGGCCTGTTGCCATCATCCAAACTTCTTTTGAAAATCCGCAGTTTAAAAGGAGATGGTTTGTAGTCTCTTCCTCATGTAAGCAAAAGGGACACCTGAAAGGTCCTTCCCATCCGCGCCTTCTTAAGTTCTCCCCTGTTGGGATGCTCTTGTGCGCCAGGGTCCAAATAAAGAGGTCGATTTTTGGGAGAGAGTTGGACTGCCAGATTGCTTTCCAGAGTGTCGGATTAGGCATAGTAGTGGGGACATTGTTGAAGAGTTGATAACCTTCTGTTGTGGTATAAGTTCGTGCATTCCTTCCCCATCCTCTTTCATCTTTGCCTTTCTTTTTTAGGGGGGCTTTCCCTTGGAGACATCGCTTGAGGGCATTCCAGTGACAGTCTAGGTCAGTTGGTCTATTTAGCACGCCCCACCCTTGCCAGGACTGATGTCTGTCTTCCCCCCAGATTGAGATGTCTGATAGCGTTACGATATTTTGGCTGTCCATCCAGTTTTTGAGGCACAATAGATCCTGTCGGTGCTCCAAGGGAGGGTCTCCCATTATTGAGTCTGTCCAGATTCTGATTTTTTTGCCACTTTTGGGCACCGAGGTAAGGTGAGGGCTGAATAGAGGAAGCACCTTTTTGCAGAGCACAAAGATAGGGGAGCTTTTCGTTTCTTTGCATGGGAACTCTAAGCTTCTGTCCCGTGGCCCCCGAAAGTATTTCCTCCAAAGCGCAATTTTACTCCAGGAGGGTTTGTCAGTGACCATTTTCCAGAGCAGCTTTGCCCCCAAGGCCAGATTTTGAACTCTGGTATTTTTAAAATTGATCCCCCCTTCCAGAAAGGGCTTCGAAGCTTTCCCCCAGCCTATCAAGTGCAGCTTCCTTCTTGCTTGCCTGCCCCCCTCCCACAGGAAGCGTCTTTGGAGGGCTTCGATTCTTTGGATGACTGTGGCAGGGGCTAACAACATCGAGCTCTGATAGATAGGGATGCTAGACACCACACACTTTATCAGGACTGCCTTCCCTGCTAAGTTTAGCCAATTCGCTCCCCAAGCGGAGAATTTATTCTTAAGTTTTTCTACAAGATGGTTCCAGTGAGAAGTTCTAGGGGCGTTTTTAAAGATAGGGATTCCCAGGTATTTAAAGGCCTCCCAATTAGTGTGCCCTTCCATCCCCATAACTCTTGTTATTCCCAACATTTCATTTGGAGTGATATTCCATCCGTAGATGTTACTCTTAGCCTGGCTGATTTCACTTCCGGAGGCTGCTGCATAAGCATCCAATTCTTCCTTAAACTTTTTTGCTATTATCGGGCTTGCTCCTCCCAAGAGCAGTGTATCATCCGTGAATTGTGCATGGTTTATGTCTTTCACCCCTTGCACTATCCTTAATCCCTGAAGATTTTTGTGAATTTGGGAGTTTTCCAGCTGGTAGCTTAGGACTGATGCTTGAATTGCGTAGAGCAGGGGCGAGAGGGGGCACCCTTGTCTTAACCCCCTGGAGGCTTTGAAGAAGTTTGTTACCTTTCCATTCACCAACGGGGCTATCCATGGTGATCCAATGCAGACTTTTATCCAATTTACAAATTTCGAGTCAAAACCAAACTTCCTCATGACTTCAAATAAAAAGGCGTGCCTGACTATATCAAAAGCATTAGCGAGGTCCAGTTTAATAACCATACCTTTTTCTTTCCTTCGGACACTGGAGTGGATAGCCTCTTGGACCAGGATGATGTTGTCAGCTATGTGTCTTCCTTTGACAAAGCCGCCTTGGTTTTCAGGAACGATGAGGGAGAGGAGTGCCTTGAGACGGTTGGCTATAACTTTGGCGAGGATCTTATAGCTTGTGTTGCATAGAGAGATTGGTCTGAATCGATTGAAGGAAAGTGCTCCTTTTTCTTTCGGGATGAGTGCCAGGAAGGATGAGTTGGTGCTTCCTCCTAGTTTGCTGCTCTGATGCGATTTCTTGATCATTTTGGTTAAATCCTTTTTGATTATATTCCAGCACTGCTGATAGAATCTGGCAGTGAACCCATCCGGTCCCAGGGCCTTGTCCGGATGCATCTGGTCAAGAGCCTCCTTTATCTCTTGCTGTGATACCTCCCTTGTCAGCTAACTATTGATGTCCTCATTTATTAGCCTTGGGATAACAGTGAGAGGGTACCTCTGCTGGTCCATTTCTGTTCCTTTAGGTTCTGTACAGAGGGCCTCGAAAGCTTCGTAAGCTGCTTGTTTTATGCCCTCTGGATCTGCAATTGTTTGATTCTGGACTTGAACTTCTGTAACTGCCTTGTATTGTTTCCTTGCTTCCGCTTGTTTGTGAAAGTAGCCTGTGTTCCTGTCGCCCTCTTTCAGCCATAAACTACGCGACTTTTGCCTCCAATAACCTTCCTCCGCTCTGCAAGCTTTGTGCCATTGCCTTTGAAGGCTGTCCTCTTGCTGCAAGATTGTTGGTGTGGCCTCCTGCTGTTCCATTTCCAGCTGGTGGGTCTCAAGCTGGGCTTGGGCTGCTATTCGCATTGTTATTGGGCTTGGCTGGCGCTTTGCCCATAGCTTTAGAGCTCTTTTTAGTCTTCTAATTTTTTCCTCCCACACGTAATAGGCGGAGCCTTGTACATCGTTGGCCCAAGTTGTAGAAACTAGATCCATGAAGTCCTTGTCTTGTATCCAAGTTGGGTTGAATCTGAAAGGGATGGGCCCTCTGACCTGGTCTTTGTTAATTTCTAGTCGAATTGGCTTGTGATCGGAAACACTGTGAGGCAGAATTTCTGCTTTTGCCGTGAGTCCTAGTAGCAGGAGGGAACTTTGAACTAGAAATCTGTCCAGCCTGGCTGCTATGTGCCCAGGACTGATTCTCCTATTGGTCCACGTATAGAGTCCTTTTGCCGGTTTGATGTCTAGAAGGTCCCAGCCTGAGGCTAAGTCCTCTACCCATTCTCTAGCCGGATCTCGTACTATGGAGCCCCCTCTCTTTTCTTCCTGAGCTAACGTTACATTTAGGTCCCCACCCAGAATGATATTGTAGATATTATTCTGTTGGAGGTAGTCCTGTAGGGACTCCCAGCAATGTTTTTTTTCCCCCAAGTGCTGCGGAACATAGACGTTGAAGAGGCTTACCTGGTAACCCGAGTCTTTGTGAAGGAATTTGGTGTGTATCCAGTGCATGCATGTGTCAGAGCTGAGCAGATCTATTTTGGAGGCATTCCACAGAGTGCAGAGTCCTCCTGAGGCGCCTTTGGCGTTTCCATCTACTCTGAGGCTTCATTTCCAAACGTTCAATAAAGTTTTAAGTGCGCCCTGTTGGCTCATTTTGGTCTCCTGGAGCAGTAGGATGTTTGCTTTCGAAGTTTTGATTATATCTTTGAGCGCTTCTTCCTTTCTTTTGCTTCCCATTCCTCTGCAGTTCCAGGAGGTGATGATCATTATAAACCTTGGGGGGAGGAATGACCTCCTTGAGAGGCCTTGGCTTGCTTCCTTGTTTGACGAATGCTCATCAGTTGCTTGATGGTGGGTTGTGACCCATTGAGGACATCTTTGTAGGTTTCCTCATCCCTCCCCTTCCTGTTTTCTTTGGGGTGACCCAAACTTCGCGTGCCTCGTCTGAGTCGCTTCCTATGGAGATCTCCCCATCCTCTATGTTCTGACTGCCTTCCAGTCTGTGGGGGGGGTTATTTTACACCCCTTCTTCATCTATTGGCTAGTTTCCTTTGTCTTCAAAGTTCTGGTCTCCTTGTGCTCCCTCTTGCGCGTCTTTATTTGGAGCTGGAACTCCTTCTCCCACTTCTTTAGCCAGGATACTGAAGCTATTCTCCGTTTCTTTGGCCCCTGAAGATCTAGCATTCGGTGGGACTGTCTGTTCATTCCTTTATCCCTTTGGTTTGGATTTCCCCTTCCGTGCCTTTTGCCAGCCTTCTTCCCCTTCTTTCTCCGTGGGGGGTTTCTTTGGGCAGTTTCTTTGGAAGTGGCTGTATTCGTGACAGCCTCTGCACTTGAACGGGAGTTGTTCGCAATCCATCTTTTGGAAGTGGTGCCAGTCACCGACTTTCAGTTTTATTGCTTCAAGTAGACCTACCTCCAGATCCACCTCCACACAGATCCGCGCACAGGAGTACTGGTCTCTTGGCTCTGCTCGGTCAATGTAGCGTCCTAGACCATTCCCTATTGCCTGGAGTGAGGTGGGGTTCCAGCAGTGAATCGGCAGGTTAGGGAGTCTCACCCAGACTGGAACATCCTTGGGGACTTCTGAAGCAGGATCAAAGCTCGAAGTCCATCGGTTTAAATAGAGTCCTTGGGCGCCCATGAAGTACGACCCATTTCTGAAGATCAGATCTCTATCCTCCTGAGAGATGAATTCGAAAATGAAGTATCCTCGCCCGACCGCATAGCATGTAACACTAGTTGTGATCAGCGGCCTCCAGTTTCGCTGTATCCAGTTGTCTGTGGATCTGGTTGAGGGCCAAAGGCCCATGAACTGACCAACAAGACCGCGTTCAGAGAGAGAATGAGCTACTTTCATTGGAAGTTCGGGCGGTAGATCGATCTCTGGGATAGCGTCTAACTTCTTGACAAAACTCGGGGGTGCTGCAGAGGTCGGCTTCTTGCTGCAACTAGCTTTCGAAAGGAGGAGGAGGGGGACGGAGGGGGTGGCGGCTCCCCTCCTTGAGCTTCCATGGCGGCGCACAAGTGAACCCTAGTCTTTACCAGTGCGCGAGGTCGTATTCCAGTGCGCCCACTCTACGCTTCGATGCAGACAGCTTTAATGTACCACTTTCCATTTTAATATAATGCAAGAATACATTTCTTCCCTATAAAGGTGTCTTGGCTTTTATTGTATAACTCCTTGGTCTTATACATAGAATTCATTAGAATATATGCATTTTTTTTCGCTCTATCTTTCTTGGTTTATGCTTCTTAAACTGGTTCACCATCCTGCAAATCCAAATATGGAGCGACAAGGACAACACTAGCGAGGATCAAGCGTCATTTAAAAGGTATGTCACTTGTCCATCTCTGAACTAGTTTATATGACAATGAAGTCTAAGGTGAAGTATGTATTATGTCTTGTTTTGTTCTAGCTTCCTGTGGAAGTTAGGGAGATTAGTTTGTGTCAGCACTTACCGATTTGCCCGATAACAAGAGCTAAAGCAAAGTTATCTCAAGAATAATCTATAACAGAACTCTTCATGCATAAGCACGCCTTTGCCAACCTTAGCCTTTTCCATAAGAGATCCCTCTTTATATAGGGTGAAAGAGGGATGGATGAGGAGATTAGGATGATCCCACTAAATCAGAGAAGCGAGTAAGATTCAAACCGATCGGATGCCACCTCATCTTCTAGAAGATTCCCTTCTAGAACATTCTTGAATTTCACTTTTCCCTTGTTTAAGCATCGTCACACCCTGTGCACATGCAGCCTGTGATGACGCCGCAGTCCAACTTTGGTGCAACGTGCGACTATCAAGCATCATCGCACCCCAAGTATAGAGTAGGGTGCATCGCTCTTCTTTGACACAATTTTTAAGGAAGAAAAGCTAATCCACTTTTCTCATGGAGAAAGTCTCTTTTAGTGTTTTCAGGGAACATGGAAGTGAGTTATGCACATGTCGTCAATTGATCATTAGGGTGACCAAAATAATGTGTAACAATGCTATTAACATTTCAACAAACATTTGTTATCCAAAACCCTAGTTTTAGCTTGCATTTTCAACCTTCTTCCATTACATATCCATCGGTTTAAAGACTATTGTATTTTTGTTGTTGTAACTTGGTAGTTTGTTGAAGTAATCATTCTTAAATGTAAGTTTTATGATAGCCATAGCTTTTCTTTTGATTTGTAGTGTCCCCAAACATTTATTTGACTTATTTGACTTGGAAGTGGTCATTTATTGTCTTAAAACACCTCACACACAAATCTTGAATTACTTTACTTAACCACCTTATGTTTACCTTGAACCTTGACTTTGTGGTGGTATATTTGAGTACTTAACATAGGAGGTCGTTGACTTGACTTGTCTTGCTACAAGATTCCTTGAAGTTGCTAGGGAAGCCTCCCTTGTGTTGGATTTCATCCTTCACTAAAACGAGGGAAGTAATTGCTAAGGTGATAGTGGCAAGTACTTCCAAAGGTTACACTAGTCTTGCACCTTGTGATAGGCTTTGCACAAGGGTGTTAGATTGGGTGATAACAAAGATCAACCATCAATTTTCGAGGTGGTATATTAAGGAGTGAATGACACTCCTAGCTTGGCATTTGTAGAGTAATCATGGATTTTAGTAGAGCAAGGTGCTTTAATAAGAGGAGTTGATATTACTCACATGTGCAGTGAATTGATTGAAGACAAAAGTAAACTAAATTTCATAGATCTGAGGGGTGAAGGCAATGTCCTTTCTCCTATAATATGGGTAACCATTGGTAACGAGTAAGAAAACCACAATCACGTTAATGAAGTGTATATATAGACACACACACACACACAATCATCTCTTAGGATGCAATACAAACTAGACCCAATTCTTTTATTAAGGGAGAAAACAAGATCTTGTAATTCAATTGTAGAAAGGGGGTCTTAACATAATATCCTTCACCTATCTCAGGTTTACCAAAGAATGGCATCCCTTTTGTGCATGTGGTCTTGGTTATCCATAGATAATTTTTAATTAGTATGCATCTCTTCAAAATTTTAGTAAAGTTTACTAACTTAATGTTGTTACGAAGTTGTTGATTCTCCTTTACCAATTATGTCCATGCTCTTATTGTAGTTTTAGGATTTTTACAATCCAATTCAAGTAATGTACTATTATGTTTTCTTATATGCCCTCATCTTCCCACTTGCCTAAGGGGAAGTAATTTCCTTTGTAAGTTCTAAACCCTCTCAATTTTTGGTATTGTGACAGTGAATTTATGATTTCATTTATTTTCCTTGAGGTTACTCCTTTATTGATTTCATTCTCCAATGAATCTTAGTCACTTGATAGTCAACAATTCCACTTCCCTATTTATCCTTGATCAACCCCTTGTGATATTTATATCCTCCTATCAACTAAAGCTTTCCAATTTCCTTGAACAAAAGGTGGGTATTTTGCGCAATAGTCATAAAAATCCCTTTCCGATCGGGATTTCCTTCCTTAGATATCCATTGTATAGTTTTTGGTGTCTCTCTCAAAGGCAAGGCTTTTCATCACCATTCTCATCATTAATATTATGCTTTGGCACTTCATGAAATAATGACCACTTTAATGAGAACTTATATGAACTAGAAGTCCTCCCTAAGCCAGGGAGAAAGAAGAGAAGTTTAACCTCAACCAACGAGCCCTTAATCTAAAACTTTATATTGACCATGAACTTGTTCCATGTCAAGGCACACTAAAATCCAACCAAATATGCTCATCCTTGTGATCTCAACACATTAGATGCATTAAAGAGTTGGGAGAACTGTGTGTTGAAAGACACCCATATGACATCAGGAATTTAATTCTAGAAATTGAGTCTTGAAGTTGGGACTAGATGTGTCAATATTGGGACCTAGAGCCTAGTCACCCATTCTTATTCAATGCCATATTGTTGATGTTTGGACAACATCGGGAAGACATTCTCTTAGATTAATAATTAATAATATAATTATTTATTATCAAATACTATATATACAATAAGTAAATGATAATAATAAATAGTTATTGATTATCCAAGGGACACATCCTTTCATGGATGGTCACCATATGTTCTCTATATATGGAACACTCATCATTGTAATAATATATCGATCATATTTCATATCAAGAAAAACAAAATGGTATCAGAGCAGGACTGGGCTTAACTCCTTCACAGGAGGGCCCAAGAAAACGAGAGTAGAGTAAAATTTTAGGAGCGTTAAATTTATGGGGTTGTTACAATCTCTATGTACAACATATTTACTCTTTACTCCTACCTAAACTATAGAAAGAATTCCATAAATTATGGTGGGCAGTAATTTCTAGTAAATATGTCTAATTACCTAAATATGAGGAATGTACTGCATATAATTACAAAGTCAAATACCATGTGATGGATGGATTAATCTAATATTACTATAAAAAGACACTTGAAAGACACAACAATAGACACATATATTTTTTTCTCTCTCACACATGGGAAGTGATCTAAGGAAGAGACCGAAGTTTCTAAGAAGTTGAAATTTTTCGAGTTACTTAGTGATGATCTAGAGTTTACTAAATTAATATCGTATATCATTGGAAGTAATTACAACTTGCGGAAAATTGTGCTTGTCTAATTTAACACTAGAAAATCAACGGTGAGCCATATGACATCGAGTATATGATGAATGTGTGTTGGTATCCGTATGACTTTGAGTATATGATGGATTTGTGTTGGTCATAGTAGAAGACGTATCATTTGGAGGGTCATTGTATATAGTTGTGCGCAAGATAAATTGATCTCCTCTAGGGGATGCTTTTTGTTGTTCTTGTTTCTTGTATCGGGCAGGTCACATGTAATAGCTCTGAGAAGGAG
>ML778691.1:278543-290659 GCA_009831015.1 Picea engelmannii | reverse complement strand
GAGTAGCCAGTTGGTTTCGTGATACATGAGAAGGAGTCTCATGTGTGCAGGTTGAAGAAGGCCCTGCATGGACTCAAGCAACCACCTCGAACTTGGTATGCGAGGATTGATGGACACCTGATGAGTTTGGGCTTCAACAAAAGTGTTGTTGATCCCAACCTATACTACAAGATTTTTAATGGTGAGTCCCTGATTTTGGTCCTCTACATTGATGATTTATTCCTCACCAGTACATAGAGCCTTATTGTTGAATGCAAGTATGTATTAGCCTCTGAGTTTGAGATGAAGGACCTTGGTATGATGCACTACTTCTTGGGACTAGAGGTGTGGCAAAGAACCGATGAGATCTTCCAGAGTCAGGGGAAGTACACAATTGAGATATTGAAGAAATTTGGGATGTTGAATTGGAAGCCTATGGCTACACCAATGGTGACGAATCTGAAGAAACTAAGTGTGTATTCTTTCGATTCTGACGAAATTAATTTGACTCTGTATAGACAACTGATTGGATCATTCATGTATCTAGTTAACACCAAACCAAATATTTGTTATGCAGTGAGTACACTTAGCCAGTTTATGAGTCAGCAGAGACAGACACAGTGGATTGCTACGAAGCATGTGTTGAGAATCCTACGAGGCTCAATTAGACATGGTTTGAGATATACTTCCAATATTGACATGAGATTACATGGATATACTGACTCTGATTGGGCAGGGAGCGTAGTGGACAGGAAGAGCAACTCTAGGTGTTGCTTCACTTTGGGATCTGCCATGGTTTCCTGGTGTAGAAAGAAACAAAATTACATGGCCTTGAGCACTGCAGAAGTAGAGTACAATGCATTGAGTGTGGCATTCCACGAAGTAGTGTGGCTTCACAAGATCCTTGCAGATTTATTTAGACATGTGATGGATTCCACTGTTATTTCGAGACATGGTGCAATACCTTCCTACATATGACCAGGTTGTTGATGTTCTTACCAAACCAGGACGATGTTCGAGTACTTCCTTGAGAGACTTGGCGTGGCAAAGAATGCCTCTCTCCTTGAGAGGGAGTGTTGATGTTTGCAACTTCTTGAGACATTCTCTAGATCGTACTCCTCCGTGACTGAGTTGAGTTGATCTATGAGGACACTTATCCGAGAAGGGATGAATGGGTTTGGGCTTATCTGAGAAGGGATAAGTGTGTTGATCTATGAGGACACTTATCTGAGAAGGGGTAGCCCAATGTCCCTTGTGGAGAGCACATGATGACATGTCCCATGTGGAGGGCACATGAGGACATGTCAAGGGAGTTGAACTTGACGTCACACACTATGGGGAGTTGACCCTAGTGTTTTTAGAGGGAGTAGCCTCTAGAAGTCCACATGGGAGTGTCATGTGTGACAAACATTCTCCAGATCGCACTCCTCTGTGAACTGAGTTGAGTTGATCTATGAGGACACTTATCCGAGAAGGGATAAGTGGGTTTGGGCTTATAGCTCAATGTCCCTTGTGGAGAGCACATGAGGACACGTCCCATGTGGAGAACACATGAGGACATATCAATGGAGTTGACCTTGACGTCACACACTATGGGGAGTTGACCCTAATGTTCCTAGAGGGAGTAACCTCTAGAAGTCCACATGGGAGTGCCATTTGTGACAAACCTTTTGCTACTACAATGGTTGTGTACCACTGACAGAGACTGTGTGTCTTTAGACAATAGTTGTGTACTACTACAGTGGTTGTGTACCACTGGCAGTGACTGTGTGTCACTAGATAGTAGTTGTGCGCTACTAGTAGTGGTTGTGTACCACTGGATAGTAGTTGTGTACTAATGTGGAAAGATACCTCCCTAGCTAAGAGGGAGTGTTGATGTTTCAACATTAGGTGGACCTTCTCCTATATTGGGCTGCAGACCAAGGGAGATAGGATACATTTATCATAAAGGTGCACTTGTGGTAAATGGGCCCGGGCGTAGTCCTTCCTTGATCATGACAAGGAATAATATGGACTCGAGGTGCTTGAAGTGATTTCCACATGTTAGTTAGCATCAGGCTGACATTCACTCACATGTGTGTACCTGTGGCGAAAGATCCTGGTGTGGTCTTTGTCCTAGTCGTGGTGATTTGACAAGGAATGATAAAGACTAAAGATGCTATATGCTATTACATGTGGACCCAGAGTGAGCTTGATCTCAGAGAGAGTCAATTGGCTCAGAGGGAGAGTCGCAGAAGGAGTTTCTCCTCGGTTCAGGTGGGAGAGAGACATCTCCCAAGACTGACACAAGTGTCATGAGTTTAGGGTGAAGTTTGTATACTTCAAAGACAAGCTTGGCATGATGCAGAATGTCTCCCTCGTTGAGAGGGAGTGTTGATGTTTGGACAACATCGAGAAGACATTCTCTTAGATTAATAATTAATAATATAATTATTGATTATTAAATACTATGTATAATAAGTAAATGATAATAATAACTAGTTATTGATTATCCAAGGGACACATCCTTTCATGGATGGTCACCATATGTTCTCTATATATGTAACACTCATCATTGTAATAATATATCGATCATATTTCATATCAAGAAAAACAACACATATATCCTAGAACAACGATAAGAAGACACATTATCTTCCAAGTTTTTTTTACCTTGGAGTGGACAATTAGGGATATGATTATGGGCTCAACAAGGAAATTGAGGACATCATTAATCTTAATGATGATAACACATACATACTACTTAACTACTAGGAGTTAATTCCTTCCTTCCATGCTTCTAACATCATGTAGTGTAACAATAGACACCCTACATCGTGGGAAACTAATCTCTAAGCAATGTTGAACCCATGATTCGAACTTATTCAACAAATCCAACAAAGTAACTCCCTTATGAAACTATATATGTTAGCTATGGAAAATGTTAAGGTTAAGTACACTTTTTATGAGTTGATAAAGAATCATGGGTTATTGTTCCAATTACACATGCATTATCCTCAATCACGGTCTTGGGATAGGTAGGCCCCTCAAGGATACATATTGTTCTTACTATTAAAGAACTCAATGACCATTAAACAAAAACTTGTAGAGTTGAAGATAAATTAATATCTTAGATGATAATATTCAACGATTATGGATTAAAATGGAGCCCATGAGCACTTACTATTAAGTTGAAGTTACCCAAGGAACAACTACAAGCTTTGCTAGGAAAGAGAGACAAAATCTGGTTGAAGGCAAACCTTTAAACTCATCATATCAATGATGAATATCACTCATAATGCTTCTCTTGATGTGAAAGGAATAATGAAGGTGAAGGAAAGAGGTTTTAGTTTCTTGATAATCTCATTCATTCCCCTCTTCTTCAAATCCATAGTTTCTACTATGCAACAATATGTAGCTTTTTGAGTCTAGGTTTCCTTTGTGGCTTATAGGGAATAGATGGAGGTGGAATACAACAATATGTAGCTTTTTGAGTCTAGGTTTCCTTTGTGGCTTATAGGGAATAGATGGAGGTGGAATACTAGTAGAAAGTTTAGGTTTCCATGGGCTTAAGTGTAATCATACATCAACACTTGCAAGGAGAGACATTTTGTAGTTGCTTCATGTTTTGTTTACCAACCTTTTTAGGGGCACAATTTCTAAAATTTCACTAATGTTAACACTTTAAGATTTTTAAAGAACATATCATTTGTACCATACTTTTTTTTTTTTGGCGGATCAACAACTTGGAAGGATACAATCTCTATGTTTTTTAAGAATTCTTATCTATTTAGAATCACACACTAAGTTAAAGTGCAAAATATGTTATACTGTTATGTAATTTTTTCTTTTYAAATATATTCCAATGTGTTTTTTTTWAACTAAAAAGGGACATTTAAATAAGAATGGGTTGTGGGTATCTGAAGATGAAATCTTTTAAAAAAATTGGAAGAAAATGAGCAACTCTTTAAAAAGGTTCATCCATAAAACCCAAAGGTTTAAAGAATCATCAACACACTACCAATTTTTACTCAGAGAATTCAATATCATAAATTAGTTCGAGTTTGATTTTCAACATAATTTTGTTTAGTTTATGTTTCACAATTTTGCAATGAGAGTTTTTCTTTTCGGAGTTTTATATCACAATTGACTCAAGTTTTGTTTTCAACACATTTTTGCTTAGCTTTTATTTCAAAAAAATTCTATAACTCTCTGCATCAATGAAAAACCACTCGTACTTTGACAAAAAAGATAAGGTAGTCTTGAAAAAATTAATAAAATATAAATGCCTAACAAGTACCCATTATAATGGGGTGGTAGGAGCGGGAGGGGTCATCATATGCCCACGAGGAATTCAAGTGCTCTCTTTTCATTGGAATCTGGGCATCGCAACTAATAATCAAGCTGAAGTCTATGACCAAGGCCTCCATCTCGCCAAAATCCTGAACATTCACTCCCTTTCGGTGATTGGGGACTCCAAGATAATCATAGGTCATGTACGCAAAGGGTCCCACCCCCCAAATCTCCACTTAAAAGCCATTCTCCAACGAATTTCGACAACACTCAATCTTTTCCACAATATCTCCCTCTTCCATGTCCTCCGATGAAATAATCAATTGGTCGATGCCCAAGCAAATCTGGCAATTGACTTGGAGCAAGGCTCGTTAGTGGTTAACATACTTACTCTTTACAAGCCCATCCCATGACTTTTGATTCCTGGCAGTCATCACCTCTGCCCACTCAGCGCGTCGTGGAGAAATGGGCCTTGGTCTAGGTCGCATTTCCTTGTGGTCATAAAGCCCTCCCTCTGTCAATGACACCTAGCCACCCACCCCCTCACCACAACCCGTGTCATTGCAGCCCCCAACAACTGCCCCACATTACCTCTCTACACCTAGGCACCCTCCCCCTCACCTCAACGCATGTCTTGTGGCACCTTATCTTCATATCCCCGACTTGGGAAGTCATTTCGAAGTCCCTTTGGCAGCTCCTGCGTGTGGAAGTGAAGACTGGAGTGAGACGAGCATGTTCAACATGACGTCCAGAGCGTACTGTGCATTGATTTTAGGCAATGCAAAGGGTACCAACATTAGCAGTGAGCATGGCTGCAACTCATGGCTAATTTTGGGAAATTGGTTATGTTCTATGAATCAAACAAGGGTGATGGTGCATATCATAGCAGGAACGACTCATCTCGATGGTATTCTCATTCCTAAGCAGAACATAGCAGCGTCCACTCCTCACCTGAGCACTGATACCTGCGTAATTTAACCAGATAACGCAAGGACTTTAGGCAAGATGAACAGACAAAATCAGAGAACGGTTTCAGTGGAAGAGTACGACGAGTTGGTAAGCACAGTGCAAAATCTTCAATTGCAGCTCAGGGCTCTTTCAACACAAGTTTTATCCATCACAGAGATTACCATCTAGCACATGGGTGAGCAACAAAGAAACATGGATGAGTGTGAAGCTTTACGACAACAGATAGAGGCACTCCAATTTGTGGCTGGACCTGCGTCGCCCACAACCTCCCCGAATACTTTCATCTCCGACAAGGCCTCCTCGCCAGAAGCACACCCGCGATTGGACCTCAACCTGCGGCCTCCAACGGAGGAAGAATCCCCTGCACCGGATCAAAACAAAATCCAAGTGTATGTAGTGTTTTTTTATGCTATTACTAGGATCTTTTTGCATGGTTTTCACCATAGCAACTCAAATAGGCTTTAGCGTTTTAGTAAGCACTACCCCTGCTCTTCATTTCCTACTTGGAGAATACAGGGGAGTGAATTTTGAATTTTGCAACTCTTGTAACACAGATTATGTACTCTTCCTGCGTTTCCTCGCAGTTTTTTAATATATTTTTGCCCAGTTTCTGTTAAAAAAAAGTACCCATTATAATATAAGACATAAACACCTTAATGTAGACAATCGTCACTATCACTAGATACATATATCCACTATAACATAGGACATAATCACCTTAACATAGATAATAGTCATAAGACAAAAGTTTTAATACTCACCCACTAAAATAATAGGGACAAGGTAAATGCTACATGATTTGCTACTACAATCGGATTGTGTCGTGCATTGGATAATGATAGGAGTACTACAAGGGCCCTTTCACGATGTGTACAAGCATTGCATCAAGGGTTCGCTGTGTAGAGCTTTATGGTAGGATTCCATGATGTACATCGTGTCTCCCTACATGTAGTGCACTTGAAGTGGTATAATCTGTACATGTACGATGTGCCACCACATGATAGCCTTTGTGCAATGTCCCCTCCATATTGAGTGTTTTTAATCCTCAACTATTGCAATATACGATATACACTCTAACAAAGCATGATACCGACAACTTCAATGATGTTAATATTAGAGTGAGGGAGAATATTATCACATCAACTAAAGCAATTGCACTCCAAAATCAACACCTAAATCCATAAAATTTTAATATATAACACTCTAAATCAAAATATAAACTTATATCATAAAAAATGTAAACTATTAATTATAATAATATAAAAATATATATACTAATAATTTTTTTTTGGAGGGATGTCCATTTTGAGGTGACTCAACTATTCACTTACAACTCGTAACTAAGCAAGATTTAAACCTCAACGTGAAAGTAAATTCCACTTCAAAAGAGTTGCATAAAGTTCAAAGCAATTAAACTAAGGTACCGATAAATAGTGATTTCCAATAATATGTTAGGAGCCAAAGTTTATGAATGTGAAAGGAAAACAGAGTAGGGTTTGGTATATGAAATTTCCTAAATATTTAGAAAATCAAAATGAAGGTTTGAAAACTAGAAGCAAATTGTTGGTAGATTAGTAAGAGATGTGAAGAGAGAGATATTATTAGTTCATATTAAAGAAGCAGATTATTTCAGTATAGTCTCGAGTAGAGCAGTGACAATCTGCAGCGTATTTATTTTGCAGACATTATTTTAGTTCAATTCAACTGGGTTTCGCCCTAACCAGACTATCGTCATCCAAGCTGCACTACTTCTTGTTGGGCAACTTGTTGCCATGAACAAAGCTAAGTGAAGTGGCAAACAATCTTGGAAGGAGCTATAAGATTCCATAGTACAGGGTTTAAGGATTTATTTGAGAGTTTCAGGGTTTTTGGTGTAATTTACCGAGTATTCGTAATTATACCGTCGAAATGAGGAAGAAGGTGGATGAGCGCATCCGAACCATGGTGGAAAATGGAGTCAAAGGCAAACATCGCTCCCTTTTTGTCATCATTGGAGACAAGGGCCGTGACCAGGTAAGAGGTTCAACTAAAATTTTCACTGCAACATGTTGCGTTTATTCAATGAAGAGTCGTATGATAAGCCCAAGGATTGCAGGTTGTCAATCTTCATTATATGCTCACAAAGGCAACTGTGAAGGCACGTCCGTCTGTGCTATGGTGCTACAAGAAAGAGCTTTTCCTTAGCAGGTATGCCCTACGTTTTCTCTGACTTTTGGGAAAACAATTCGTAGTGTTTTTTTACCTTTCTCCGTTTTGCATTATGGTAGCTTTTTTCTTAAAGACATTACAAATCCGAGAAAGAGATAGTTTAAAGACATTACAAATCCGAGACAGATGGTTTAAAGACTTTACAAATCCGAGACAGAGATGGTTTATAAGGCATTACCAGCACCAAAAGCTTTGCCAATCTGAATGGCTGGATTTGGTGTGTAAATCCCTGGCTGATGGAATATCATCTTCCATCACTCCTATACTAACATCACTAACATCGCTGGTGGTTTGTATTTAGCCCATGGTTATTATCTATGTGATTTTGCAAAACTATCTTCCTGCAGTAACATATGCTTGTGTTGCAATTTTGTTCCTTATTAACACTCCCTTTAAAGAATTTTGGTCAATGGCTGCATTGGTTCATTTTCGAGGTCTTCAGCAACCATTCGTATTTTATATTGTGTGCTGTAGAACTGCCAAATATTCTTGTATTTTTGGCCAGGTCTTTTACTTCATTTCAGTATTTGAATGATCACAAGTATTGAAATAACACTGCCAGGAATAATTATCCAGATGATTTGCTTTATGTTGCAGTCATAAGAAAAAGCGCATGAAGCAGTTAAAAAAGATGATGCACAGAGGATTGTTGGATCCAGAGAAAGATGATCCCTTTTCACTGTTTGTAACTAGCACGGAGATTCGTTACTGTTATTATGCAGAAACTGAAAAGATTTTGGGAAATACTTATGGCATGTGTGTGCTTCAGGTTAGATTCTAGTCATATTTAGATTGCATGTTGGAGGTTGAATAACATAAACTATGACTTTCTAAGTGTCATTTTATTGGACTGTTTATATCTTGAATATATTTTGAATATTTTTGCTTAGGATTTTGAGGCACTTACTCCAAATCTGCTGGCACGCACTATAGAGACGGTTGAAGGGGGTGGCCTGGTGGTGTTGCTTCTTAGTTCTCTTTCCTCACTTAGTAGTCTCTACACTATGGTCATGGTGGGTATATCTGTCTCCTTTCTTAATATGATTTTGATGATTAATTGCATATTGTATATTTCATGTTTCATGTGACTTGATACTTTTATTTTTATAAATGTCAATGATTTTGTGTTGATATTGTATATGGGCCATTGTTTCGGTCTATAGGAGCCTCTGTCATGCCATTTATCATGCAAATGTCTAGATGGGCATCTATTCTTGAACGCATTTAATACTATTCACAAATCTGTTTCTGCGCTGGAAACTTTGTTTAAGATACTTTTGTTTTACATACATATTTAGTGAAGCTATTTTTGGGATGGACAAAGTGGGTTATTTCCTTTGATAAATTGTGCAAAAATTTACCTCTTGTTTATCTGCATTCTGCTTTGTTTCGAACTTGGATAGCATTTACTTAACAGTCTGTTATTGTCTTTCTTCAATTTGTAATTCGAAACTCTCTGTACTTGATTGCACTGGCATCTTTGTATTGTACATGTTGCTTTGCTGCTTATTGCTTTATGCAGGTTCAGCGCCTATGCAGCAAGTTCTTTGGCTTTAGTTTGTCAATGACGTTACCTGGTATTTGTTTTTCCTTTTTGCCTTAATCTTTTATGTTATGAAGATAGTTCTCCCTGGTTATTTTGAATCTTTAAGTCCATTTCATGTCCGTTTTCTGCAAATAGTCCTCTATGCTTATCTTTGACCATCAAGTTGAATTTGTAACTTCTTTCCATGCAAAAGAGTGCTCAATACAGAGTTTTCAGTAGTTTAAGCACCTTATTAAATTTGCTGTAATGTTGAAAACATAGATTGGAATGTCCTTTTGGTGACTTTGTTTTTCAAACTCAATGACAACACTTTGCCTATAAAGCATCACAAAACAGGAAATCTTCTCTACTTTCGATGTACTATTTGCAGTAAATGTTTTTATTCCAAGGAGAACCTCATGGGACCCCCTCTTCCCTGGAATATCCAGATGGAGGGCAACTCAACTGCCAGCCACAATAGCGACTGGTAACACAGACAGTGTTATTGGAACTGGCTGGACCAGTTTTGGAGGTTATTTTGGGCGGAACTGCTGGTTCCGACCGGAAATGGCCCATGTACAGAACTGGCTATTCTTGGCATGAACTGTCTGGTTCCATACGGAAGGTGCAGGGCCCACTTAAAAGACAAAAAATTGTAATAATATTAGAAATTAAAACCCTAAACCTAAACCCGTCCCCACTAAAACCCCAAACTGTAAATCCATTAAAACCCTAAAACCTGAAAAATTAAAACCCTGAACCCTAAACCTAAACTCTGTGCTATTTTGGTCATATGCAGCCTTACTTGCTATATACATGAGAAAACTTTGCATATTTATGTCTAATGATTTGGATCATAGTTGAATTTATCGCGATAATATCAGCAATATTGAGATATATTGCGAGATTTCCAAGGTGGTGATGATATCGCCTTAAAATATCACAATATATCCAAAAGCGATATTTTGTTGATATTTTCCTATATTTTCTGAAAAAGTTTACTGAATATTTTTTATTTTTTAAAAAGTTTACTACATATTTTTTATTTTTAAAAAGTTTACTAATATTTTCTGATATTTTCCACAATATTGCTGATAAGTTATATTATGGACCCTTGATGATATATTTGATGACACGATAAATGTATCATTGGTTTGGATTTACACATAGACCACACACACACAAACATATATTTTTTTCCAGGTTACACTGCCTGGGGAAAACCCCCGAGTACTTCCCCTCATTTTGAGGATGGTATCCAAGGTAAACCCTAGAATCTTCAGGGCACAAGGCTGATCAACAACAGGGCTTGAAGCCATTACAAAAATATACTTGTTAAGAGCTCAACATGTCACTTGTAGGAATTGAACCTGGGTGGGGAGGATAACAATCATTTGTCCTGACTCCCGACCACCCAAGATAGACCCAATTGACACACACACACACATCAAAATTTGATTATTTTATATATTTTTTGGCTGATTGGCTTTTTCCTGTTTTTTACCAGTTTCAGTCTGGTTTTGGTTTTTGGGGTCGGCCGTTTCAGTCACTGGTCCAGTCCTAATAAATTGAATCTCGAGGAACTCAACCAGATTGAACCTATGACCTATGGCCTGCCTATCTGCAACATGCCTTGGGTGGATGGTTCAATTGATTGAGCTTCCCTTGGGGCTTATATTAATAATTAAATGAAGGACATGGGGGTGGGCTTTGATTCACTTATGTGTGCATGGGTCATGAGATCATTTAATATAATCTCTCTAGGTGCAACCACATATTTGATCACTACGTCAAGGTGACCCCATGGCTCCAGGAAAGTTCCTCACGGGAATTGAACCTTGCCCACTGGTGAAACTATTTTTAGTAAATGTTATACGGTCATAGTTGGGATTTTGGATTACAGCGGAATTGTGTATGCTTTATGCAAGTAAAAGTTATTCTGTTTGATTGCAGTGGGGAGTACATTAGTTATGCTTATTCTTGTATACATTGTATACTCTAAATTAGATGTACTGCAAGGCATGTGTTCACTGGCTTTGAGTCGATCTGTTTGTGTTTCAGCAGATGTTGATGCTAGGGATTTGGTACTCGTATCTTTTCTTGTCACTGCACTCATTGAAGTACCATTTTTCTTTGATTTCAGGATGTTCATGCAAGATTTCGTACAGAGTCTCATGTCAACACAATTGCCCGCTTTAATGAACGCTTCATTTTGTCTCTGGCATCCTGCAAAGCATGCATAATTATGGATGACGAGCTTAACATTTTGCCAGTATCATCACACATTCGTTCTATTGCACCAATTTCAGTGCCAGAGGTTAGTGTTGAATAGTTTCATTACCTCAAATATTGATTATTATTTCTTTATCTGATTTTGGCATTGTTTAGCTTCCTTTGCTAGTTGTAAAAAAGGTAGTGAAAGTTTGATTTTGATATAGTTTTCAGATTTTGAATATTTAACATTAGCTTTTCTTCTCTTACTACCATGTTTTTCTGAAGGGCGATGAGGGATTATCTGAGGCAGAGAAGGACCTAAAAAATCTAAAAGAGCAGCTTCATGATGATCAGCCAGTGGGGCCATTGATTGGGAAATGTCGTACATTGGATCAGGTGATGAATATCTTTTCCTGGAAAACATTTCTATGGTTCCTTAACTATACACTTTTCTCATATCTCTTAATATACCTGTTGGTTCGTAATTTCAGGTTGGAGAAATATGTGACATGGGAATTCTCATTGTGATCTTTGACTAATATAAACTAACGTGCTGGATTGTGAAGGGAAAAGCTGTGATTACGTTTCTTGATGCAATATTGGAAAAGACATTGAGAAGCACTGTTGCCTTAACTGCTTCCCGGGGAAGGGGCAAGTCTGCTGCCTTGGGTCTTGCTATTGCTGGAGCTATTGCTGCGGGGTCCGTTTATGTTTATGAAACTTTTGAGATGAAATTGATCTTTATGAGTATAAGCTGGGTTGATATGTATTATATAATGATATCTCTTGCAGGTATTCAAACATTTTCGTCACTGCACCAAGTCCAGAAAACTTGAAAACATTATTTCAGTTCGTTTTCAAAGGGTTTGATGCACTGGAATACAAGGTCTGTAGTTTTTTGTTGAATGAAATTCAACATTTCAGTTTAATTTGTGTATTCACTTATTTA
>ML778691.1:229992-274582 GCA_009831015.1 Picea engelmannii | reverse complement strand
ATATATATATATATATATATATATATATATATATATATATATATATATATATATATATATATATATAGTAAATTAAAATAAAAATGGAAGGAAGTAGAAAAAAGAACCAGGAGACACGGGAAGAAATTAAACGTAAAAGCGAAATCAACAACATTAAATATTGTCTTGGTAAAGTCGAGAAGAGTCAGGAGGAATTCGGCGAAGTACAAAAAGTACTATTGGAAAAAATCGATAAATTATTACAAAAAGAAGACATAATTGACACATTAATAAACATGTCGGAGGAACGATGGAATAGTTATTTAAGAATGAGGGGTAACGACAAGGATGAGAGTACAATGATGCTTAATGAACAAATCGCGAGAATTGATCAATTAACCGAAGGAATGGATGCATTATGCGTAGAGCCCTTAGCCTATCAAAGACCACCACAAAGTTCGGGATCGCAAAATTTAGAGGATCAAGGACACTAAGAAATACTAGAGATAATTTTTTCAAGAAATATGCACAAATCTCAAGATAGAGATTACCATAAGTTTAAAAAGGAGTTACCGAAATACGACGACAAAGACCATAGAAGAGTTGTTGTTTGGATCAACAAAATGGAAGGTATTTTCAAATCAAAATGGATCAACAGAAGAGCTGGGTGAATGAGAGAAAGTAATGACGACTACAAATAATTTAGAAGGAGAACCTTATAACTGGTACCTATGGTGGTCCAGAAAATGTGACGCTCGTTCCTTCCATTGGCAAAGCTTCACAACTGTCCTACTAAAAAGGTTCCATGACGAAGAGGATGATGACTTGTAAAACAAGTTCGTACATCTTAAACAGAAGGGAAACTTAAACGATTATACACTCGAATGGGAAGTTTTGGCAATAAGGCAATCTGGATTCACAGATGAGCAATTATTAAAAATGTACATATGTGGATTAAAGGATTACATCCGTAGCAAAATTAAACTATGGAATCCTAAAACTATTGAAGATGCTAGACACACATCAAGGCTAATTGAACAAAAAGACAAGTTCAATAATCCATCATTTGCAGGTCCCGAAGCGTCAAACAAATATTCAAATGAAAAACCCAATAAATACTCTACAGACAAGTCTAACCTAGATAAGAAATGGGTGAACAAATGTAGATATTGTGGGGACAATTGGTTTCCAGGACACAAATGCGATAATAAAAAATTATATACTTGCAAAGCAGAGAAGGAATTAGACTCATCCAGTAGCGAATTAGAGAGAGAGAACAAGAAGAAAAATAATTGTCGCAAGTGTGGAGAAAATTGGACACCAAGGCACAAATTGTTGAAATATTGTAACTGCGAAGAATATTCTAATTATAATTGAGTTATTTTTATATAGATCAAATCCCCTTTTGTGGATTGATCATGTCGGGCTTTGTATAAGACCGAATCCCCTTTTGTTGATTGGTCAAACCATAGTTATATGGTGTTGTTTGTAAAGTCGTCCCCTAGGGCTAATTAAAGTGGTTTTAACCACTAGTTGAAGAAGTTGGCCTAGCTTGGTGAAAAGACACAACCCTAGCGCCTCCCAGCTAGTATAAATAAGAGAGGATGGTGCCTCATTCTCTCACTCACTCATTCACTCAACAAGTGCGCATCTTTTGGAGGTAGCTGCAATTGCAAGAAGACGAAGAGAGAGGCGCATTGCTCAGTCTTGGATATTCTTGGTGGTTTGGTCTTTTATCTTGGCATTGTATTGACAATCTATATTAAGGAAGTTTTTGCTAGGTTTTCTCCCCCATGAGGGTTTCCCAGGATAAAATGCTGTGTACCTTGTGATTATGTTTCTCTCAGTGATCCTGCTTATGCTATTATTGTCTCGTAAATTGAAAAGAACTTAATAGCAACTCTAAATTTAACATGGTATCAAAGCTAAACTGAGTAGAGCACCTTTCACTGGGTAACCAAAAACGTCACTGTTGTCGTACAAGAAAATTAGGGCTTTTTATTGGAAGGGAATTTCTGACTAAAAACCATCTAGGGAAGTGTGCCCTAGACTAGCGAACTCATTGGCAACTTGAGCGCACCTTTTCAGTGGCTAGAGCCTCTGGATAGTGAAACCCTAGTTTTCACTGGTACCAGAAAACCATAACCAATACCAGAAGTACTAGTCCAGATTTGCGCAGGTCCAGTTTCAAGGGGTAAAACTTGAAATTTTTGAAATCTGATAGCTCCAGCCTACTTGCCTCAACCCAACGCATCTCCTGGTAAGTTCAGATTTAATTTCTGAGCACTTTCATTTTTTGATCATTTTCCCATCTCCAGGTTAAGATGTCTGCAAGCACCAAGCTTGTCGACAAGTTAGAAGGTGTGGAAAATTTTCGTGCCTGGAAATATAGGATTGCACTCATTCTTGAAGAGAATGACCTTGCAAAATTTATAAAGCAAAATGTACCGGAACCGGAAGAAGATGTAGCCAAAGCAAAGTACCATAGGGCCAAAAGAATCATTGAAGACTCTATTAAGGACCACTTGATCCCTCAAGTGTCTTCTAAAAATACTCCAAAAGAGATGTTTGATGCCCTAACCAGAATGTATGAAGGAAGGAATATCAACCGGAAGATGAATATGAGAACCCAACTCAAGAATACAAAGATGCAGAAAGGAGAAACTGTTCATGACTATTTCTCTAGGGTTTCTCAATTCAAGGAACAAATAGAAGCAATTGGAGACAACCTAGATGAAGATGAACTCATAATGATAGCTCTTAATGGTCTCACAAGACCTTGGGATGCCTTCATCCAAACTATCCGTGCAAGAAAGGAGAAACTCCAATTTGACAGTCTTTGGGAAGAATGTGTTCAAGAAGAAGCGAGAGTAGCTAACTGAGAAACAATACTATTAAGGGATGAAGATTAAGACCTAGCTGCTCATGTTAAAGGAGGAAAGAAAAGGTCTCACTTCCAAAAGGAGACCCACCTTCATAAGGAATCTCACTCCCCAAAGAGATTCATCACTTCCATAAAGAATCTCACCCTCCAAGGAGATTCCAGAAATATCAGAAGGGTCAAAGAAGAGAAAAATATTTCTCCTCTTATCAATGCTATCATTGTGATAAGATGGGACACATTGCTAAGAATTGTCCTGCCAAAAGGGAAGAATACAAGAAGAGAAATAACAAAAGACATCATGCCCATGTAGTTGAAGATGATGAGCCACCCACGAAGATGATTAAAGAAAAGATTGAAGACTATGTTTTATTCTCTGCTCTCTCAGGATCCGTGACACCTGGAGAGGACACTTGGCTCATAGATAGTGGTGCCTCTAAGCACATGACAGGTCAGAGAGACATTCTCTCTAGCCTTACAGAAAAGAACTTTCCCCAGAAAGTGACACTCGAAGATGATTACCAGTACCCTATCAAAGGAGTGGGAGAATCCACCTACAAACTTGATCCAGATTCCAGAGACTCTGATGAAAATGAAGGATGTACTTTATGTACCAGGTTTGACAAAGAACTTACTTTCTATCTCAGCTTTAGATAAGAAAGGCTTCAGAGTTGCATTCATAGATGGTGAAGTTCTTATGTGGCCTAAAGGAAAAACCATAGAAGATGCAGTTGTTATTGGAACAGAAGAAGGTGGCTTGTATAAATTAAAAGGTCACTCAGATGCAACCTTGACTCACTCCACTACGAGTCCATGTGAACTTTGGCATAGAAGACTAGCTCACATCAACTACAAAGCCTTACCATATGTAAGCAAGGTAGTTACAGGTCTATCGGAATTCAAGGTTGATCATGAAGGTGTGTGCAAGGGATGTGCTCAAGGAAAGAACATAAAGAATCCTTTCCCAAAGAGCGACAATAAAGCAGAAGGAATCTTGGAGCTCATCCACTCAGATGTATGTGGCCCAATGCCATCAACCTCTCTAAGCGGGTATGTATACTATGTGTCATTTATTGATGATTATTCCGGCAAGACTTGGGTTTATTTCTTGAAGTCAAAAGATGAATTATTTGGAAAGTTCAAGGAATTGAAAGCCTTGATAGAAAATCTCTCCGAAAGAAAGATCAAGATACTCAGGTTAGATAATGGAGGAGAATACACCTCAAAAGAATTTGTAAGCTTTTGTAGAGATGCCGGGATTAAGAGGGAGCTCACTACTCCCTATAATCCTCAACAAAATGGTGTAGCAGAAAGAAAGAATAGAATAATAATGGAAGCAGTGAAGACTATGATCCACGATCAAGATCTTCCAATGCACTTATGGGCTGAAGTAACAAGAGCAAGAGTTTATGTCCAATATAGATTATCCCATAGTGCACTTGGATTCAAAACCCTCGAAGAAATGTTCTCTAGAAAGAAGTCAAAAGTAAGCCATCTCAAGATATTTGGCTGTCCAGTGTTTGTACACATTCCGAAAGAAAGGAGAACTAAGTTGGACCCCTCAGGAAAGAAGGGAATATTTGTTGGATACCGTGAGGTCTCTAAGGCCTTTAGAATTTACATACCAAGTTATCATCATATTGAGATCAACAAAGATGTAACCTTTGATGACGATGCAACACTCATGAGATCAAGGAGATGCTAGCTTGAAGAAGTATATGAAGAAGAACCTGTAGCTCCTAGAGCATCAGAACCAGTGAAGGAAGTCACAATTGCCCTTGATGATGAGATTCCAGAAGATCATGATATGATAAAATCTCAAGAACCTCCCCAGATGACGATCTGTCACAAGAAAAAGCCAGCTTGGGCAAGGGAACTTATTCAAGATGGAGAGAAGTATGGTGCCCCAGAAGGAACCATGAGACAAAGCAAGAAACCTAAGCCATACTCCAATTATATGGCCTTGATGTGTGATCTCATAGAGAAGGAACCTACTTGCTTTGAAGAAGCCATTCAGAAGAAAGAATGGGTGGATGCCATGACAGAAGAATACTAATCCATTGTAAATAATGATGTATGGGAAATAGTTCCCAGACCAAAGAACAAAGATGTGGTATCTTCCAAATGGATATACAAGATAAAACATGCTGCAGACGGAAGTATTGAAAAACACAAAGCAAGATTTGTAGCTCGTGACTTTTCTCAAAAGGAAGGCATTGATTATGAAGAGACGTTTTCTCCTGTAGCAAGATACACTTCTATCAGAACCATCATAGCTCTTGTAGCCAAGGTGAAGTGGAAGTTACACCAGATGGATGTGAAAACAACCTTCTTAAATGGTGTTATTGAAGAAGAAGTGTATATAGAACAACCACAAGGGTTTGAAGTTGAAGATAGAAAAGCTCATGTCTGCAGGTTGAAGAAAGCTCTGTACGGATTGAAGCAAGCTCCTAGAGCTTGGTATGGAAGAATTGATAGTTTCCTGACGAGCTTGGGCTTTACCAAGAGTAAAGCTGATTCTAACCTTTACTTCAAGGTTATGAATGATGAGCCAGTGATATTACTACTATATGTAGATGATTTATTCTTGAAGGGAGAAGAAAGGCTCATCACAAACTGTAAGAAGAAGCTCGCTGCAGAGTTTGAGATGAAAGACCTAGGCCTGATGCATTATTTCTTATGTCTTGAAGTTTGGTAGAGCCCAAAGAAGATCTTCCTTAACCAAGGGAAGTATGCAGTTGAAATACTGAAGAGGTTTGACATGTTGGAATGCAAAGCCATGAACACACACATGGAAACAAAGTTGAAGCTTCTGGTTGATACTTTATCAGAATTGGTTGATGCTACTTTATATAGACAGATCATTGGATCCTTGATGTATCTGACGAATACCAGGCCAGATATATTTTTTGCTGTGAACACCTTGAGTCGGTATCTGGTAGAGCCCATATGTGTTCACCTTGTTGCTGCAAAACATGTGATGAGATATCTCAAGGGTACGTTGGAATATGGTCTCTGTTATACTGGAGATCACGACTTGAGATTGTATGGATATACTGATTCAGATTGGGCTGGAAGTGTTACTGATAGAGAGAGCACTTCAGGATGTTGTTTCAATCTGGGGTCAGCCATGACTTCATGGCGAAACATGAAGCAATCCAGTATTGCTCTCAGCACGACAGAAGCGAAATACATTGCATCATGTTCCGCCAGTTGTGAGGCCATATGGTTTCGAAAGTTGTTGACAGGTCTATTCGATCTGGAGATGGAAGCCACCGTGATTCTATGTGATAACCATAGTTGCATAAAGATGACAGAGAACCCTGTGTTCCATGATAAGTCGAAGCACATAGAAATCTGGTATCACTACATTCGTGATATAGTGCAGAGAGGAGCTATAAAACTCCAATATGTTGGCACAGATGAGCAGGTTGCAAATGTGTTGACCAAGCCTCTGTCTCGTGTAAAGTTTGAACACTTTCGAGACAAGCTTGGTATAGTCTGAAAGGACCTCCCTCGAAAGGGGGAGTGATGTGGATGATAGTATGGTATCCTGACCAACAACTGGTAGCTTAGTTAGGATTTTATATCCTAGGGGACTGATCATCCCTGGACAGATCCCGAAGGTCCGGTAAGGACGGTCTGTCAGAGTACCTGTGCATGTATATGCCAGCTGTGGTCAGTAGTGGTAGCTCCGTTAGGATTTTATATCCTAGGGAATCTTATGATTCCTGGGAAGATCTCGAAGGTCCGGTAAGGACGGTCTGTCAGAGTACAAGTGTACCACGTGGTAGATCCGTTAGGATTTTATATCCTAGGGAATCTTTTGATTCCTGGGCAGATCTCGAAGGTTCGGTAAGGACGGTCTGTTAGAGTACCACAAAATATTGTTGTTGCACCTCCCTCATTCTGTTGCTATATGATGATGATGTTGTTATCTCAACCTCGTATTGATGATGTTGTTGTTTCAACCTCGTGCTTTTGTTGATGATGATGTATCAGCCTCGCGCTGTGGTTGATTATGTTTCTATTCCAGCCTCGTGTTGTTGATGATGTTGTATCAACCTCGTGCTGTTGTTGATGATGTATCAACTTCGTACTGATTGATGATGGTGCATTAGTGTTATACTAATTGTTGTTGATGCAGATGATGATGATGATGCTACTCCAGCTCCATGCTGTGAAAGATGATGATGAGAAAAACTTTCGATGATTTATAGATGTGCCAGTCAATGTTCTAGATGCTGATGATGTTGCTTCCCTCTCTCTCTCCTGATGATGTTGTAGAATACCCTTCTTGTTAAGGGGGAGTGTTGAAATATTGTAACTGCGAAGAATATTCTAATTATAATTGAGTTATTTTTATATAGATCAAATCCCTTTTTGTGGATTGATCATGTCGGGCTTTGTATAAGACCAAATCCCCTTTTGTGGATTGGTCAAACCATAGTTATATGGTATTGTTTGTAAAGTCGACCCCTAGGGCTAATTAAAGTGGTTTTAACCACTAGTTGAAGAAGTCGGCCCAACTTGGTGAAAAGACACGACCCTAGCGCCTCCCAGCTAGTATAAATAAGAGAGGATGGTGCCTCATTCTCTCACTCACTCATTCACTCAACAAATGCCCATCTTTTGGAGGTAGCTGTAGTTGCAAGGAGAGAGAGGCGCATTGCTCAGTCTTGGATATTCTTGGTGGTTTGGTCTTTTATCTTGTCATTGTATTGGCAATCTATATTAAGGAAGTTTTTGTTGGGTTTTCTCCCCCATGAGGGTTTCCCAGGATAAAATAATGTGTACCTTGTGATTGTGTTTCTCTCAGTGATCCTGCTTATGCTATTATTGTCTAGTAAATTGAAAAGAACTTAATAACAACTCTAAATTTAACACAGATGTGAGGACAAGTCATTACGCTACTTTAGAATAGTGGATGGGATGCAAGTAGAAGTCCCAAAAACAGAGGATGAAATCATTATAACATACAACGCAGATTCTAACCATGATGAAATACCGCAAGAAACATCACTAGCTTCAACCTTGGTGTCCAAAAAAATTGAAATGAAGAAAACAAACTTCAAAGAGAGATAATTACTCCAAAATATATTCCACCACATATCAGAAAGGATAAGAGCCAACCTCCAAGAAAAGAAGAAAGCAAACCTATAGTTCCGCTGGCAGCTATGAAAGGAAAACCACAACCAAAGACCCTAAAACTTAAGGGAGTCATAAAAGATAGAAATTTAACAATACTCGTAGATTTTGGCAGTACTCATAAATGTATAGACATTGATGTCGCAAAAAAAACTAAACTATTTCATCTACCCCACCAAGGACCTCACCATTAAGGTTGCTAATGGACAAAGGGCCAAAGAAGTTGGAAAATATCATAAAATCTTAGTTCAAATACAAGAACTAGAACTACAAACAAGATTCTACGCTCTACCACTCGAAGGAATGGATATGGTGCTAGGTGCGGAATGGTTGATACAGTTGGGGAGTTATGCCACAAACCTTGAAGAACAATTCATGGAATTTAATTAGCAAGGTCGACACTATAAACTATATGGTGTTGAAGGGTCCACTCTTAAGAAGAATCAATTACCACCAACATAAAAAACTTCATTTCACTACAAAAACATGCTCTACTAGAGAGAATCCTATTTTACTATGCTTTGAGGACATAGTATTCCTTAAGAGGGTGGCAATGTAACAAACATAATAATAATAATAATGATAATAATTTAATTAAATAAATAACCAAGAGGCATGTACCTCTTACTCGTGACCGGTCAATGCTATAAGTAAACCGTCACGAGGGTGAATGTAATATCATCTTATATCAATCATTTTATCAATAATTATACAATTCAAAATAACTCTGTCTTCATTAAATAATAACAATCATACTGTTACATTGACCTACTTTTGTGGTCATCAATTGGACATTAATAAAATTATCTTATCTTATCTTATCTCCTCCTCTAGGCATATGGCTCTCGCTTTAGCTGAAAGAGGCTTGATTGGTCAATTTACTGGGATTTGGCCCTTGCCCAAATCAATGGCCATTTGGGTTTAGAAGAATTGTCAGGTTCTAATCAAAGGCAAGCTCCTCCATCACTTTTGTGATAGAGGATTTTGTGTTTTTTGGTTTGAAGTTAAGGAGGACAAGGATCTAATCTTCAAAAATGGCCCATATTTCTTTGGCACTAGAGGAGTGTGCTTGAATAGATCTACTCATGACTTTGTTCCTCAGCTAGATGCCCCTTCTACTGTTTCGGTTTGGGGTTCGTCCGCCTTACTTGCCTCTTCATTGTTGGAATGAAGACTCGCTTATGTGTATTAGTAATACTCTAGGGAGATACATAGATAAATCTGAACGCAAGGATGGGATGTTCTCTTGTGTCGGGATTTGCGTTGAGGTTGATTTAGAGAAAGGACCATCGGAAATGATCCTCCTAACCTTAGACAACTGGAAACATGTCCAACAATTGGATGATGAACCCACCTTTCAAATGCAAAACCTATCACGAATACAAACACTTTGCGAAGGATTGCAAAAAAAATCTCCCTCAAACTCAAACTGTTCCTAATAAGGAAGATTAGTGGCAAGTGGTTTAAAAAAATGGGTTCTAAGCAACAAAACAACTCAAATACATCTCATTTAGCTCCTTTATTTTCAACCCAAATGGCACCTATTGGTCCAAAACAAGCCGCAATCAAGAACCAAATTGCTCCGGTGATGCCAAAACATGCCTCTACAGTGCCAATCTAAGTGAGTACTATTTTATTGTTAAACTATGCTATGGAGAATATACATGAGACAAGCGAGAGAGTCTGAATGAGAGATGTTCTATATCAATGTTTCTTCAATTACATAAAGTGGTGTTGTATATATATCTAGCAAGTTCCATTATTCCTGTTAGGAACACCTAATTTCATAATTTCATTTAACATTAATGTCATTTATTGCATACGACTTATTTCCACTTTAGGATATTACATTATTACTCTAACACATTTATTACTAATGAAATAAACATTACAATATCTAACACCCCTCTTAGTGTTGATTTCATTTTCTACAACTCCTAACATCTCTTGAAAATTTTTGAACTTCTCCCTATTGAGTGCTTTGGTGAAGATGTCTACCACTTGATCTTGCCACGTATAGTAAATCAACTCTCTCTCTTTGTTTTGCATTTGTTCTCTGATATAGTGATGCTGGATTTCGACATGTTTTGTTTTCATATGATAAATCAGATTCTTCGTCATCTTGATGGCACTTTGGTTGTCATAGTGTAAAGTTGTAGGCTGCATTTGTGGAGGCTTCCAATTACTTAAAATACTATGTAACCACACTGCTTTACAAGTTGCTTTGTATTATGCTTTTGTTGTTGAAAGCAATACCAAATGTTGTTTTTACTTGTCCATGAAATTACTCCACTACCAAGGATAAAAGCATAACCTGTTGTAGGTTTCTCTTCTGTGTCACCTATCCAGTCCACATTTGAAAAACCTTTCAACATGAAGTTATTATTCTTCTCCTCTACAATACCACATTGTGAGGTACCTTTGATATACCTAAGTACTCTCTTTGTTGCATTCCAATGTGTTTTCCTGAGACAATTTAAAAACCTTGATAACATTCCAATTGCAAAAGTTATGTTTGGTCTAGTTGTGGTAAGATAAATCAATCCTCCTACAAGTCGAGGATAAAGAAGTTCATTAACTACCTTAGGTTCGTTATCTTTTAAAAATTTTAAGTTTACATCCATTGGCTTTTTGCTGGGATTACAATTTTCCATTCTAAACTTTTCCAACAATTCCGAAGCATACTTTATCTATGAGATGAAAATCCTATTTGGTTGTTGCCAGACTTCAATGCTCAAACAATAATGTAATAATCCCAAGTCAATCATATCAAATGATTTGCAAAACTGTCATTTTCTTCTTGGATCAAGTCATCACCGCTACCTGTAATTATTAAGTCATCAACATATACAACCATAGTGATAATTTCTTCACCTTTTTTTTTGATATACAAGTTAGGATCATAATTACTTCTTTTGAAACCTCTTGATTTAAGATACTTATTAATCTTTTCATACGATGCTTGAGGGGTTTGTTTTAATTTATACAAGGCCTTCACCAACTTACATACTAACTTTTCTCTTCCTTCAACTGCAAATCCTTCAGGTTGCTCCATATACACTTTTTGGAAATCCCCATTTAGGATTGCACTTTTAACGTCCATTTGGTGTGCCTGCTATCCAAACTGTGCTACAAGAGCTAAAAACATATTGATTTTGATTAATTCTGCAGTAGGATCAAACATTTCCTATCCAAACTGTGCTACAAGAGCTAAAAACATATTGATTTTGATTAATTCTGCAGTAGGATCAAACATTTCCTCATAATCAATTCCTTTTTTTTGTTCGTATCTTTTTGCAACTAACATGGCTTTATAATTGTCAATAAAACCATTTGATTTGAATTTTATGTGATATATCCATTTACAACCTATTGGTTTCTTAGTTGAGGGTAATTCAACTAACTTCCAAGTGTTGTTTTTCATCAAAGCATCATATTCTATCTGCATTGCATCTCTTCATTCTTGTTTCTGATTTGCTTCATTAAAAGAAACATGATCATAAGAATGCACAACGCTACTCATCAAAGCAAGATTTATCTGTTGTGGTGATTTTGACCTTGTTCTTCTCTCACTTTGTTGTATCTCATTTGGCTTTGCATCTTGAAGAGTGACATAACCATTTTGGTCTTTCATGAGATTGACTTTCATTGTTTGGAGACTGATTGCCATCTTGTTATTCCAACTCCAAGCATACTTTTTCTTCCTCCGCTTCTTTGACCTCTTCTTTTTTGCACCTCCTATATGTGATAAGAGTTTTGAATTCAAGCTCTTCATTATCACCTTACAAAACTTCACCTCTCCATTCTAATGTATTAACATGTGGGATTCTCTCATAAAAAATTGCATCTCTACTTATAACAATCTTTCTATTCGTTGGATCATATAACTTGTATGCATTCAATTCAGTGCTATTAGCTATACCCAGTAAATATGCATTTCCTACTTTTTGTTAAAAATAATTAAAAAGTACCTAGGCAAGTGTTTCTCATCACCTAGGCGCCTAAGGGGTGAGAAAGTGCCTAATGTGGACCCTAGTCATTTAATTGTGAGAGACAAATTGAAAGGTGACTTTTTGAGACTTAGGGAAAGTGGGTGACTAAAGTGATTTTATTTCCACCGTTGATCTCATCTAATCTCAACCGTTGGATGGGAGGACTCTTCACCCTCCCTCACGAGGTCGACTAGGGTAGGAGGGCGCACCCATTCTTGAGTAGGTGAAACATTTTTTGAGAGAGCAAGAGCATAAATTCGAGTTTGAGAAAGGAGGACATTTTTGCAGAGCTAGGGCATGCATTTCGAGGCAGCAAACTAGCACACACTTCAAGGCAAAGGTACATCATTTATTGTAGGCCGTACAACATTAAAGCTGGCACATAAATTGAGGTGAAGTATAGTTCAGAAAGGAGGCCGTACTGTATGGATTTTCAAGTGTCAGTACAACAAAAGTGGCACAGAAATCGAGGGAAAGTACAACCAGGTTGAACAAGGCATACTGTACGAATTCCGTACGATCCGTACTATTGTTTTTCTTGCACATAATTCAAGGAAAAGTTCTGTGGTATTTTCTAGGTGGTTTTGGCACATTTTCCAAGGCAATCGTACAACATTTAATGCCCAGATTTGAGCTGTAACAGTTGGCATAGATTTCGAGGCAACCACACAGCAAGGAAGAGGCACCGAAAACGAGGAGCAGACCTGTACATGTGTGCAGAAAATTCTGGCACGAATTTCGAGGAGTTTGGCTCTGTTTTTATGTGAACACTTGGCATGGTTTTCGAGATAAGTTTGTCAATAAATTTATGAAGATGAATATGCTGTAAAAGATTTTCTTTGAAGCTCTGAAATAATAAAAACTCCCTCTCTCTGGTTTTCCCCTTGTGGGTTTTTCCAGGGTTGCTGTTAGACCAAAAATCACTGTGTTAAATTTTTCTTAGTTATGTGTTGCTGATATGGTTTTATTTCTGCATTAAATATTGTTCAGAATCCTCATGTTTTAGTTCTGAAAATTTTATTATATGCTGAGTTTAATTGGTTGTCATAAAACTGGGTTTGGGCATTAAACATTGGCTGAAAATCAGTGTGACTTGAAAGTGGGTGGGGTCTGAAATTTTACACTTTTCGCCCCCAACTTATGTCTATCTGTGTCTGGAACATGTGCATATGCCAAACAACCAAAAACTTTGAAATTGGTTACCTTTGGTTTCTGTCCTAACCAAGCTTCATAAGGGGTCCTTCCATGAACCCTTTTTTTCGGATTGTGATTTAACAAAAATACTGTTCTCTGAGATGCTTTAGCCCAAAATTGATCATTGAGATGACCCCCTTTTAGCATGCACTTAGCAATCTTCGTAATTGATCGATTCTTCTTTTTGCTACCCCATTTTGCTGTGGTGTTTTGGCAACAAAAGTTTGTCATTGAATATCATGATGATAGCAAAAATCACGAAATGCATGTGATTCATACTCACCTCCTCTCTCACTCATGAACTCCTTAATGCACTGACCACTTTCATTTTCAACCATAGCCTTGAATTTCTTAAAAATTGCAAATACATCAAATACTTAGCACTCTTGAGATTTGAGTACCTTGGAAAGTGGTCCCCTTGTGGTTGTGGGTCTCTAACCACAAGAGGGAAATATTTGACACATTGTGCCTTATACTTTATGTCTAATTTCACTTTGACATTTTCTCAAGTCAAAAAGGGTGAAATTTTTCACTTGAGTGAATAGTGACTATTAATTCACTTTGTGGGTGAATTGAGGGACTTAAAGAGAAATAAGGAAACTAAGCCAAAGTGGGTTTTGAGTTGAGATTCTTTTTGGATGTTCTCAACCTTTGATTAGAAATGGGATGGGATGATCTCATCCATCCATTTCTAGGTTTCCTTATGATTTCTATAAATAGGGCGCATAGGGCATTTGGAGGCTCATTCACCTGTATGTTCACCAAGAGAGTTTGGAGAAGGGCAAGAGGATGAGAATGGAAGCATTAGGAGAGGAGAGCTTGGGCGCCTCCATCCATGGAGGAGCTATGACAACTTAGGGCCTATTTATTTTATGGCGATCAATATTGCTTGGAGGAGGGCGCACATGTGGAGGAGAGTGCACCACTAGCAGGTAGTAGAAGGACTTGTGCTATTTCATATCTGTTTGGCTCATCTTGAAGGAGACACACAAGGGAAGATTTGTGTGGAAGAGGTTCTTCATTGGGTCAAAGAGGAAGGAGGGCGTATCACTTCAGTGAATAGAGCAACAAAGGAAGAGGGTGCACTAAGCTTGGGCGCATCTCTCTTCTTGGAACTCCAAAGCTTCTCTTGAGGAGTTGCTATTGTATCAGGTTCCATTGTATTAGCTTACTTGTTGTATTTGCTTTTTAAAATCATCATTATATATACTTTCATTCTAAACTGGTTTTCCTCGGGGGGGTTTTATCCAGGGTCATGTTGACCAAAAATACCTGTGTTCATTTCATGCATGCTTAGAGTATAGATCAACTTGTTAGAGTTGTAAAGATTAAGAGGAGTATTATTTGTTTTGAGTATATTGCATGTGATAACATTGGGGTATGAAAACACTTGCAAGGGCACCTCAAAAGGACACTTAACCACAAAAGTTATCAGCAGAAAGTAACCAAACTGTTTGCTGTCCTAAAAGACAGCAAAGGACAATTTTGGAAAGTCAAACTTAGAGCGAAATTTCAGGTCAATTACAGACCTGTTTTGGCAGCTTGATAGTACCTCGTTTCTCTACAAGCACTTCCAAGGGATTGGCTTCTCATTAGAGCACAAACATCACCGTGGATTAATTCAAGTACTTGAGTTGCTTTGGTTTTGTTGTTACCAAATTTGAAACAATGTTGCTTCCTTACCAGACATGCTTCACATACACATTTATCTTCCTCAATGTTAGGCAATCCATTCACTAAATTATGTTTATGAAACAACTTCAAATAAAAGTAATTAAGATGACCATATCTTTCATGCCATAATTGATTTTTTGAAGTAGAACATGTCAAAAAAGCTTGCTGTTGCTTTGGAATACCATCAAACTTGTACATATCATTACATCACAATCCTATGGCAATGATGTTGTTGTTACGATATTTCATCAAACACTGTTTCTTGTCAAACACAATAGTATAGTTTTCATTAGTAATTTTACTAGTAGAAAGCAAGTTTGTCTTTAAGCTAGGAACATATAGGACATTTTGGATATTTTTGATGTAATCTCCTGAAACTTTCATGGGTACTTCACCTCTTCTTTGTACCTCACAAATACTGTCATCACCAAGAATAATGATCTCATTATCACAGGGACGAGTTTTGAAAAAACATTTTGCTTACCAGTCATATGCTTGGTGGCTCCGGAATCAATGTATCAGACACATTGTGAAGTAGAGATGTTAGTATAAGAAGCCATAAACAAATAATCAATGGCGGGTTCTTGTGGAACAATTGTACTACTTTCTACAAAATGACTTTGATGCATGCGCCCTCTACTTCTTCCTCTATGATGTTCTCTACCTCTATTCTTGTCAGCCTCATGTCTTTGCTTAAGACGACACTCTTCTTCATTATGATTACTCTTTCTACAATAATTGCAATGCTTAGAACTTTGAGAAGTGTTAGAAATAGAGAAGTAAAGCAGAAACAGAAATATCTTTTAAAATTTCAGTTAGAAGAACTATCAAACTACACCCTTAGGACAGTAAATTAATATAATACTGAAGAGAAAGAGCAACAACCAATTTCTGAGTATGCACAATACTCAGATCTGAACTGATAAACAAAACTATTCCTTAGTAAGCAAACATCGTAGGATTAGATCTAGACTGCTAGTTCTGAAATAAATATATTCAACTATGCATCTGAAACAGATCTAACTAAAAATAGTGGATCTGATATAAATCTCAAAACAAACTTAATCACTAGATCTGGTATAGATCTAACCACAAGAAGAACTTCAGATTAAGAAAAGTACAGATCCAAGCTTTAGAGTTAAGGAGCACACAGATTTAAAGAACAATGATAGACTTCAGACTTTAAATAACAAGTAGATCTAAATGATTTAATCTAGATAAGTAGCTTACCTTGGAGTCTTACCTCTGCTCACTGAAGGTGTTCATGCCACACATAAGAGATGAATAGCCTTAGAATTTATGCTCAGAAAAAGTGCAAGATCATAGATCTACCTCATGGGTGAGATCTCTTGTCAAAGAGAATTTAGGACTGTCAAACCTCCACTAGAACTTCACTTAGAAACACTGCACAAACCCTCATACAAGATCACAACAGCTAGGATGTGGAAACGGCTGTCTTAAGGATGGCCCAGCCACCTTTCTTAATGTGTTGCGGCCCTCACAAAGCACTCAGTTATGGGATGGCAGACAAAACAAGGGTTTGTTCCCTGACTGGTTACAACACAGTAAACTCAGCAGCAAGAGACACTCTCTATACTCCAGACAGCAAAACAACAATCAGCAAGACCTAGATGAAGAACCCTGCCAAAAAGTCAGAAGACTGTCATCAAAGAAACAGCTAGGTTGCATGGAGGGAGATCTATAGCAGGAGGAGGCCGAGCTGTCACACGAGGAGGTCAATCTGATACAAGAGGAGGCCGATCAATCACAAGAGGAGGCTGATCTGCTGCAAGAGGAGGCCGAGCTATCACAAGAGGCGGCTGAGCTAAATCAAGAGGAGGCCGATCTGTTTTAGAAAGAAGCCGAACTGATGCAAGAGTACAAGGCGTCACACTTTTAAGAGAGAGAGAATCAAGATGAACAAAAATAAGAATGAGGGGTCTTTATTTATACTAAAGGGTGAGGGCTCATTAAAAGAAATAATAAAAAAATTAATATATTTAATTAATATAAATATTAATTAAATATATTTTTCAATTTCCATTTATTAATTATTTCTTGTATTAACCCCTAAAAGTACAACACACAAACCCCAGACAAATTCAAGCCCAACAAGATCAAGAGAGGAGGGTTTAGGAGAGGTTTACACAAGTCCATATAATTCTCAAGGTGACCTTTTTAACTTTATCATCGCTGCATATGGGATACATCCCTCATGTGGTCATGCCCACCTTCAAAGAGGGTCATACACCAACAAACACATGATCAAAGATCAGGTTGCCCCAGAATATTTCTGGGGACTTATCCACCAAGGTGCAAGACCAAGGATCAACCCATGCCCTAGGCATGGGTACCCTGGAACATTTCCAGGGGCCCTAGACATATCTAGGGACCTTAACTGCTTGGTCCCAGACCAAGAACCCTAGTCACATACTGGGGGCCCTCTCAGGGGTCTTTACTGCTTGGTCCTAGACCAAGAACCCCAGTCATCTACTGGGGGCCCTTACAAGGGTCTTTTGCCATGGCACTGACTGTTTGGTCCCAGACCAAATCCCTAGGAGTGCACTGGGGGCCCTAGATCTCAGCTAGGGTCTTTGCCATCCTCCCTGAGAATGGCTCTTGCAGCTGCTTCAAATTCAACAAGAAGTACCTATCTGATTTGAAGAATTTAGCCTCCGATTTTGATACCAATTATACCTTCCTCCTAGACGACCTCTGTAACGACCTCTTCCTCCGTCTCTTCCTATAAAAGCTCTATATGGTGCAAGTTCATTTTTTTTGAATCTTTGCTCTTCTTGGAGTAGTAAGCCCACAACTTCTTCAAATGTGGGAGTTTCATTTCAAGAAGAGAGACAAAATGAAGTTACAAAATTTTGATACTCATCATAGGCTATTAAACAAAATGGTTATGAATTCCTTATCTTTAATGTCTGTGTCAATTGTTGATAATTCATTTTTCAGTTCTTGCAACTTCTGAACATGATCTGTAATTGAATTTGATGCTACCATTTTCAAACTGGTTAATTTGTTTCTCAATAATAAAATTTGAAGTTCATTTGAAGTTTCATACAAATTCTTTAACTTTGTCCAAACCTCAACAATAGTGGTAATACCACGAAGGTGAGGAAGAATATCATCCTCCAAATCAAATGTAAGAAGAAGTAATGCATCTTTATTTTTCTTTTTATAGTCATTAAACATGGGATTTGGTTTTGGAGTTGTCCCCGTAATGATTTCCCAAATATCATGATATGACAAAATTTGCTCCATTTTTTGTTTTTAGGTAGGAAACTTTTTGCTACTTAATTTATGAGACTCAAGCATTATGAAATTATTAATATTGGCCATATTTCCTTATAACATAAAAAAATATGCTTATAACTCCAACAAAATCAGAAACCCTTTTGAAAAAAACTTATAACTCCTTAAAAAAATAAGAAACCCATATACTTCCTTAAAAACCTTATGACTCCTTAAAAATTTAGTTTTATATGTGCAATAAAAATGACTTTTTTTATATCTTCAAAAATAAGTGGCGGTACCTTTTTGAATGGTTGTGAGGGAATCACCAAATTCACAACTGTCATTTTTAGGAGCTGTACTATTAGGCACTGTTCGTACGCGTCTATACGATTTAATTGAGCCGTTTTAAAATTTTGTTGTAGTCTGTACGAATTAACCGCAACCACTACTGTACAAATTCGTTGGACTGCCGCCCTCTCGATTTGCTGAGCTACCGCTGTATGAATTTAATTGAAGCGTCGTTGTATGAATTTATTTGAGCTGCCACTGTATGGATTTAATTGATCCGCTGTACAACTTTAATTGATTGATGGTTTGCACAATTTTTGAGCATTGCTGTACATGTCTGATTTCACCTTTGCTATCGTACAAATTCTTCTTCTTGGCCATACGAATGTGATGTTGTCGTACGTTTCTTCTTACAGCTGTATGAAATTCTTCTTTTTCATCTGGATGATCTTCGACTGTGGCTTTGATATCATGTTAAACTGCACTATGGAGAATATACGAGAGACAAGCGAGAGAGTCTGAATGAGAGATGTATTATATCAATGTGTCTTCGATTACATAAAGTGGTGTTGTATACATATATAGCAAGTTCTGTTATTTCTGTTAGGAACCACTCACTTAATTTCATAATTACATTTAACATTAATGTCATTTATTGCATACTACCTATTTCCACTTTATGATATTACATTATTACTCTAATATATTTATTATTAATGAAATAGACATTACAATATCTAACATTTATCCCCAAATTGCAATCCTCAGGAAGACAAAATGAGATCATCAACAAATATGTTTGACATCCTTTCTCAGGAAGAACCCATTTCGTTTGTCGAAGTGGTTACTCCCTCAATCAAGGTGCCCTCATCTTTCTTCTTGCCTAGAACAATTTTCTTCTTAGATTCACAAATTAATCCTTCTTCATCGGCTTGTGAAGACCTCCTTTCAGGTTGAAAGGAGGAAATTGACCTTGTCTCAGATAAGCCTTAGCTTTCCTTTGGCATTGTAACAAGGAAGAAAGCTCATCATTGGTTGCAGGAGGAGGACAAAGAGGAGGAGGAAGAAGAAGATAGACAACCCAAAAAGAAGGTAGAAAGTTGGCAAAAGAAAAAAGGGAAGAAGCAACAAACAAGGAGAAAGTTTTGGGTATCTAGATAACCAAAGAAAAATCATTGGGAGCTGGAAATCAAAGTGCTAAAAACCCGAGTTTTAGTGCTCCATTGCGGAGTGTAGGTCGTAAACTCTCTAATGTCAAATGATGAATATCGTCTCCGAGAATTGCAGAGGGATGGGTAGCAGGTTTAAAGAGGAAGCCATGAGAGAATTGATAAAATCAGAGGAACCAATTATCCTCTACTCTAGGAGACCAAGCTAGAGGCAACAAAAATGCTTAATATCGACAGAATGTAGTGGAAAAGGTTCGAGGGTATTGAGCTAAGTTCAAGAGGAGCATTAAGAGGTATTTGTACTCTTTGGGATATCTCTTTATTTTAGTTGGAATTTTCTCATCAAACACAACATTGGGTCTTATCTTGCCTTGTACATTTGAACTTAGGCATTTAATATCATATTTTTAATGTATATATGCCTCTTATTTACAAAGAAAAAGAAGACTATTGGTGTTCCTTGCAAGCTTCAAAGACTCTAAAGTCACGAAGAATGGTATTGTGGCTGGGGACTTCAATGTGATTTTGAATAGTAAATAAAAAAGAGGTGGTAGCATAGTTAGGGACCCTTTTCGAGAAAATATGGAAGATCTGATGATAGATTGGGATTTAGCAGATGTCAAACTTGTGAAAGGGAAATACACCTGGTCGAGTCAAAGAATTGGTCCGGGCCATATTTCTGCTAGACTAGACTGTTTCCTCATTCAGAGAGACCTTTTGTTAAGCAACAACATCATAATTTTGAGGATCGTCCCATTGGCTATCTTCGATCATAAGTCAATTTCTCTTTAGTGCCTCCACTCCCAAGATTTTGGGCCACTTCCATTCAAATTCTACCCCCTTTGGTTTCGAAACTCCAGAGCTATGGAGATTATCTTGGAGGAATGGGGGAAGTGGGTTCTAGGGTTGCCCACCTACATAAATTAAAAGTAGTCAAACAAGCTCTCAAGGAATGGGTGAAGATCTCGTATGTATCTCCAGAGAAACAAAAGTTGTAAATTCGGTCTCAACTTGATTATCTCTAGGCAAGAGTGGAAAGGAAGATGTCACAAAACAACATCATGTAGAAGAGAGAGCCCTTAGCTAAGCTACCTAAAGTATATAGATTAGAGGAAGAGATGTGGCGTCTAAAATCCTGGAGCCTCTGGTTGTAGTTCAGAGACAAGAATACCTCCTTCTTCCATTAGCAAGCCGAAGATAGAGTTCAGAAAAACAATGTCAAAGAAACAACATTAGAAGATGGCTCAAGCTTGAGAGATTTCCCAACAATCACGGGGGCTGCCAAAAATCATTTTGAAGCCTTGTATTCAGATTAGGAGGAGGTGGATTCTCTCTCCACTGCTATGATGCTTGAAAATATCCCTCATTTGATTTTTGAAGTTGAGAACGAGGATCTGGACAAAGAAATTGAGGAAGGAGAAATTATTAAGGCCATTTGGGGACTTGCTCCTGATAAAGCTCTAGGAACAAATGATTTCTCGATTCACTTTTTTCGAGCTTGTTGTGAAAAATTAAATTTGATTTGAAGTGTACGCTTCAACATGTCTAGAAGAAACATAAAAGTGGGGGTAGCATGGACTCCTCCCTTTTAGCATTTGTTACACCTCATAGTGTGTGAGGTTCCACATGGTGATTTTCATCACATTGATGGAGATTCGATGTTGGTTCCTTGGAGCTTTTAGATTGACTTAGGGGGATATATCTTCATGGAACCCCTTCTCTTCATAACATTATATTGTTGGATGGAGATATTTGGTTGGGAAAGTCTCACTTCTCCTTGGTTGGATGGAGATTGTCCTTATTGCTTGGTGGTCTTCTCACATGTGCCTGCCTTGATGATCACCCTCTTGGTATACTTTTCTATGATTATGGAGTTTTCTACCTCATCATGGTGTTACATTGGTTTAGATGTTGGATCATATATGATGGTTCTAGCCCCCCAAGGGTTGGATACTAGTATCATGGGACGACAAGTGGCTTATGTGGTGGATTTTCTTGGTACCTGCTTTTCTCTTCATGGTTGCATATCTTTGGTTGATGGAGCTTTAGGGTTATGAGTTTATGGTTTCACTTGATGCCTTGATGGATAGTGGTGAGATGCTCTTTGGTGCCATAGTATATTATTCATGGGTGATTCATGATTATGTTGTTCATCCTGACACTCACACATATGATTTTGGCTTATGGTGGGGTTTACTAGGACATACTACTTCTATTTTCATGGCACAAAAGCTTTACGTAGTATACTCCTTGTTGGCACATATGTAGAGGCAAGTTTATCATTATTTTAATGGGGTCACCCCCTTTTGCACCTTGGACCATGCTGAGGGCACATATGTTGAGGCAAAATTGAAAGTTATGTTATAACATAGGTGGGTTGTCTCATACCAATATCACCCAAGGTAGTCATATACTTTAAAGGGTTATGGCAGATATGTGGAGGCAAATCAAGTATTATTTTAAGCATGGGACAACCCCTTCATACACTTTGGACCATACATATGATATGCCCACTTATTAAAAATGCATTATTTAATGAAGTCGTGGGTCCTCATGCTCTTCGACTCTCGAGTTCTCTCATGGAGCCAACTTTAGACATGAAATTATGTGCATGCAGCCGCCATTTTGAGCCATTGTTCATTATCTTCATTGGCCATAGCTTGATTTCTTAGATTGCGAGGGTCATTCAGAGGTAGCATCACCAAGTCATGCTAGCCGTTGATTGCATATTGTCACGTCGATGCTATATTGAGGTGAGTTTTATGGGCTGTCCCCTTAGGCTAAGAAAATGATGGGACACACTTTAATTACATGGAGTTGAGCTATTTGACTAAGTCGTATGGGTCCATTACCTTTGGCATATGGCATGACTTGGCCTTCCTTGTCATAGATGGAGCATCGTAGAGGTAAATTGGTTCACGTAACCATTAATTGACTCCTTGTTTAGATTTGGAGATACACCCATTGGCCATTATTTCATTATTTCAAGTGGGCTGATCTTTATTAGAGACATTTATTCATGTTATTGGAGATTATAAATAAAGAAATTTCTCTTGAAGGCCCTTTTTGAACACATGTTCATTCACCTAGGAGGTTATTGGAGCTTGATGACATAGTCAAGAATTTTGGGAAGGATTACTAGCATAACCATTTATTCATTGTCGACCGGTCATTATATTGTTTTCCTTGGAGATGATTATTTTATTGTTCTTCTAGGAGAGGAAAATGGATTCCAACAACTCACTTCTAATTTTAGTAAGGAGTTTGTTGGGGGGGATAGAAATGTAATATTTTATTGTATTCCTTGGAGAACTAATGGATCTAGGAAAACAATTCCCTTTTTTTTTTCTATTGTCAGAGGAGTTGAGCTCAAACCTATATGAGGGTTTGGTCTCTCTCTTATTTTCATGGGTTGAGAATTTGGGGATTGAGAAGTTCTCCCCTTGGGCTACATTGTACATCATTTTGGTAAGCTTAATGGAAGATTGGAGGTATCATTATATTATATGTGAGGCTTAATTTGTTGCATGCTTTTAATGTTGTTGGATAATTGTAGGAATCTCTTGCAAAGAATGTGTTGTGAAGGCCTTGTAATGGAGCATCGATCATTTGGATAGGAGTAATGTATGGAGATTCTCCTTATTTCTTTTTTGTTGTTATATTTCTGCATATATTAGTTCTTTACCATCAAACACGTTGTTATTGTAATTAATATGTCATTGTAGGGCAACACCTTCATCAACTTGTTCAAAAGCAACACTAATAGGGCTCTCCAAGACTCATTTCTATAGTTATTTCCAGCACTATTAAGGTTGATTATGGAATTTTATTTGCAGCTCTCTCATCCCTAATTATTAACAAAACAACCCTCTTTAGAGTGATCTTCCTAGACTCCATTTTGCCCAAGATTTTTTTTTAATAGAAACTAGAGAATTTTTCTATTATAAAAGTGTGGTCAAGACCATTGAAGTACAAAATAGAGTTTTAGGATTACATAACTTTCCAAAAAAAAGACTGAACAAAGCTTGAATCACTGCAAAATTCTAGAATTTTTCCCTCCTTGTTCCAAAATCTAATTCTACTGTAATTGTGGACTGTGTGAAGGCGATAATATATACCTGCAATACAAATACAAAGGCAAAACATGCATTAACAACTAAAATTTGTGACTGCTACTAGTTTCATTTTGTAGACCAGGTGCCTAATGATTTGATTCATCATTCAACGAAGCATTGAGATCTAGAATTGGGACCACCGAGGCTACTGACGCTGTGCTGGCGCTAACAACAGATGGCTGCTGTTCTCTATCCCTTTCGTTTTGCTCCAATCTTCGCTTCAGATCTTCATTCTGTCTTTTGAGGGTGTCGACTTCATCCTGAAGTTGCCCAATTAGAATTCAGTGGTGGGCCAGAGTTTCGAGGGCAAAGGACACTGTTGAATTGAGAGCGCAAAGCCTAATGAACATTTTCTGCTGGTTCTCTGAGATGTCGAGGTCCATTTTGTTTCCTTGAGCTGATACTTGTGGGTCCTTTCGACGCTCCATGCTTGCCTTCACGTCCTCATAGGGTTGACAAGATAACAAAATTCGTCAATGGCTTGGGCCAGCGACAATTCCCCAAGGAGGCTTTGCATTGTGAGCTCCGGAGGCTTTGAAACCAATGATTTTGCTTGGGAGCAGGTTACCCAGATTGAAAGATGAGAAATGGGGCAAAGTGGCGCACCTATTTTCCAATTTATCCATCCTACCACCTTCGCTACTCATTATGTTGATGTTTGAAGTACCGTGCCCATAATATCCATAATTAAAACTGGAGTGTACCTGGAGGCGGATCAACCAATTTCACTCCTGGGCGAATGCTTGTTCCATGCTCAGGATGATGATGTGCACTTGGAGTTCCTTCTCCCTCTGCTTCAGCCGTGCAATTCCACGAGTGGAGGCGATGGCTTTGTGGGTAGGATCCATTTCTGCACACTTGTGATGGTACTGGTAGTGGTACCCGAAACTAGGTTTCGCACAGGTTCAAGATCTCCACCATGGCTTAATAGCCCTGACGCCCACGTGCATATTAAACCCAAGGCTTTGTGCATGCATGGGAATAGTGCTCTGTCCGCTGCCACACTTACTCCTTGACATGACGTGCGTAGGGTGATGGGGTGATGAATGTGCCTTGTCATATATCCGTTTCCGTTAGGATGGATCTTAGACAAAGGGCATAAAGTCATTAAGGGGGGGGGATTAGGACCTCGATGCCACCCGCCCTCATGAGACCTTGGGCTTTGCCGATTACCAAATTGGCCATTGCATCTGCTGTTGAGTTGTGCTTTCAGACCACATGAAAGAAATTTACTTGAAGATTTCTGAGAGAGAAATTGATGTGGTCCACAATTTTCTTTCATCGTAAATCCTTTGGTGTGGAATTTTGAATGAAAATTTGGATGAGGTTTTTTGAGTCACCAATTATGTTCAAACTTGGGATTTGTCGTTGCTTGGTCAAATGGATACCTTGAAACAATATATATGCTTCGACTCTGTTATTGGAGTCTATTCCTAGATTCCAATAGTAATCAAGCACTTTGTGACCTCCGGGTCCAAATAGTACCCCCCGCACTTGCCTCCCATGCATTTATCCCAAGATTTGGTAGGTACTAGTCTTGGAGTTTTCCATCACCTTTTGTTCTCACACTCCTCAATAATCCATTATACTACTACCATACATTTTGTTAAGTCTCACTCTTCAAAAATCACCTTGTACCTCCACTTGAGTTGGATAAGAGCCAACCAAAAGTGTGAGGAAGAGCTTTTGTGGTGACAATGGGTAGCCTTCTTGAGTGTACAAAACTAGCTCCTTGATGCTTAAGACTTTACATCATATGGAAAGGAAATTTCTCATGGTGAACCACATTACATGTAGGCAATGGCGATATTTTCAACCACTCATAGATGCTGTTGGTTATTGTCACAGTAGGGACGTTCTTGTGAAATTCATAAAAACATGTCGACCAAATGTCGATTCACAATGCTTCAGATACTAGTCCAAGAACAATGTTATGTGGGGACTGTTTCAACTTTCTATAATTATTTAGCTCATGGAATAGATATATTATTTGATTCTTGGACACACATAATCAATAAATTTGTACTGCATACGCCTGGGCATGCAGATTTCAACTCATATCAAATGCAACTTTGTGATCCATTGTCCATCTTCCGACACCGAAGGGGATGAAGCAAACACATATGAGCATTATATTACGCCCAATACAAAGTAGCATCAAATTCCAGAAGTTTTGGGAGATAGTGGTCGGGCTGCAATTCATACTCAAGGTTCAACAACTAATCCTTTCGGCTCAACATCTGTTTATGGGTATCGAAATATAGCGTCTGAGATCATGAAAATTGGCATATGGCCACTAACTCTCTTCCAATCCTGATTTACTTTAACAGAGGGCACCTTGAGAAGTTGGAATACCTTTTAGATGGTGGTTTACAATGGATGACTCTATTACTAAAACCACGGTCTTATCCGAATGGTTGTGTATTCAGTCTCATATGATGATGAATGTACATCGGATAGTGAAACTTATGTTGAATGGAAGGCTGGTTTGTCACTGCACCATGGAAAGTCGTTGAAACGAAAAAAATGACAGAGTTAGAGAGCGTCGGGGTTGTATGTTTTGCGTTGGTCATTGTCATGAGCATGGAAGGTGTCTTCATGGTAGTCAATATGAAGAGACATTTTGTCTTGTTGCGCTCTATGCTAACTTTTGGTCTGCATGTCAAACATTTTCAGAATCCTTCAGGGTCCCATCAACTTATGGCACTCTCCAAATGACGTTCTTTCTAGGCCCTTGGGGATCCTATAGTTTAACTTTGTGAAATCTATAGAGGAGGACATGGAGGATTTGTAGCATCTTTCCCTCAGCTTGGTGGCCTTTTGAAGGGTTCTCAAAGTTGGTGGAGTTCTAGCTCCATTTCTCTCTCTCTTACTTTCTTTCTTGGTATATACGTGGATTGTCTGATTTACAATACTTTGTAATTTGTAAAATATTCCATGGTCAAGGTTTAGTTATTGGCATATTTTTTTACTTTACTGTAGTTTACTTTTTTGTATGAGTTTACTATATTACATTCCTAAGAAGGTGTGGATGTATTTTGGTATGTGATTATCATGTTGTTGTGGGCACATCAACCTCCTTTCTTGTGTTGTGTTTTGGTTTCCTTTGTCTTTGAAAAATGATTTCTTGTGCTATGTATGTCTTCCTTCATCTTTGAACAATAATGATCTTGTATAGGATAGACGTTGGATAACATGCCTCCTTTTTGATGTCTTCAAAAATGTTACATGTTACAACGTATACAAAATCAGGTCACCGAGGGCTACTGGGTTTCAAGATTTTTTATATAGTTTTGACACTTAAAAACGCCTTTTTTCAAGCTTCTTCAAACGATTTGACACTTAGAAACACCTTTTTTCAATCTTCTTCAGATGGTTTGACACTTAAAAACTCCTTTTTAATTCTACTTTTAAATGTTTTTACATTAGTTTCTTACAACCTTTTTAATGACTTGCCCTTTTTTTTAAACTTAAAAAATCTATAGTCTTGTTTTTATGTCTAGAACTTTTGATTTATAGGGAGCAATCATTGGCTCGTATTGTCATTGCTCTGATACTATGCTAACTTTGTGAGGTTGCACATACAAATACTTGCGAGAGGGAGAGAGAGATGCAATATTAAAAAGGTTTTATTATAATGGAGTCAAATGTTCATAATATTGAACATGTCTTTTTTCTCTTGTTTGGAGGTTATTAAATGGATTTCACATAGTTGACTAACCACCTAGCATTTCCTGTCGGCCACATGTTAGGTCATTAACACTTAATGTGATCTCCAATACTAACATTTATTTGAGTGTTGTTATTACTCGACCATCCTTTAAGACGAATTGATTAGTGATGCAATCACTAATAATGGGCTTAAACATGGATCTCTTTTTGACTTCGTTTTTTCTTTTTCTTCTTAAGAACTAACCTTATATTAGAGATTACAAGAACCGAGGTACTTGTTACTTGTTCTTTCCTTGAAGATGGAAGTCGTTTCCTTCTCCACTTGGAAATATCCTTTTGATGATTTTGTAATTATCTGGTGACCATATAGCTCTCAAATTGTTTACAACACTAATGTCAAGAACTAACAAGAAGTAATGTTGAGAGGATTTTAGATATAAGAAACAATACCTTTTAAAAATTAGGGTTCTCGGTCCTTGGTCCTCCTTCCCCTAGGCCCATGGGTGTTGATTTTTCTATATGAGATATTATGTTATTACAATGATGAGTATTCCATATATAGAGAACATATGGTGACCATCCATGAAGGGATGCGTCCCTTGGATAATCAATAACTATTTATTATTATCATTTACTTATTATATATATTATTAATAATCAATAATTATATTATTAATTATTAATCTAAGAGAATGTCTTCTCGATGTTGTCCAAACATCAACACTCCCTCTCAATGAGGGAGACATTCTGCATCATGCCAAGCTTGTCTTTGAAGTAGATAAACATCGCCCTAGACTCATGACACTTATCTGTTAGTCTTGGGAGATATCTCTCTCCTACCTGAACCGAGGGGAAACCCCCCCTGCGGCTCTCCCTCTGAGCCAACTGACTCTCTCTGAGATCAGGCTCACTCTGGGTCCGCATGTGATAGCACCTAGCATCTTCAATCTTTATCATTCCTTGTCAAATCACCATGACTAGGATAAAGACCACACCATGGTCGTTCACCACAGGTACACCCTTGTGAGTGAATGTCAGCCCTATAATAACTGACATGTGGAAAGCACCTCGAGTCCATATTATTCCTTGTCATGATCAAGGACTACGCCTGGGCCCATTTACCACAAGTACACCTTTGTGATAAATGTATCCTATCTCCCTTGGTCTGCAGCCCAATCTAGGAGAAGGTCCGCCTGATGTTGAAACATCAACACTCCCTCTTAGCTAGGGAGGTATCTTTCCATAGTAGTACACAACTACTGTTCGGTGGTACACAACCACTACTAGCAGCACACAACTACTGTCTAGTGACACACAATCATTGCCAGTGGTACACAACCACTGTAGTAGTACACAACTATTGTCCAAAGACACACAATCTCTGCCAGTGGTACAAAACCACTGTAGTAGCAAAAGGTTTGTCACACATGGCACTCCCATGTGGACTTCTAGAGGCTACTCGCTCTAGAAACACTAGGGTCAATTCCCCATAGTGTGTGATGTCAAGGTCAACTCCCTGGATGTGTCCTGATGTGCTCTCCACAAGGGACGTTGGGCTATAAGCCCAAACCCACTTATCCCTTCTCGGATAAGTGTCTTCATAGATTAACTCAATTAGTCACAGAGGAGTATGATCTGGAGAATGTCTGTCACACATGGCACTCCCATGTGGACTTCTAGAGGCTACTCCCTCTAGAAACACTAGGGTAAACTCTCCATAGTGTGCGACGTCAAGGTCAACTCCCTTGACATGTCCTCATGTGTTCTCCATAAGGGACGTTGGGCTATGAGCCCAAACCCACTTATCCCTTCTTGGATAAGTGTCCTCACAGATCAAGTCAACTCAGTCACATAGGAGAGTGATCTGGAGAATGTCTCAGGAAGCTGCAAACATCAACACTCCCTCTCAGCGAGGGAGACATTCTCTACCATGCCAAGTCTGTCACGGAGGTACTTGAACTTCGTCTTGGTAAGGGGTTTGGTAAGAACATCAATAACCTGCTCAACTGTAGGAAGGTACTGCACCGGTACTACTTTCCTTTGCACCATGTCTTGGATGAAATCCTGCAAGAGGCCTCTGAAGCTTCACTCCTTCCATGACTCGCGTCACTGGCTGCGATATATTTTTCCTCTGCAGTACTAAGTGCTATAGAAGTCGGTTTCCACGAATCTTGATTGATCTCGAGCTGAAGCAACACTCTCTGGTGCCCTTTCTGTCAATTGCACTCTCTGCTTGGTCATAACTGTATATCTCTGCAGCTTCTCTTCATCTCCTGAGATATATCCAACTGTACCACACTGGTACACTCTCTATTGCAACTTAGTCTGCTCAAATCATGAGCTGGCGCAGGGTGCTTACTACAAAGCACTATCTGGCTCTTTGCTTGAGAGTAGGTCTTCCAGTCTCTCTGCAGCTACTCCCTCTGGGATTCTGCAACTGTTCCCTTTGGGACTCTGTAACTGCCAAACACTGAGACTGAGAGTAGCTTCTCTACTTTGTCAGCAACTGCCCTCCTCTGGGGCTGCTCTCTGTGGAACTGGCTCCTCCACTCTCTTTCTACAATTGCTTCCTCTGCAGCCTCATCTCAATACTGGAAGTATATCTCAGACCATGTCCAATTTTGCCTCGCAGGTATCTCAACACATGCTTTGCAAAAATCCAGTGTGTCTGTCTCGGCTAATTCATGAACTGGCTAAGTGCACTCACTACATAGCAAATATCTGGTCTGGTGTTAACCAGATACATCAATGATCCAATCAATTGTCTGTACAGGGTCGGATCAATCTCGTTGGAATCAGAAGAGGACACGTTTAGTTTCTTCAGATTTGTCACCATTGGTGTAGCCACGGGCTTCCAGTTTAGCATCCCAAACTTCTTCAATATCTCAACTGTGTAATTCCCATGACTCAAGAAGATCTCATCAGTTCTCTGCCACACCTCTAGTCCCAAGAAGTAGCACATCATACCAAGGTCCTTCATCTCAAATTCAGAGGCCAACACATACTTGCATTCAACAATAAGGCTCTTTGTACCGGTGAGGAATAAATCATCAACGTATAGGACCAAAATCAAGGACTCACCATTAACAATCTTGTATTACAGGTTGGGATCAACAACACTTTTGCTGAAGCCCAAACTCATCAGTTGTCCATCAATCCTTGCATACCAAGTTCGAGGTCCCTGCTTGAGTCCATATAGGGCCTTCTTCAACTTGCACACATGAGACTCCTTCTCATGTATCACGAAACCATCTGGCTGCTCGATGTATACTTCTTCCTCAATCTCTCCATTGAGAAAGGCTGTCTTCACATCCATCTGATGTATGTTGAATTTAGCTCAAGCATGTATAGTTTATTTTTGTTTAGCATTTACTTGAACCATAACCACTGCATCAACTATACACTAGCTGCAGTAAACCAAGATCACAACACCAGAATTTATCCTGGGAAAACTCTTCTCAACCAAGGGAAAAACCCAACAATCCCATTGCTATATTGCCAAGAGAAGAACCTCTCTCCACCGAGAATATAGGTGCCAACAAAGGTGGCCCTCAAGACAAACCCTAACACACAATAGGGTGCTCCTATAAACAATAGGGAAGGCGCCTAGGAAATAGTGCGCACTTCATCCCTTCACATTTCAGACCATGCTTTGAGTATGTATGAGAGAGATGATCCACAATGGGGATCTATCTCTTATTTATAGAAGACTTAACTCAACCAATAGACATGTCACTTGGCAGAATAGGGCCGACTTGTACAACTAGAAAATATAATTAATCTTTGACACAATATTAATTATCTTTACATGGTGGGGCCGACTTGTACCCTTTACAACACAAATTAGGGTTTTACCAAAGTCTTACTCTCTGACAATATAGCAAGGGATCTCACACATCCTCTAGTGCCCAACCACTAGGGACACGTCCACCTGTGCTCAGCCACAGGGACGTCACTCTCAACAAATCAACTCAACTAAGTCCATAGGAGTACCATCTGGAGATCCATCTCAAGTCGACTCAACTAAGTCCATAGGAGTCTGACAGGAGACCATCTCAAGTCGTCTCAACTCAATCCAGAGGAGCACGACAAGAGACCACAGGTTATCTCAACTCAGTTCAGAGGAGTATGACACACCCATCACATGGGATCTCTCACAGATCGTTTCAACTTAGTCTAGAGGAGAACGACCTGGAGAATGTCTCATGAAGCTGCAATCAACAATAATGTAGTCTCCAACCCATGGATGCTGCAAGGGCAATAATCGTTCGGATAGAAGTGTATCGAGCAACAGGAGCAAATGTCTCCTCATAATCTATTCTCTCCACCTGAGAGAATCCTCTAGCAACAAATATTGCTTTGTGCTTCTTGATGCTCTCGTCAGCGGTGTGTTTGATCTTATAGATCCACTTGGAAGTCACTATAGATTTCCCCCAAGGTCTCGGAACAATATCCCACACATCATTTTTCATGATGGACTGATACTCCTCCATCATGGCATCTCTCCATATTGGCTGACTAGATGCCTCCTCATAACATTAAGGCTCAGAATCAATGTTGTGGCTCATAGCTGCGGCATAGCATGAATATTTCTGAGGTCTCTTGGTCTCTCGGAAGGCACCACGAGGAGCTGCATGTCCTTCTGCCTCCTGCAGAGTCTAACGAGCCCATGTAGGTCTCTTCCGACCTACTACAATATCTCTGGGAACATCAACTGGAGCTACAAGATCAACGGGATCAATTGAATCAATAGGCTCAACTGTCTCCCTCTGAAATGCTGGAGGGTGAGGGGGAGAAGGCACCATCTCTTCCTATCTCTCACTATCAATCTCCATGTGAGATCCTCTGGATCTCCTGAAGGCTACCTCCTCCTCAAGGGTAACATCTCTGCTCACCTTAATCTATCTCTAACCAAGGATGCAGATCTGGTATGCCTTCGAAGACTCATTGTACCCCACAAATGTACCCTTTTTGCCTGAAGGGTCTAGCTTGGTCCTTTTCTCCTTGGGTACATGAATGTATACGGAACACTCAAATATTCTGAAGTGTCCAACCTTAGGTTTCAGTCATGAACTATGTCCATACTAGACATCTCGTGGTTCCCTCGTGGAGCACATGTCTAAGACATATCGAGGTTCCCTCATGGAACCAATGTCTCACAAGACATATCGAGGTTTCCTCGTGAAACCAATGTCTTGGTTCCTTCATCTGACCGTTTGAGGCACGTCAGTATGAAGTCCACATCCCCCCTACTAGTCCACACAAGACCCTCTGGGGAGAATGTCTCATGATGTTGCCTCAAACATCTCTAGGACACATTGAGGTTCCCTCATTTTGGGAGAACCCTCTTTACCTTGTTGAAATTAGTAGCAATTTGATGTGTTGTAACCTCTAAACTATAGCACAGGCACATCTTATATTCATTCTTCTGATCCTATGTCTCTTTCAGCTATGAACTCACATGGCTTCTACGATCGTTGCAGACCAAACTTGCACGCTTGAGAAGCCCAATTCACTACTTGCACAACTCAAACAATAATGCAGAGCTATAGGGCTAATGCCAAAAATCTGCAAAATTTAATATGTAGGATACAAAGAGAAACTTGTGACTGTAACTCGTCACTGTCATTGTAAATGCAAATATGCATGCATCGCTCGCCGACATAGATCGATGTTACCAACAATTTGAAAATCCTTGGAAAATAGCTGGACAACCCCGAGGAAACTAATCTTCCTTAGCTTGGATGAGTTTGAATCGCAGCGAGAAGATTATTAGTTCTGCCCACGCCATTGGAATCCACTACCGAGTTTAACTGAAACACATCGTGGGAGATATGTTACGGGGAATAGAAAGTCTAGATATATCTCAAATCCCGATAAATTTGGCGGAGACAGAAGTGCTATGGAAGCCTCCATGTTCGCCGCCATCCATTCTCTTGGAAGTGTAAGCGTTAGAATTAGGGTTGCAATGTGTCCCCGACAGTCGCCTATATTTGAGGGAGCTCTACTCTTACGTGTCGACTCATTACCTCTCCTCCCACAGCCTTTCAAGACATACAAAGCCAACCTCGACTCTTTCATTTCCCATACCCTCGAGTCGTTTGGGTGGAGTTTTGCAAGTTTTCATTAGCTCAACTGATTTTTCTCTCGTATTCATGTTCACTTTGCTTGAGAATTAGGGCATGCATGACGGGTTTCTGCTACTGGGGATCAGGTCATTTTTATAATAACGTTGCTTTGCAAGAATTTTTGGAGCAAGCGCAACATTTTGTGTCACAAAATGCCAGCTACCTCCCTCATTTTCCTGGGCCCTCCTGTGAGGGAGTCAAGCCCAGTCTCGCTTTGATACCATGCTGATTTTTGTATATGAGATATTATGTTATTAGAATGATGAGTGTTCCATATATAGAGAACATATGGTGACCATCCATGAAAGGATGCGTCTGTTGGATAATTAATAACTATTTATTATTATCATTTACTTATTATATATATTATTAATAATCAATAATTATATTATTAATTATTAATCTAAGAGAATGTCTTCCCGATGTTGTCCAAACATCAACAAGGGGCACATGCAAGAATAATTTAACACTAAACCATACAAAATTAGAAATAACTTAACATACCTATAAAATAATAATAATCATAACTCATAATTTCATATCGTATGATATGACGCAAATTATGCAAACACGAAGCAACAAAGAATACCATATGCAATGTACAAATCTCAAGATTGATGAACCAATACAAGAAGTTAGAAACTACAATTTAGATTCAACATTAAGTGTACTAACTCCACTAATGAATCTAGTTTATAGTACACAACATGCACCGTGTATTATCAATTTTCAATTGACAACATGTAAAGGTCTTCCACCTCATTAATTTCTTTCCATTTTGGTTTTTTATGTTTTGTTCCTTTTAAAGACGCCACAATTTCTCTCAAAGCAAGCAACCACCAAATAAAATACAAGAAATAGTTGAGAAATGATTGAGAAATGGTCATTTGCTTCTTGAGAGAATCTTCACAATTTCTTTGGTTGTTTTTCATCTTAAGAAACAAGAAATGACCTAAGAAACTATCGTCAAATAATGTAAGAAAGGACATGCAATGCCCATTTTCAAAACCAACTGATGTCCATTGAGGACATGGTTTTGTTTGGTTCCTGTTTATTAGGAGTTTTGGGTAGAAATGATACTTGGTTGTACCATTTCCCGTAGTGAAAAGGGATACCTTCCTTTTCCACGAGAAATAATTTACCTTTCCTTCTACAAGATAACCTAAATTATGACAGATATGAACTATAGTGCTCACATTCTGGGATAACGTCAAAGTTGAAAGGGGATAACCTATACAAATGCTGAACACATATACACCTGAATACTAACAGCTTTTTGTAGTTAAAATGTTATGCGAGGCTTGTTCTCATTTAAATATAGGGCTTTTAAAGCAGGGAGAAATAATTGCTGCCAATTTAATCAGCCTATCTTTGGTAAAGATTTCAATCTTGTATTGGGAGATGAAGATAATAGTGGGTATTGAATCTTGATATTGTGTTTAACTTGAATAACTCAAATGATTATAAATATAAGTGGATGTTTTCTTTTTCAAGTTTGTCACGTGGCTAGCATTTGCTTATTTCTCTTTCTTCTGCTCAATGTAAAAAATATATTAATTTATTGAAGCACCAATGATAAGTACAATTGTTTGCTCTGCAGTATATCCAGCCCCAAGATTATGAAAAGCTTTCTCAAGTGGAGCTTTTGGTTATTGATGAAGCAGCTGCAATTCCATTGCCAGTTGTAAAAGCTCTGCTTGGGCCATATTTAGTGTTTCTATGCTCTACTGTAAATGGGTAATAATTACAACGTCTTAATCTATACATAATTTTTAGTTATGCACATAATGCTTGTTGGATATTTCTCATTGTCTTTTCCATTGGTGCACAATTACAACAAAATTTGCTGTCATAGTGTGACACAATTTAGGTTATTCTAGTAAGGGAAATGTTCAAGAGGTCAACCTTTTATTTCAATTGTGAAGATGAAGCCAACTTTGACAGTTAAAGAATTATCCGGTTGAGAAAATGTTTTGTTTAAGTTTTTACTGGATGCTGTTCTTTAACAAAGATTCACGTTTTGGTTTATATTTGTTTTCATAAAAGGAGTCCCTGAGATAGAAAATTGATTAGTGGAAACATGTCTAATGCACAGGTATGAAGGCACTGGGCGGTCACTTTCTTTGAAACTTATACAACAATTACAAGAACAAAGCCAAAAGCCTGCTAATACTGACGATGGGTCAGTATCAGGTATGCCCGTTTAGATTTATTTGACTTATAAAGGTTATTTCATTTTATGACAATGCTTTTCAATACTGTGGGAAAAAACCTTCCCTTGTTCTTTGTATTTGAATCTTTGTTGTTACCGAAAAATTTCATGCTACAGAATATGGTTGTTGTTGGTAAGTACAATAGCCTTTTCCCAAACTAAAAATGTATTTCTTTCATTTATTTGAAAATTGCTTTTTATTATATGAAGATTGCTATTGAGGAAGCCATTTACAATAAAAAAATATGCTGACAGAAGCAAGCCTTTGGCTATGCTAGCCCAACAATTGCCAAGCGTTGTGGATTAATCAATAAAATTTCATCAATCAAGGCAATATATGAAAAAAATGATGCTATTAAGATCATAGGTCTGTGTACACCAACTAATAACAAAAATGGTTATAAATTGCATTACAGCAGAACCTTGAAGACCAGGGTCAAAAAAATCTCCATTCCTTCTTAACTATGTCAGAGAATTCTTCGTCTAGAAGCGAACGAGGATTGAACTTAAAGGGCCTTGGAGGATTCCTATCATCTTTTTCTATTAAAAAAAATGGGATGTGGTCAGAGAACCCTCCAGAGCTAATCCAGGTTCTAAGTCTATCCTCCCTTTCAAAAGTTCCTTTTGAAATGATGAATCTGTCCAAACGTTTTGCTAGCCTCTGCCCTGTTGAAATTCCTGAGCACATGGTAACAGCCCAAGTCTGATTTCTAACCTACCTACTTAGGAAAACAGAAAACATAAATCTTTATCAAAACTTCAATCTGAAATCTACTAGACACTGAAACACATCCCACTGAAGAAAGTAATAGCAAGTACATGAATCTGAAACTCATATCACATCACTGTTTATAACTCTTAAAATCTCTATGAATAAAAGCTATGTTGCATTGGTTTTTGGGACATGGGAATGGCAGGGACGCGTCCCTGGGACGGCTAGAGCGCACTCCCAAATTTTTCAGGGGACGGCGGGTTGGGGATGGCAATAATATATATATATATTAAAATTTTAAAATTCACCATAAACATTTTTAGTTGCTTCAAGCTTGTAAGCATAACAAGCTATACTATATAGTATTATGCACAGCCCTTACACTTGCCAATTCTGAAAAAGCTCGAGCAATTTAATAAAGGGCCGAGTGACATTCCATTATTGGCTGCTAGACAAGAGCAAAATGCAGTTTAGCTTTAGGAAACTTGAGCAAAATGCAGTTTAGCATTAGGAAACTTAAGTGAGAACGATCTCTATTGCAATTTTTCTTCCTCATATTTCTTGTTAATAATGATTATGTTAAAACATAAAAGGCATTCCTTTCTCGATAGGTTTTGCAGATTTTTATGGCTGTGTTGAAAACCACTATAAAACACTTTGGTTCTGTAAAGAGATTTGATTCATATTTCAGATTAAGAAGGTGATTGAATAGGAATTCATTCAAACATTTAGTACCCAATCGAAGTCACTGCTATCTGATTGTTTTCACAATGCTTGAGGTTGGGATGGTGGAAGCACTAGACTTGAATGACTCCTAGAAACCCATGTACAATATGTAAAAGCTAAGATGACCAAAAAAATTAGAAGAACAAGAGCAGTAACCACAAGGATCAGCCCTTTGAAATGTTGCTTTTCCTGTTTTTAGACATGGAAGCTTTGCTTGTTGTAATATTGTTGTTGAAAATACAATATTTAAATCACCAAAATCCCAAATCGAAACCCTTATACAAAACCCATGTTTTGAGCTGCAACTTTTACAACAGATTTAGATTCAATGCAATACAAAAATAATGGATGGGAAAAATGATCTTATTGTCCAATCATCAATTTCCATGATTGTCAAGACTGAAGATATATGTCCAGAATATCCCCGAAATCTGCTCAGAAAATCCCTGAAATCTGCCCAGAACATCCCCGAAATATGTCCGCAGTGTCCCTAGAATCTGCCCGGAATGTCTTGGGGACGACCAGTAAATCCCCAAGTCCTCGATGGAGTCCCCAACAATTTGGGTAAGTTTCCTAAGGGTACCCAAGTCCCTGGAACGTGGGAACGATGGGTACGCGGGTTTTTTGGGGGTGAGGCGGGTCCCTGTGCAACATAGAATAAAACCTATACCCCTGCCTTCTTATATAACTGAAGAAGAGACTCTAGGGCTCACAAAATAGCCCCGATCCAAAATTTGATCAATCTTGAAATAAACCTAAGCCCTAGTTTATTTCTAGCCTTGGAATTATCTCCCTCAGCCTACATGAAAGAACCATTCCTAGGAAAACACGCCCACTAGAAGAGAGTACAAGTATGCATGCATCTCTCTCTTCTAGGGATCTATACTCTATCTATTACAACAACAGAACATCAGTCTACTTAATGATAAAATTAGTACCTATTCTAAAGAAAGAAAAGGATGTGCTGTTCTAAATTTATGATAGTAGTTAAAATTGGATTGAACCCAAATCTGGTGCATGCATGCCTCAACCATGCACGTGCCTTCTAACACTGCATACATATCCATTGTCGCTGCCCACAAACAATGCACCTATAACTTTCTGCTGAATCGTTCTCTGTGGTTGTTCCTAGATCTTGGAGAATTCATTTGAAGGTAGAAAATCTAACACTGCCAAGTTTCTTCACTCCGGAGGACAAAATTGAGATTTCATCGAAGTATTGTGTTATCACTTCCCAAACATTGAAGGGAAAATAACCTTTCTCAATACTCTCCCTAGTGATCCCATCCTCAATAGATCACATCCTTCTTCCTGTTGATACCAATGGATAGGGACACCAAGGGGCAGGAAAAGGGCAACACCATTCCGGCCAAGATCTGTTAGACCCCAGGATGCAATGCAATCCCCAATAGTGAAATGCATGTGGGGGTGTCATATGAGAGTTTGTGATAGCGTACACATGACCAACAGGCAACCCCCTTCCACTAGATTTAGAAAACGGTTCACCTCTTCTAGTTAGAGGGGCACTCCCTCGGTTCGATCTATCTCTTCCAACCGGATTTCGATACATAGATTCTTTCCTTCGGCCTCAGATGGTAGGAAAGATTCACACTTGAATTCAAAGGTTGATTTTCACTTTCCCAAATGACAGGATCTTGGAGCACTCATGATCTTTTCTATGAGCTCGGCTCTAGAGCATTGTGTTTCCTTTTGGCATTACGGTAGTTGCTCTTAGATCACAGTGATTGGTTGGTTTCTTTCTTTTATAGGAGCGACCTTCACACGACGACTTTATATTGCCAGTTATATACTCAGTAGTCCCACTGACCTAATTTTTGGTCATTTGTTGGACATTAATAAACTTATCTTATCTTATCTCCTCAATTCTAGAGACAACATATTTGTCCTAATTCCAGAATCAATAAATTTTGAATGATGGAGCTAGAAAGACTGATTCCAAGCAGTTATTAGGCCACCAAACTTACCTGTAGCATCACGTGCAAGAAAACTCCATCCTTTTAAAATAGATGACAGAGTTTTTAGCCTTTTCACTTTCCACCAAAGTTTCTTGAATCTAAATGATGTCCCATATATTAATTCTAACCAACCTATCTGGGTTGCATTTTTTATGGGGTGCTCCAAAAACCCTTGATATTAAGGGTCATAATGATCATGGTTTAATCTTGAAAGGGGATGAACTTGCTCTAAGGGCCCCATAGATTGTTTTTTGGTTTTCCTTTGAGATTCTCTTTCCGCGTTTTGTTGAGATATGGAAAGTAGGGATTTTCTACCTATTGTAATAGTGCTAATGGAAGCGCCAATATCTTAGGCAAGCCCTTCCTTAATTCTCCTAGTAGTGAAATTGGAGGATCTAAGATGGTATCATTTGGCTTGGGGCAAAGGGATTCCTAGAACCCCTTGTATTTGAGGTTTAGGGGCTATGGGGACATCTCTGGATTCATTATCTACCTTAGGAGCCTGCAATGGAGCGAGGGAAGGGGTAAGCCTGGATGATATAGGGAGGGAGAGGAAGAAAAAGGCTCGTGAGTAATCCCTTGAACCATAGTGGCCTAATTGGTATCCAAAGGGAGAGAGGGAACAATAGTTCTCAACAAAGTAGGAGGGGTTTTAGAAAAAAAATAGATGAGACTTAATTGATGTATTAGTAGTCACAACTTCCATAATCGCTAAGATTCCAGGGAATTGGATTCTACTCTTAACTGCTCCTTGCTCAATGATATTACCATGAATTGAGGTATCCTCAAAGATAGGGTCTCCTCATTTATATTCTTTCCCTGCATTGCCTTTGATTTTGGCAAGACTTCCATTGGAGTAGAAACAACAGGGGTTTGATTAGTCTTCCAAGCCATCTTAGATTTAGATTACCTTCTCGCGATCTAGAAATAGTTCCATGGCTTGGAGATAAGATAAGATAAGATAATGTTATTAATGTCCAACAAGATGATTGCAAATAGGTCAAAGGGATTGGTAAGTATAAGGCTTCTCTTATTAAATATATAATATATATAAAAAGCAACAATTTGAAAGTAGATCTAAACTGTGCTATACTAGATAAGATTATGTAGTCTAGTATAAGGAGATGAGAGAGTAGAGCAGTGATGTAGAAACATGCAAGTGCCGCAGAGATCCCAAGAAAACTCCTCCAATAAGGGAGGGAGGGATGATGTCTCGCATGATGGGCACTGATTAACCCCCTCGATACCCTCTCTCCTAATATCTGAGGCTGAAGAGGAAAGGAATCATTACCACCCGGATTAGAAGTTCCTAGAGCAATATTTTTTCCAGAGAGATGGTAAAATATGTATTTGTTATAATGATTATGATGAATTACAAAAGCTCATGTGATTGTACATGTAGTCATTGATTGGTCATGAGGTTGTAGGGTTATGATCCTTGGTGATTTAATTATTATAATGATTATGATTATGTAATATATTAGTATGTAATGTATATTTATGTTCATTACATGTTCTACTCTTTGAACGATGCTTTGTCCTCGGAGCATAGTTTGGAGAAGGGTACACCTTCATTTCAGCTTGTACTTTCTTCATTGATATTGTGTTGGTTACAAAAGCAAGACAGTAAGATATTTGAAGTACTTAATAATATTTTCACATTGTGGAGGGTTCAATCCACCCTAAATTCATTCTCTTTGGAATTGTGTGGGGATATTTTTTATCGGGGCTTCTTTGATTGCGATTGTCAATATGGATTTGTAAACAAGCTGAATTAGCAACCTAATATTTAGGAATATGGATTGAGTTTTGCTTTGGTTGATGTTGTTATGTTGATATTTGAATGTGACGATTCCTGTGATTAGAGTGACGATGGGGTCCAATAGTTGAACTTCTTTTGATATGTTGATATCAGACATTGATTCTTCTGTATTCACTAATTTTTCCAGCCCTTTAGGGTGAGATACAACTTTGTAAGTGATGATGGTGATAGAAGGATCTTCATCCGTGACTGGATTTGAAAGTGTCACTTCGCTGATCGATGACTTGAGTTTGTCGATGATAGATAAATATTCATTAAAGACACATGGTTTTTCATCTTCGATTGCATTTGTGAGAGCTCCTGTATCTACTGTTTGTACCTTGACTTTTGCATTTGTTGTCGACTCAATTATGTTGGTTGACGCTTCTTCGTCAAACCTTGGAATATATGTCTTTTCTTTTTAATTCTTTTACTTCATTAAGCAAGATTTGACTACGACTTTTTAAACGAGCGATTTCCTCGTCCTTATCTGCCAAGAACTTGCCATTATTGAAATCTTGGTTCTTTTGTTGCAACTCCTGGTAATTTTCTATTTTTCTTTTTAATTCATCGTTTTCTCTAGTAAGGGCCCCATTTTTTCATCATAAACTGGATATTACATGATAATTATTCACTGATTTTTCTCATAATTGTACACATTCATCCCTATAATAATCATGCATACTTTTAGTTACTTTTGCTCATTGTGCTTCCGAAAATATCAATGCCATTGACACTATAACTCCTTTAATACTCTTTACTCATCAACTTTGGAATTAATTGGGTGCACGAAGTGTGGGTCCCATTAACACCAGATTTTCCTACACAAATTTGGGTGTTAAGTTCCAATGTATGTTCGTGGATATTATAGGGGGCGAGCACAACATTACAAAGTTTACCATTTGATAACAATGGTTTGTGAGTACCTTGGCCATATAGGTACATTGTTGCTGATCTTTATTCCAAAGTTGCAATGTACGAGTGTTTGGAAGATTATATAGATAGATAAGATAAGATAGAATTATATAGAGATCAATATTATTATGGAAATTGAGCACATAAAGAAACCAAGACAACTCGAAAGAGTTCTCCATATTGTATTACGTAATGAGAAAGCGAAAGCTTTCTCATATAGGATTACAATCAAGTTGTGTGACGTGTCAATCCACTTTATGAATGTGGGATAGATTGAGAAACACAATAAAGTGAAATAAGACATGAAAGCATAAAATATTCTAAATTCAAGTTGACTTTATTAATGCCTAAGTCTAATATCTAATTGACCATTATAAGCTAATATTTACTTTAACACTCTTCCTTAATTGTCAATCTACTAAATACACAAAGCTTGTCTTGGAATTTTACATATTTTTCAGGACTCAAGACTTGGTGAGAATGTTTGTAGTTTGGTCCTCTGTGGGGCAATACTGTATCGTGATAGATCCATCCTCTACAAGCTATCTGATGAAATGACGATGTACCTCAACATGTTTGGTACGCTCATGGAAGATCGAATTCTTGGCAAGTTTGTTCACTCCTTGATTGTCACATAACATGGGTGTTGGCTCTGTTTGTTGCATCTGCATATTTGAAAGCATCCTTCTGAGCCAAACTACCTCACTTGCTCCTTTCACCGCTCCTTGATATTTTGCTTTTGTCAATGAAAAGGCTACTGCATGCTGCTTCTTCTGGTCCATGTGACTGCACCTGTGCCAAGGCTAAAAACATATCCAAAAGTGGATTTTCTATCATCAACAGAACCTGCCCAATTTGAATTCATGTATATCCACATAGTTGAGGGTCTTTGCTTCTACTCTATAGAATTCCAAAATCAATTGTCCCTTTCACATATCTCAACAGTTGCTTCGCTATAGTCCAATACTCTACCTTGGGTGTTGTCATGAATCTTACTTCCCGAGCTCTATACCATGACAAAACAAGAAACTATGCAAGAAAACAAGAAACAGAGTAGACAGAACAAGGAACGAGAATATGCAGAGCGTACTGTTGTATTAGCTGATAGTCTAGAGCTATAAAGGAAAAGAAGAAACTGAATCAAGAAACGAAGGAACGGATCCTAACGACTGATACAACTGGCCATAACAATTGGCAGTGTACAATCACATACTGTTGAGGTTACAGTTATAACTAACAAAGAAGACTCCCGATGCCAAGATGGTATTCCTCCAAAGCTTCCTTTCATTCAATAAAAAATGCATGCAAATACTTGCAACAAAATTTACAAGAAGAAATGAGAGAGAGAGAGAGATAGAGAGAGAGATTTGGGCACAATAAACTTGCTCTGAGAATAGATGAGAAATGAGGAAGGGTAGGCATTCTTTTATGCTTGGGAGAGAAGAGAGACCCTTCTTGGATGAGTTACAAGTGTCACACATCCAAGAGAAATAGACAAAGTCAAGGAAGAGTCACTTTTAGGGTTTTGGTAGTGAGTTAGGGTTTGAGGGGTGAGGGGGTGTTGACCCAAAAATCTCACCTTTGAGATTTGGATGTTCAAAGGGCCAGTCTCTCCTTTCAGGCCAACATTCAGAGGTTCTTCTTGATAGCACATGACCATCATTCAGAGGTCTTCTAGGCACGATGATTCTTGTTATGGTCAGTTAGAGGATGGTTTCTTACAGGTGTTGAGTTTAGAGCTTGTTTCAGTGATTTCTGTGTTATTACAGGATGGGATTTCAGTTCCAGGTTTGAGTATGAGAGACTTGTAGCATTATGGGACACTTCTTGTCCATGAGGATCTTATTGACCCCTCACATTAGTTATTTGACAACATATTCTTACTCCTTGTCCAATTCTGCTTCCAATGAGTATAAACTTGATGGTATTTGAACAACTTGCTTTTTGGATGATGAGGTGGCACAGGTGATGATGTGGCAGGGTAAGGTGGAAACCCATGTGGGGCCCACACGCTTAAATTTGGTCCTTTTTCCTCCTAAAACTGGGCCCGCTAAGGCACCCAACACTTGCTAAATGAAAACTGGATAAAATAAAGAAGTTTCCCAAAGTCATAAAGCATTCTAAAACAAATCAAAAAGTCAAACTGGGTGAGTTGTCTCCTTTCTATTTTAGCTTTAGCTTTTAGCCTTTAAATTTTATCTTTTTCCTTTCCCAGCTTTCCACTTTTCCTACTTTAGCTTTCCACTTTTTCCCTTTCCTAGCTTTCCACTTTTCCTGCTTTAGCTTTCCACTTTTTCCTTTTCTCCCTTTTTCTTCCATTCTATCACTCATGCGCCCTATTTCTCTCCATGAGGTGCGCCCCTCTTACCTTTTTGGCCACAACTTCTCCATACCTAACTAGTTTTGACCCATTCGACCTCCATTCTCCTCCAGATAACCCCCAGATTTGGCTAGATTGCTTGGGAAAGGTGCACTCAACCAGTTTTAGTAGGTTTTCATGCAGTGACACATGGCAGATGGACAAATTGACACATGGGTGTTGGATATTGGACAACATTTGGTCCAGTTTGGAAACGTCAGGGCGAATTCTTCATGCAGTTAGCTATATATGCAGCATGCTTCCACAGTTTACAATTTGATCACTCTATTGCAGGAGCATTACTACTCTCTCATTCTATTCTATCTCTCATTCTAGCTTCAGATTCTCAGATTCTTGGAGATCATTGTAACAATTCATGGCTTTTCTCTGTGATGGAGCCATTACT
>ML778691.1:200474-218832 GCA_009831015.1 Picea engelmannii | reverse complement strand
GACGACGAGGACATAAACAAGAGTATAGATATGAGAATGTGGAGAATGGTAAGACTCGTCATGCGTCCGAATTGAAAGGAGGAAGTGGTACATCAGACAAGGGAAAAGGTAAGGAAGGTGAGACATCTAATCAAGAAAGTAAGCGTGGAAATAGAGGACAAGAGGACCAGGGACATCCCTTCGTGGATGTAGAGCAGAGAGAAAAAGGAGCAAAGAGAAAGAGAGGTTAAGACAACTGGAAAAGGAAAGTCTACGACAACTTGTGGATTTGGAAGGAGAGGTATCAAGTTAGGGGGAGGAATTGGAGAGACAAATTGAAAATGAATGGAAAGAGAGAAATAGAGAGAGTGATAGAGAACAAGACATAAAGAAGCTGAAGGGTAGAAGATAGGAAGTGGGACAAGGGGGATCTTGAGGAAATATTCCACAGAGGAGTTGGAGGAGCCCTAGGAGTCCCTTGAGGAGTCAACACATAAATTACAAGTGCTTATTCCCATCTTTGAACAAAGTGTACATGTACTAGTATCATGTAGACAATTCATACGAGGACAAATATTTCCACTTTTGTAGAGGAAGAATGAAGACAATAGCTTTAGCCTATATCCTCAATTATGTTGGCAATTCGAATGGGATGATCACTTGTTCACTTTGGATGCTATATGAAAATCATATGGATAAGTAAAGCTAGTTAACAAGCGGGCTTAGTTTAAAGTATCATCACATGGAAATGTACTTCGTCTTGGTATAGGAAAGTAGATACACAATACCCCTTTGATAGTTGGGACTATGTTGCTTTTATGTTCAAAGGGACTTGGGTATATTCAAATGTCAAGCCTTTTGTGTTTACACAGTGGAAGAACCTTAAGAAAAATAATGGTGAGACAAAGGTTATGTATGGTACGCAAATTAAATAACTGTTAATTTAGCCAAGTTATTAGGGACTAGAGGATGAGAAGATCGTTTGATTTATATAAGGATTGAATTAGAACATTCGAGCAAATGTTCAAACCACATGGCTACAAATATACATGGAAGTGTTAAATGCAATAGTTGAAATGGAAGGAGATATAGATGTGACCTCCATGGACAAAAAAGCAAAGAAGGATGAGTGGGAACAAAAGTTTCAAAAGATGGAGAATGTGTTGAAGAATATGATAGAGGCTAACTCAGACCTCAAAATAAGTAAAAACAAAGAAGATATGATGAGTTGGGGAAAGAAGGATAGGACTTTGTCCTGCATAAGTTGAATGCCTACTATTTCTATAGGAATCATAACACTATAGATCATGGTTGGGTTGATTGACTTGAGAAACCCACATATTGGTGCAAATTTGGAAGGACAAAGGATCAACAACGACAGAGCAATTGGAATGTCTTTAATGTGATGGATAATCATCAAGGACAATTATTGGACATGAATGTATTTTAGGTACAAGGACAAACTCATAACAATGTGCCATTTCTAGGTAGAAGAGAAGCATGCAAGTGCTATATTCACGGGATGTAGCGACATCCCCTACATAACTAAATTTGTAGTATTGTAGGTTGTTCAATGTTTAGTATGTATGCATTATGGACTAGGAGACAATGAGACTCATGTGTCTTGAGCTTAAGGAGATATTTACAAAGGATTGCATGATGATCAAGGTCAATAAGGAGCCAAAACAAAAGGAAGCTGTTGTAGCCATGCGAGCTCAATTGCGAGGGTATAGAGCCAAGGAATTAGAGGACAAAGAGTTGTATAGTGATGATGATTAGGTCGACTACATGAAGTAGAAAGAGGTCTCAGATGAGGCATTGAAAGATATTAAGAATATGCGAGAATGCATGCAGAATGGATTGAAGACTAATGTAAGTCCTAGGACAAGATCAAACGAGACATGTAGGTGTGGGCCAAGGGATTTATTCATCGAGTTCAGAAAACTCGCTGATGGTAGGGGCTACCTTAAGATGATCTATGATTTCCTTGGATGTCTCTTGGAAGTGGATACAGACAAGTTTTACGAGGACCATAAAATAAAGGTAAATGAGATTAGTGCATTCTTCAATGAATATTTAAGAGTTCTTGCTAAAATCATGGGTATGAAAATCAAAGACGCTTTAGTAGACATAGGTGTTGAGATTAATGTCATATCTACTATATGACGGGAAGAAGTCTTAGGTAAACCTCCCTTGTAATACAATAATACATGTATAAGGGTCGCTAACCATTATACATGCAAGCATGTGGGGAAGCTAACAACTATGATAACATGTTGTCATTGGATAAAGACCATAGTTACATTTGAGGTCCAAGGATTGCCATCGGATGCATATATAATCTTGTTTGGTAGTCCATGGATTTATGTTGTAAGGGACACTCTGCTTAGACAAGGAATCCATGATGTTTCGTAAGGGACACATGGAAGTGATTTCCCCCTTGGAAAAGAGAAAACCACTGAATGACGTTGAGACAAGTGCCACAAATTGAGAAGATGAATTAGCTTTGACATGGACAAATATATATAGTGTATATTTGGTGTAGAAGGAAACGAAGCATAATCTAGATGAGCATGAGATTATGCACATAGAGGTTCCATCAAATGAGGATTCTAATAATGTAATTGAAGGATGGGAAGCTAAATATTATGAGATATATCTTGGGTATTTTTTGCACTAAAAATTTTGGGCATTGGGATCAACCCAGAGAATATAATTCATCCCACTGTCTAGCCTGAAAGAGAGAGTGAGAGTGCTGGTACCTTGCCAGTGCCATACACTATACTCATTTAAGAGCTCAACATGTCACTTGCGGGAATTGAACTTGGGTGAGGAGGATAACAACCATTCCTCCCAACCACCCAATCTAGACCCAATTGACTAAAAAATTTTGGGCATTGGGATCTGCATGGGGAATATAATTTGTCCCACTCTCTAGCTTGAAAGCTAGAGTGAGAGTGCTGGTACCTTTCCAGTGCCACACAATATACACTCATTTAGGAGCTCAACATGTCACTACAAACATTCCTCCCAACCACCCAATCTAGACCCAATTGACAAGATATATCTTGGTTATGTGTAGTACATGTTCATAATTGTTGTAGTGAAAGATGAAGTTGTTGTTGTTCTAGAGGACAATACACTTGTATAGGGTAGATTGAAATTGTCAAGTCTAGTGAAGGAATTTTAGGATGGAAAGGACACAATACAACATTTGAGGAGATTTGAAGTAGCAGTAGGATACATGTCCCAAGAGGGAAAGTGTGAGGTTATTTATAGACACTTTGGGACTTTCGACATTTCTCATTTGTCCAAGTTAATGGATATTAAGCAGTGGCGAATAAGGGGACGTGAAGACCCAAAAGAGATACCAGTTCATGTCCTAGTGGGATTGATTGATGGATTCACATATGCTAATCAGGAGCACGAGATATAGGTTGAGAGTTGGGTAGATCTTTGGCAATGATTTAGAAAGTAGTTGGACAAAGGGTATGCACATGCAATGCCACAGTGGACATGATCTTACATATGACGATGATGAGGATATTTGTTTAGAAGCATTTAAAGGAGGACAATGTGACGATGGTCTTCCACAGTTGATTTAGAAACGAAGTCGTCCTACAAAAATTTATCAAGGGACAATTAAGTAGGAAGATAGAGGCTAACCATTATACATGGAAGCATGTGGGGAAGCTAAGAACTGTGATAACATATTGTCATGGGATAAAGACCATAGTTATATTTGAGGTCCAGAGATTGCCATCAGATGCATATAGAGTCTTGTTCGGTAGTCCATGGATTTATGCTATAAGGGACAATATGTTTAGACAAGGAATCCATATAGTTTCATAAGGGACACATGGAAGTGATTGGTCCCTGGGAAAAGAGAAAGCTAGTGTATGATGTTGAGACAGGTGCCACGGATTGAGAAGATGAATTAGCTTTGACATGGACAAATATTATTGTGGGGATGCATAGGCCATACAACATTGGACATGATCTTACATACGATGAGGATATTTGTTTAGAAGCATTTAAAGGAGGACAATGTGAAGATGGTCTTCCACAATTGAGCTAGAAAGGAAGTCGTCCTACAAAATTTTGTCAAGTAACAATTAAGACATAGGAAGATATTTGAGTAGTGTGTGAATCGACAAATGCTATGTGGGACAGAAGGGAAGACAAAGAAGATAAAAGTCGTGAAGCAAGGAGATAAGATTAGATAATTTTATTAATGTCCGACTAATGACCACAAAAGTAGGTCAAAGGGACTGTCGAGTGCAATGATGTCGTTACAAAGCAGGAGTACCAAAGGGCCTCCTATAAAAGGCAAGATGCAGAAGGGAAAGTAATGTAGAGTAGAGAGTGAGGTCTAAGTTGAGTCATGAACAACCCTCGACCCCAAGCCCATAAACCCGCTTTGAAGTGGAGATGTATAGGAGAAGAACCGTGAACAAGAACCAAAAGTAATGAGATAGATTTGTCATAGAATAGACCCATTTCTCCTACCATCTGAGGCCAAATGAAGGAAGTCGAGTATAGTATGATGTCTAGAGGGAGAACTGGTGGAAAGCCTGGATCGTCTGTTGCGCTGCTATCTGGAAGAGGTATTTCACTGCTGAGGCCTGGGGGATCTCCTCCGTCCCTTTTGGAGGGATTTGATTTGGTCTTGTCGCTAAAATCTCATGGAAGGGGGGAAGGTCCCACGGGTCCGCACTGATTTGGAGTTCGTAGCTGTGCTGATATCGATCTGTCTCTTAGTGTCCCTTCCTGAGTGTAGTACTGTGAAGAAGGAAGTGATTTGCTGGGTAGAGTCTGGTCTAGTAGGAGGCTGAAGAATATGGGCTCGGAGCTTGAAAGCCTCCTGCATGTATAAGGCTAAGCATTTATGGTATGAATATCTGAAGAAGCTAGAGAGGGTCTGGCCCCCCCTAAATAGGAAAAGGAACCTCCCCCTGATCTCATAATAGATGGGGCAACAAAAGATGAAGTGCTCCTTAGTCTCGATCTCTTGTAGATGGCATAGTTGACAGGTCTTGTTTGATCAATCGATCTAGTGGTTGGTCTCTATACGAAGTTGATGCAGCCCCCCTACTCCCCCGTAGGGCTACACGACCTCCCGGTCAAGGATCTCCGATTCTTGAGTCAAGCGACTCTCTAGAACCTTAATGGTTCCCTTCTGTATATAAACACATGCCCTTTCGGCTCCTTGGTGCAGGTTTGATAGCATCCGCGACCTTCCCTTTCGCTCTGCTGCGAAATCTCAGAGTATTGAGCGTTAGCTCTTTTTCTGATAAGCCCCCTCTTGATATGACCTTGGGCGGTGCCTTCTTGTGACCACGCGATTGCGGGCGCTGCCAATAGCGGTTTGGGATCAAACTGCTTTTCGGCCCACAATTCTCCTCGAACCTCCACGTGCCCTCTTGGCAAAACCACGGTATGGATTGCGGCCCACCCTCAATGTTTTAAAGTCCTCGCGACTTCTGTCCTCGCAATGCTATGGGATCGTCGATCTCACAATCTTGACGATATTGTCTGAACTGACGGTTCAGATCTGCGCTTTTCAAATTCACAGATCAGATCTGCCCTTCCTGAATCAACGGACGTGATCTCTTCGCAATTCTGGACTTCGGAGTTTTGAAATCTCAAACCTCGCTTTTCTCCGTACTTCAATCTTCCAGAGCTGGCGATCTGCAGACACCTGTCCTGCTCAATCAACGGTCCTACTTCCACTTCGAGTGTCTGACCTTTCAACTCAGATCAATGGTCCTGTGGCCCCCTTTTCGATCGACGGTTTAGATCTCCTTCGGGTCTTCGGACTTCTGAGATCTCAAATCTCAAACTTCACCCTTCTTCCCAATGCCTTTTCTCTGAAAGCTATAATCCACTGATGCGTATCCACTTAATCTGACGGTCAAGGATTACCTCGGGTCTTTACCCGGAGTACATGGATTTATGCCACGTCTCTCTTAAATCCCACGGCTCTGAATCACTTCGGGACTTTACCCGGGGTTCATGGATTCACGCCACGTCTCCCTTAGATCTGTCGGTCCAGATTCACTTTGGATCTTCGTATTTCGACAATCTCTGATCTCAACTGAAACCCCACTACAGTTTACTCGGAGCTCACGATCTGTTGACAAGTGTTCCCATGCAGATCGACGGCTCTCGGCTTCGGGTGTTTCAACGTTTCACCTTTTGCCTTCCTCTGGATCTCACGACCCGCCGACACGTATCCTCCTGGATCTAACGATCCAGATTCGCTCCGGCCCTTTGGCTCTCTGCACTTCGGAAATCTCAAGTTTCAAACTTGCCTCCTCCTGGACTCACGATATCTGACGACTCAGATTCACTTGGTTGATCCGACGCCTGAGGTTCACTACGGACGATCTGACGGCTCAGGTCCGCTTCGGATGATCAAACGACTGAGATTTCACTTTGGCTTTCCGGCTCTTCGGGCTTCGGAAATCTCAAGTCTCAAACCTTGATGAGCTCTCGCTCCCTAATGTGCGAAGCACTAAGGCTCGTGCACTTTACTTTGATCAAACGAGTGTTGATCTTTTACACAGTGATCCAACGACCACTGTCGCTCCTCCTCCTGAGCTCCTGATTTCTTTCGACTTAGAAGATTTATCATTCTTCAAAGGTTTCGAACCTTTGCTCCTCCTGCGAGTTCGACTCTTGGATCTCGTCAACACTTCTGAAAAGTGTTATCTCTTCTGAGGTTGATCCTTAAAGGACTCTGACTTCCCACACACTCCTTGCGTTCTCGGGATTTCGATAACTCAGATCGAAGGATTTCTTGAAAAGAAATTCTTCTTGCCCACCTAGCGTTCCTCTGTTCTGGTCTTTGACGCTTGGTCGTTTCTTGACGGTGTGCACTCCTTGCACCTGGTCTAAGTTTCCTTGGTTCTCTCTGAACTCCTCTGAGTCAATCCGAGACTCAATCGACGCACTCCTTGCTTTCGAGATGCACACCTTGCATACGAGTTTCAAAAGAGAAACAATTGAAACTTATCCAGTTTCGTCACAAACTCATACTATCAACTTTTCGAACAATCATACATGAACGAAAATGAAATAAATCACATACACAGAATATAATATTCATTCATTCATACATCAAATGAACACAATCCAAGGATTTGGTACAATTCTGTCTTTTCTATTCATTCATGAAAACAAATTACATAGTCTTTCTTCTACCCTATTCTGTTCTACTGATCTCTGTGATCTCTATCTCATCATCTCCTAATCTCATAATCCTTTTACAATGCAACAACAACAAACTATCTAAGGACCGACTCCTTGAGCTCTTGTCGTCCTGTCTGCAACCTATCCTATCAAACTCTTAGTGGTTACCTACTCTGTCCTATTACAATAATTAACAATTATTGCCAAATAAGAGTCAACACTCTATATCTGCAACTCCTTACAGTTCTTCACGACTTTACAAACACGACATATTTAAAAATGTTGCTTTCAAAAATATCTCAACAACTCGATTTATTTCTGAGTTAATTTCTGATTTGAAACTCTGTCATGCTGAGATGTCGTTCTTTTGCCTCCACGCTTGTGTTTTGACTTTGAAGGCGATGCTCCTGCATCAGAAGTTTCTGAGAACCCACTCTGAACTGGCCTAGGGGAATGCGAAGAGCGTGCATCCAATGGTGGAGTGTATACTGTGGTCGAACAATCCACCCGTCTCTAAGCTACAAGAAGTGCTCAAAACTTGAAGGGCATATTTGGGTGTAACCCACCTTGTGGGTTAACCCAAGTGATCTAGATAAACTGCCTGTAAATGTCCTCTCTGATGATCCCGTTCAACTCCTGTCTGGTGGGTAGGAGGTGGCTAGGTGCATCTAAGGAATATCTAAACGGAGGGAGACGATCCACATGAATGCCCATGAATGCTATAAGATTTGAACCCCTGCGAACCAACCTCGGCTCGAAGGGCTAGAGAGGACAATGGTCTCTGAAGAACAATAGGCCAAGAACGAGTATTGATCTCGCCCATTCACCGAGTTAGCGAAGCTTTAGATGCGATGCAGAAAAGAGACCAGTCTGAACACTGTCTTGAGTTGAAAGGGTCGCGCCCCAAACTCTACTAGGATGATGTGTCGAAGGACTGTCTGCTTGCATCTAATGATGCGCTGAAGGAGAAGGGTCTGGACTCTCTCAACTAAGAGGCCCGATCAGACTCAAGTAAAGAAGGTCCCCAAATCTTTGAGCCATAGAGAATAGTGCGTTGGATAAGGGAGTCCATGAGGGAAATCTTGGATAAAATGTCCTGAAAATGGTGTCGAAGGAACTATCTCTCGAGGAGGGCTAAGGATTCGTAGCCCTTGTTGATTCGAGGCTGGAGGGCCGGTCGCAAACTGAAGCGACATCCTGAGAATTGCACCCACAAGTATGTGTAGGTGTTGGTGATCTCATTCTCCTCCTCTTTGAAGAAGAAATGAAGGTCCGAGGTCTCCTTCAACCTGCTGAAGATCATAACTTTGGTTTTACCCAGGTTGACTGTCAACTATTGAAGGTTGCAAAAGAGAGCTAAGGCATCCAATTGTCTCTGTAACCCCTTTGGAGAGGATGCTAGGAGGACCACGTCATCAACAAAGAGCAGGATGGATATCAGAACCTGGTGGAGGCTGCAACCATCGTTGTCCTGGACATGCTCATGAAGAAAGGCCTCCAACTCATCAATGTAAATCCCAAACAAGGTGGGGGACAGGGAGAAACCTTGTTTAACCCCAATGGTACTTCTGATGAAATCGAACATTCCGTGAACTGTGTAGAGACGACCAAGGATCGATTCATATAGGCACAGGATGGCAGTGAATAGGGTTTGGGAAATGCCAATGTCTTTGAGCCTCTGTGATAGGGATTCTTGTGGGATGGAGTCAAAAGCTTTTCGAAAATCTACAAAGCAGTAGTAGACTTTCGAAGAACGATGCCGTTCCTCCTCAATGATGGCTCGAAGGGTAACAATGTGGTTAATGGTTTGATGGGCGAATCAAAATCCTGCCTGTCCCCTATCTCTAAGGGATCTCTGCTCAAGCTCACTAGAGAGCTTCTTATGGAGAACTGTAGCATAGATCTTCGAGAACATATGGCCCACCATGATCGTCCTATAGTTGTTGAGATCTGAACTGGGGCCTGATTTGTGTATCAGGTGAATGATGTGATGTGACCATGCCAATGGAAAACTTGTACGAACTACATGGTTGAAGAGATCAACCAAGTGAAACCAAAGCTCGAAGACTGTGCTTAAAGAACTTTGCCTGAAAACCCTCCTCGTCTGTTGCTCTCCTGCTACTCATCACCCAAATGACCTCTCGAATGTCACTGTTTGAGAATAGGAAGCATGAAGATGGGATAGAGGTAACCTGAATCTGGGGTTGCCTAGAAATATCATAGAGGGTGGATATGTGAGAGAATAGGGATCCGGGGTTAAGGTTGGATAGGAGGGGAGAGTGGCGGGGGAGGATGGTGCTGCCAGAAGTGCTTAGGGGAGTGAGTAAGGGAAGTACATAAGTCTTGTCTCTGTTGAGAAACAAAGAGGTGTTTCTTGCGGTAGAGGATACGACGATAGAAAGCTCTGAGTTTGGAGTAGAAGGGGTGAACATGGGTGAATGCATTTTGAAGCTGGCGGTGGAGAACATTGCATTCCTTGTCATACCATCGGTTCATAGGGCAAGAGTTGTTTTTTTGGGATGTGGAAGTGGGTCGGGTGGAGTGAGGGTAGGACTTGAGGGTTGCTTCCCAAATGATGGTGAGAGGCAGGTGTACTTGGTAGATGTAGAATCAAGTAAGGAGAATTGAGTCTCAGAGGGGAGCATCTGGTGGAGGTGGGTAGTAAAGGTGTTCGAGTACCCTTCATCCAATCAAAAGGTAGTGTAGGGTGGGTCCTGTGGGGGGATTTGTTGGGGGGGAGGTGTCTGCCTGAAGAGAGAAGGAAAGAAGAGCATGATCTGCGAGGGGGATTGGGGAAACAAACAAGTGACGAATAAAGGGAAGTAAGTTCTAGGTAGAGAGGACATAGTCAATGACACTCGCACCTCCACCATGAGGCCAACACATGAAAAATCGAGAATATGGGAAACATGGGAGCCCATTTAGAATCAACAACCCTTGAGATTCCCCTAGCTGTAAAAGGTGCCAACCATAGGCTGTGAGGGGCCCCAATGCATCGCTAGACATCTGGTGGAGCTCCATTGACGATGGATCTATCCACTAGATGTAGAACACATCCTTTGATTGGTAGTGGAGGGGAATCTGGAGAGATCGGGTGCGGGAGTTGAAGTCACATAGAAGGATAACCTCTCGAACCGTTGAGTATTGGGTGATGTCGACATACAGTTCTATAAAGGGGTCCCCATCGGGCCCATTATGAATAGGTACGATGAAGAAGCTAGAGGGAAATAACAAACTACAATGTAAATGTCCTTGGGGAGAGGAATTGAGGTATGTAGAAATCACTCTCTGTTGGGACGATATGATTGTTGTTGAAGCAACTCTCCACTCTTACGGAATTTGAATATGTTTTCACATATAGTTATCATTATTTGAAAGAAATTTTAAATATGGTGAATTAAGAATTGAGCTGCATCTATATGCTTGAGTAGTTAGATAAGATAAGATACAATAATTTTATTAATGTTCGACTGATGACCACAAAAGTATGTCAAAGGGACTGCTTAGTACAATGATGTCACCTATAAAAGTCAAGATGCAGAAAGTAGAGTAGATAGTGAGATCTAAGCTGAGGCATGAACAACCATCAACTCCAAGCCCAAAAACCTGCTTTGGGGTGGAGATGTATAGGAGAAGATCCATGAATAAGAATAACCAAAAGTAATGAGGTAGGTCTGTCATGGGATAGACCCATCTTTGCTAACATTCGAGGTTGAATGAAGAAAGTTCAGTATAGTATGATGTCCAAAGGGAAAATTGGTGGGATGTCCAGATCCTCCACTGCACTGCTGTCTGGAAGAGGTAGTTCACTGCCGAGGCCTGCGGGATCTCGTCCATCTCCTAGGTAGGGATCTGATCTGGTTATGTTGCTGAAATCTCGTGGGATGGGGGAAGGTTCTGTTGGCACAAATTTCTACCCTCCAATCTGAGCTGATAAACCTGTTATGACAGCGGTAAAAACTTGGCTAATTAAAGGAGTAAGGCCCCAATTGTCACTGACCAAACCCCTCTCGGTTTGGGCTAGTGCTTGCTAGCCTCTGGGGGGAGTCCCTAGGCACACTGAAGCACCTTGTTGCTGTCTTTAAGTTTGATTTCTGCGTGTAAAACCTACAAAACAGCAGGCTGTTCATCTTGGACAGCGTGTAAAAGCAGTGCAAAACGAAGAGGAAAAGTAATATTCTATGCTTGGAGGGAACCTACAGGATTAACACAATGATAATAGACTAGGAAGAAGAAGAAAACTACTCAAAAAGATTAGAATTAACCATAATGAACAGTTCAGAAAATGACATATCAGATCACAAATTTACCATAATACCGACAAGAAAGAGGTTTGAAGACACACACACACTTCTTTATTGATGAAGCTTACAAGAGGACTGTTTGCGCCACACTTGGCAAGCTTACAACTGGTAAAATGACTCCTTTGCTCAGAGAAGAGCTACCAGACTATAGAGAGAGAGAGAGAAGAATGAGAGAGACACTATTCTGCTGCTGCAAGAACCGACCAAGAACCTCTGTGAAGCATCCCATATATAGCATAAGGAGAGCGCATATCTCAAGGGAGAAGGAGAAGACGAATGAGTGGTTAAATTTGGAGTCTAAGTGCATGAGGAAGAGAGATATGTGAGGAGTGTGAGATGAGTGAGTGTATGTGAGAGTTTGCATGAAGTTTACATGCGCACAAGAGAGGAGAATGCGCCCTAAAACATAGGAAGGCACACTCGAGGAAGAAAGGGAGGAGTAATGAATGATAATGAATGTGAATTGGCTTTATGGAGTGAAATAAACGCATGGAGGCCAAATTTAGCTTTCTAGTGCATGGCTTTTTGCTAAAATTGACAAAAGCATGAGTGAGTTATGGCTAAGAGGAAATTCGTCCTATTTTTTAGGGAATTTCCTATTTTTTAGGAAAATACGGTTTAAACTCAATTGGAGACGAATTTTAAGGAGCTGATGCATGCAAAGTGGAGGGATGATTATACGGCTAAATTTAGGCTCAGTTATGTGACTCCCTTTTCTCAGTTAATTATCTATTTATGCTCAAGTCTTGGAAATATGCAACCCATGCCTAGGTGGATGCCACATCACTCTATAACTTTGCCACATGTCGATCTCTAAGGGTGCCACTTGGAATTGCATGGATGATGATTGTACCTGCTAAATATAGACATTTCTAAAAATAGAATCCAGTTCCTAAATTTTAGGAAACTGTCCACATCACCAAGGATAACTGGGAGAACACTGCCACTTGTCACTGTCTAAAAACAGACATTGCTAAAAATAGAAATTCGTTCGAATGCCTTTGCCTTTATACTCGTTGATCTCCTCTTTCCACAAGGGATTCGAATATGCGATCAGAACTGACATGCGAGCCTTGGTGCTCAACTTGTTAAAAATAGTAAATTGTGCACACCATCCCAAAAAAATCCAAAAGACTATGGATGTCTCAAGGGTCAATACCGCACGCTCAAAATCTGAATCCGGGGCCTGGAGCAAAACTTGCTAAAAATAGAAAGTTCTTGGATGTCGCCCAAAAAAGTGTCGTCGGGCCTAGAATCATGCAAGGACGCATACTGTATGCTCAGAACTACTCCAAATTGTCATAGACCCACTCAAATYGTGTCTCCTAAAAAATAACAACACCTGTTGTATGTATACATCTCTCTCAAAAATGCCTGGAAACCAAGTCAACTCTAACATTGAACCAAACAACCATCTACTGATCAGATACCTGCCTCTGATGGATACCAAYCTCTTGCTCAACACTAGTGCTAAACTCTGGGAGAATCTTAGAATGCCAACCAAAGGAATGCACGTTGGCTCTTAACCCTCAAGATTTTCAAGGGTGAAAATCAGACTTCAAAATCTAGGGGTTAATAATGGCGACTCAAGGGGACGGGATCCCCCTGTGGGATGTCGAGAACCATAAGAATATCTATGTTTGTAACAATACTGCTCTGTGATAACTCTGTAAGATGTATAGATGATGCTTTGAAAACTGAGGAATGTGTACTAGAAATACCCTTGTAACTGTGTGTACTAGAAATACCCAGGTAAGCTGACCTGTAGTACCAAAGCCTGTCCAATGGGCCATGGAGTCAGTATATAATACTCCCACTAAAAACTAAAAACCAAGGGGTCTCATCCAAATCCACTACTTGCTACCACCCAACAATGTACACTCCTCCCCACGACAAATGTGTTGATGTCGACACAAGGGAGAGAGTCACTTCATCAGTTGTCAATAATGTAAAAACCTGTGAAGAGCGAAGGAACACCACCAATAGTGTCGGGTCCTAAGGTACGAGCACAACCTGACACTGTGAAAAGATGTTCCGAAGTCGAATAGTGACAAGGATCATCCAATCAAGGCCCAATGATACTTAGCCTTGTCGGATGCGAAATAACCGCCAGTGAGGCTAACGACTACCAAGGTGCTCTACTTCTGGGTCATTTGTAGATAATGTGTCGAAGTTGATACAAGATGACCTGCTAATAAGAAGAGCAATGATGTCTCTCTTCTCTCAGCGCGAAGTGATAACTCAAGAACATCAAGATGAGAGAAACAAGTACCATATCCCTATGTTGGATGGGGGGGGACAACTGACTCAAAGCGGAAGACTGAATGATAAGAGATGAGGAGACAAGACATAAGATGACTGAAGACACTCCTATGTCTCCTCAAACGACCCATCCTAAAGGCCTAAATGACAAACGAGACCCCCACCTAGGCTCACTCTAATGATAGACATCAAGACTCGGCATGCGTAAGATAGACATTCAAATTTTGACCCAGGAAAAACGCTAGTGGATAGCCATTTATTCATGAAAGGAACAACACACAAGACATGACCACATGCTGATATAGGTAGGCAAAAAATCAGCGACACTTATGCAAAGACTGAAGTAGATAACCGCAGGGAAAAGACATTGCAAGGAAAATGTAGATTACTGTCCTAAAACTGTAAAAAATCAGCAAGAAGGAAATATTGAAATAACAATGCAGAAAGGAAAGACAACTACCCTAGACCCAAATTTGTTTACCTCAAAGCTGCCATGATTAAATCATCATACTCAAAGGACCAATGTAACCATGGAGCCAAATGATCAGTGCGACGAGAGAGGTCAACAAAGTCAACCTTCCAAGGGGACCCACCATGAAATCTCATATGACCCAAAACTGCCTTGATGTACTTGTTGGTGAAGCCATAATTGAAGGGTGCTAGTTGAGTGAAGGCTAGTTGGGACTTAGAACATGGTATTTCAATAGTAATAAGCGTGAATGCATGAGAGCTTAAACTCTTGGCATCTACTTATTGAAATACCTCCATCATTCCGAGTTCAACTAGGTCATGGTGAACTCTGATATCCAAGCTCTGATTAATCTCAGGACCCTGAAAAACAAGATCTGGTTGTTGGACTGTAGGTAGAGTGTAAAAGACATCATCTTCTGGATGAACCAAAAGTGGCTCCTCCTGCTGTAATGGTGTATGATCAAGTTGTTCCTAGACCACTGTTGTGACAGGAAAGGATGAAAACTCCCGTTGACTGATCTCAACTTGGTTAACCTATGGTTCCTCCTTGAAATTTTTCGTCTTCACTAATGGGAGGAACCAATGAACACTCTTGACCCTTGAGTCTTGTCCCTGTTGGTCCTCTGAATGTGTTGGCAAATCTCTCAACCTCCTCAATGCGCGCTCCTCCTCGAAGAGTACATCCCTACACACAATGATCTTTCTGCGTGCTGGCACAAAAATCTTGTAGGCCTTGGAAGCCTCGTTATAACCAACCAAAATCCCCTTGTCTATTGTGGGGTCCAGCTTCGTCCTCTTCTCTAAAGGGACGTGACAGTAGCATACGCTTCCTTAGATGTGAAAATGACTCACATCCGGCTTGGTACCTGTAAATACCTCCTCATGTGTCAACTTTCCCAAAGCTGTGTGGGGACTCCTGTTTTGAATATAAACAACATTGCAACTAGCCTCTGCCCACAAAAATAGTGGCAAACCCTGATCATGTATCATCGCCCGTGCTGCTTCGAATATGGTCTTGTTCTTCCTCTCGGCCACTCCATTCTGTTGAGGATTGTAAGGAACTATGAGTTCCTTCTTGATCCTTGTTGCTGCACAATAATCCACAAAATCCGTGGAGGTGTACTTACCCCCGTTGTCGGATCTCAACACTCGAATCTTCTTGCTAGTCTGGTTCTCAACCAGAGCTCTGAGCTCCTAAAATATGTCGAAGACTTCATCCTTAGCCTTCAAGAAGTATATCTAGGTCTTCCTGGAGTAGTAATGAATCATAACAAAGTATTTGAAGCCACTCACCGACTCCACGCTCATTGGACCACATACGTCAGAATGTACCAAATTCAATACTCTGCTCGGTGGAAATGGTTTCCGGGCATACTTGTCCATTGCACAACCCCTGCAAGGGTCATGTCTCTCTGCTGTGAACTTAGGCAATCCAGTGACTGCCTGTCTTAAGTGCAACAACGCACCCAAGTGTATGTGTGCCATCCTCTTGTGCGACAACTCTCCCATGTCTGTGGTAGTGTTGATTAATGCTCTCGCTGGCTCAACCTTTAACCTCGATGATCCTGTCCATCCTTGTTCTGGACCCTGCTGGTCTCACGAACACCTTTCCATTATGGAAAGTGACCTCATAACCCTTGTCCTCAAGGGTGGATACTGAGATGAGGTTCTTTGTCAAACCTGGAACATAAAGTACGTCAGCAAACCATAGTGGTTTACCCGACTCCCTCTGAAAAGTAACAGTGCCAACTCCTTGCGCCTTATAGAGCCTGTCATCTCCGAGCTCAATAACAAGGTTCACGCCTTCCTCTTGTAGCCTAGTGAAAAACTCCTTGCGCCCTGTCATATGACTAGATGCTCCACTGTCCACAAACCAAATGTCTGAGACTGCTACGCTAGCCATACAAGCTACGAAGCAAAAATCCTCCTTGAAGCACTTGGCAAATTCATCCACTGCTGTAGAAGCTGCCATCTGTGGCTTGTCTTTCTTCTTCCTCTTCGGACACTGTGAGGCAAAGTGTCCCATCTTGTGACACTGAAAAAATTTGACTTTAGAAGAGACAATGTTCTTCTTTACACCTTTCTTCTTCTTTCCCTTGCCTTTGCTCACAAGAGCCAACCCTTCTTCATCCACAATATGTGGTGAAGATGAAGGTCCACTAGACTGACCAAGTCTGATCTCCTCCTGCACAAAATCATCCCATAAGCACTGCCATTCAGGGAGCTTCTCTCGAGCTACAACTCCATAGACAAATACGTCTGATGACTTCGAAAAGCCATTCAGTGCTACACAGACTAGCTCAACATCCTATGTCTTCTCGCCTACTGCAACGAGCTCATCCTTGATCTGCGTCAATCTGGTAAGGTATGGAACCACACCCTCGCCCTTGGCCATCTTAGAGCTACATAATCTCTCACGCAATACCATTACCTTGTTCTCATTCTTTGGTTGGTAGAGGTTGCTCAAGGCTTTCCACATATCCTTTGCTGTATTCTTTCCTGAGAGATGTGGGATCACATGATCTTTAATTTCGTCAAGAATTAAGCTCTTTGCTTTAGCCTCACCCTTCTTCCATATGGATAGTTGAGCTGCATCTGTAGGAGCAGTTGTAGTCTATGGTGTATGTTCAAGGACATCATTGACATCCAACACCATAGTCATCCTTTCTTTCTAGGTGGGGTAGTTCTGAGTCCCCTGCAGACGATCCTCAACCCTCAATCTCATGGCTATTTCTGAAAGTGCTGTTGTTCTGTTCAAACCCTCACGACTCAACCCCTTGCGCTACCTTACTATAGTGCTGCTTTGATTCCGTGCCTTAGATCTCAACGATCTACTTGTGATACTGCTTCTTCAACAATCCTTCTCTGATACCATGTGAAATTTTCTAAACCTAGCAAAATGAACCACAAATTTTCTGATTTATAGTTACAACTAGGTTATTTTCACAAATAAAATTTGCACTACAGAAAAATAATAACCAGGAATTTAATAGTAGAAGATAACAACAATCACATCAATAGGACACAAAGATTTTTGGACAAATAGTCCCTGGAAAAAAACCCCTGGAGGGAAAACCAGTGCAACAGATTTGGAGATTTTTATTATTCAGCAGGAAAATATAGAAAGCTTCTTACAGAAAATCGGCCTCCACAAAACATTGAGCCAAACCTCAGTGAAATGCCTCCAAGATAAAGTACGATCCCTCTCTCGACCTCTAGAACCCTAGAGTTTCAACAAAACCTTGCACAAGTGCCTCTACGTGATTCGTACGACCCTTGCGTGTGCCCTGTGTCACCCTGTACGGCTCCTCTACGTGGCTGAGTGATTCGACCTCTGCTTGACCTTGGAAATGGATTGATTCTCTGCTGGAATCCTCCTCTGTCTCCCTGCAAAATTTCTCTCTCACAAATCCCAGATTGATTCTCCTAAAGTCGATCTCTCAAATGCTCAATGCACCCTCCTTAGCCAAGTCGGTTTCCTTATTAACCCTTGAACAAGTGAAAACCCTAATCTCATAAGGATGGAGGGCTGAGATTAACTCTCCCTCACTCTCCAAGATGGATGGCTAAGATTAAAACATCCATCACTTAAATTATTTTCACTTTAACCTTAGAAAAGGTGCTCAATAAGTCAACTGAAGATTATAACACATCAACAGTCCTTTTCCTAAGTTAGACTTTAGGAAAAGTTAAATTTATCAACTTGACTACTGTTTCATTGTCCTCCACCTTGCTAGAGCGCTGCAATATGTGGGAGACCTTCCTTGCTACATTGTCAACAAGGGATTCACTCTCGAGTCTCCACAAGGAGAATATTGGAAGTTGCTTGCAGTGTTCGAAGTCAGAACTAGAAATATAGAAAAGTGTTAGATTTTTAGGGTAAGAAGAAAACAGTAGTCTCTTTTAAATTTTAATGCAAATTACCTTTAGATCTGATGTACAGAACAGCATATAGGGAAGAATGGAATTTTGAACTTTAGACAATAAAGTTAGATCTAACAGTGAGATAAAAAAAAACTTTACTTGAAGAGTGATACTCCAATCCTCTAAATAAGACAGCAGAGATCTATGCAAATACTATAACAGTAAGCTCAACCAAAGAGACACAGCTTAGATCTCAAACATATAACAGCAGAAATGTAACAGTA
>ML778691.1:131582-143404 GCA_009831015.1 Picea engelmannii | reverse complement strand
GGGGCCCTCTCAGGGGTCTTTACTGCTTGGTCTCAGACCAAGAACCCCAGTCATATACTCGGGGCCCTCTCAGGGGTCTTTACTGCTTGGTCCCAGACCAAGAACCCTAGTCATATACTCGGGGCCCTCTCAGGGGTCTTTACTGCTTGGTCCTAGACCAAGAACCCCAGTCATATACTGGGGGCCCTAACAAGGGTCTTTTGCTGCTTGGTCCCAGACCAAGAACTCCAGTCATATACTGGGGGCCCTAACAAGGGTCTTTGCCATCCTCCCGGAGAATGGCTCTTGCAGCTGCTATAAATTTAACAATACTTGAGGAGGATATAGCGCATGAAAGAGAGGCTCTATGAACCCAAACAACTTCAACCTTCTACTCCAACGACTTTCTCAAAGGGTCAAAACGTCACCCTTAGAGGGGTGACGTCATTTTAGGGTTTCTATTGTGCACTTTTTCAATTTTAAGTTTGAATTAAAAATGAATTACTTATGTAAAGTGGAAAAATAAGGGTTGTTGTCCTTTTATTTTGTGTTTACCTTAACTTAAGTGGACAAACTATGTTTAAGACATTTTGTATAAATAGAGATCATTTGTATCTCATTTTGATGATAGCTCTCCCATTGTGAGAAGATTAATGGCTAAAATTTTCACTATACTTGAGCATTTTGGTATCTCTCTCTCTTGCAAATGAATTTTGGTGCTATCTCTTTGTGATTGGATGTGGTTAAGCGGTGCACACCTCTTGGAGGCTTCTTCACTTGCTCTTGAATGGTAAATGCTTGGTGAACTAGGGTTTAATCTCTCTGTTTCTTGGAATTGGTAAGGAAAAATCTGCACTTGTTAGTTATTTCTTGCTTATTCTTGGTCTTTGTTAGTTGAAACCCTAAGAGGAGTATGTTGCATACACCCTCCATTAAGCTTCATTTCATTTGTTAAGTTTATAAGTCATTCTTGGAAAAGGGTTGCTAGGAGAAATACAAGTGTGTATACCCTCCTAGACTTACTCTAGTTTGATTGGCATACCCTAGGGAGTACGGGGATTTACAATTTTACATCCCTAGGGATCTTGTTGATCTAACTTATGCTTTAATGACTCCATTCACCCAATTATAAAGGCATTAATCTGATTTTTGCATTCGAGAAGTAAAATTATTTGCATTGGTAAACATGTTTTGGTGAAATATCAATCTTGTTTAAGTTGGGTTCTTTTGTGGATGCCTCGAGGTGGCAAACCCCTCTAGGGCGTCTTAGTTCTCTTAGTCTTCTTGCTGCTGTCATAACTTTTCATCTTCAGCCATTAGGGCTGCAGAAACCATAATATAACTCTCTTAATAACTCGCTTTTCAACTGTTGGAATTTTCTAAAAGTTTGCCACAATAATCTACTAATCTTAGTGCATCTTTTGGGTGGACTCTTTGTAAGTTTTGGTGGTTGAATTTGTTGCTGTAACAATTTGTTTGCTACAGCCATAAGGCTGCAATTACATCTCTGCAATACTTATTTATAACAGCCTTGTATTCATGCTAAAGTCTTGCTCTTTCATTCTTGAGCTAAACAAGTGTTTGCTAGCTTGTCTCTCGTTTATTCACTAGACTTTTAGCAGTTTATTTGCAGCTCTTACTATCTTTTGTTGCTGATATATATTATTGTTTACTGCTGCAATTAGGGACAACAAGCTTAACTTGCTTGTCTGCCTAACATATTACGTGCATACCTGGCTTCTCTTGTGTCTCTGGGAGGTACAATCACCCTTTGTAGGTACTCATACCTCTTGGCAACCATTGGATACGACCAAGACTCTTTCCCAAGCCTTTTCCACACTTAGTATCTTGACCTATAAGGGCTACACTTCCATCATACCGCTTTTCATCTCATTTCCCCCAAGGATCACCCGAGATTCCCCCCTTGAGGTTATCACTTCATCTCTAAAGCGACGGGAATACCTATCTTAGCTAACACTGGGTAGGTGTTCTTTTAGTTGTCGCCATTTTGTGGTTGGGTCAGGCTTTTCCCAACCTACAACTCTTTGCGATAACATTTTGGCGCTGTTGCTGGGGAGGATTTTTAATCCTCTTCCGAGCCCTAACCACACTTTGGCAAGCTATCCCAAAGCTTTTCCCTAGTTTTCATGGCGACTGCACCTGAGGGAAGTTCCCTTTCCCCTTTTCTTTGATGAACTTTTGGGTTGATCTGACGACTCCATCTTCCAAGAACCCACATTTCCCTTTTTCCCCTTTCATCCTTTGGTGATCCTTGTTCTCATCTGGCGACTTCATTGAGGTATTACCCTAAGTAATGGAACCATGGCCTCACGAGGCTTACCATGGGCATTCCATAAAGTGTACCCTTCTCTTGATGTTCACAATATCCCCGGATATCCAAATCATTGTTCTACAGAGTGGAGGGAAAATTGCCCTAAATTTAATGGTGATCCAGCTCTAGTAGTCACCCATGTCGTGAGTTATATGAAGTATGCTTCAAGCTTAAACGTGCTACATGAAGATGTTATGATGAAAATTTTTGTATCTTCACTGGAATCAAGTCAAAGGAGTTGGCTTGCACACTCATGTAATCCAAGAAGTATCCCATCTTCTACAAAGCTCATTGAAGAATTTCTCAGGCATTATTGACCAACTACCCAGAATTTGCAAGATACTTTCCAAGAGCTCAAAGACGTTCTTTGTAGAGAAGGTTTTCCTATAGATGAGGATGAAGAAAAGCTTGAAGAAGATCTTGATGAAGTTTCTCATGTTGAAGATCCAAACGAGACATTTGATGAAGATGAAGTGCTTATATTTGCCCTTCCACTTGATGAAGACATCTAGGCTTCTGCTCTTCCTACACATCAAGAAGAGAACATGGCAAGTTATAATCCTTTTGAAAACTTTGATGATGCTTTATTCCATGATTGTGGAAATGAAGAAAGATGCCTGAAGGATCTCGATGAAGCTTCTCTTGCAGAAGGCTTGAACGAGACATTGTTATCTACTTTCCCTTTTAAAGAAGATGAAGTTGTCCAGTCTTGTGAAGAAGTAATCAACTCCTATGATAGAAGTGAAATCATGGAACAACCCCCGAATATAGTTGACAATCACATTGATGATTTCATACAGGTCGAGAGACGTAGATGGGATTTTGGTCGTTTCATTTTTGATAGAGACCCCATTTACGACATTGAGGGTAGCTCTCAAGCAAAAGAGGTTGAGTTGTCATCATCAGAGGTCTGGTATTCATGCATGTATAATTCAAATGTTTGGCAACCTAGTGATGATATGGTTACAGATTTGTTCTACCCCTTCGAGGATGACTTGTTGCAACATACTCTAGGTGATCTTCGGTCATCCCTTGATATGTACACTTTTGGGGAAGCAAATTTGTTCTGTGAGGATTTTTAGCCATTGTACTCAAATTTTGATAGACACCAGGTCGTGGCCAGCCCAAGGCACTCCGAGGTCCACACTACCAAACAAAAGTATTTTCATATTGAGACTTTTGGTGGGGATTTGTAGATAAAGAAGCGACGTTTCCTAAGTCTGAGGGAGGAGTTTTTCTCTAGACATGAGGCTGTGCCTTACACCATTTCCCCTTGTTTGGGAAATCAACAGGTTTCTTGGGATCCTTTACCTCCTCTCAGCATTCAGGGGGCAATGACATTTCAGGCGAAGATGAAGAACACGCCCTTGCAGAGAAATATGGTTTCAGTTATGAAGAAGACTTCCACAAAATGCATCATGTTGAAGATCCAATTGAAGCTGCCCTGACTTCTGTTCTTGCTACACACGAAGACAAGGAGATGGTCAATTTCAATCATGAAGATGAACAATCGTCTAGATAAGATAGTCCCGTTCAGAAATGGATCGATCAGGGTTGTGGATGTTCTTTCCAACAGGATTTCCTCCTTCCCACCCATCTCCATGAGTTTCATTTTGTCATTGATTATATGTCTATTTATGGTCATGACCATTACGTGCTTGACTTATCTTTGTTGTATTACATAATTAAGCACGGGGGGAGATGCTTTGATAAGATGATCAGCTGGTTGCACTGGTTGGACGACTTCACTTGACATTTCAAGACCTAATTATGAAAGGTGAACCTGTGGAGTCCCTCTCATTGCCTCGAGTCCCAGATCTGCCTTTGGTTCTTGAGAATCTAGCCACTCCGCCGATGACAAGTTCAACTTTAGTAGTAGATGCCTTTTCCTTATTTTTAACCTTTTCATCAATAGAATCATGGGCAATCCACATAATGTTTGGGTTTGATTTATTAAAAATCCGAACATCATGTCCCGAGATTTTAGCCATGGGGTACTTCAACCAGCTAACCCCACCTATCATTTTCTGCCCACATAGTTTACAGTGTAATCTTTGTTGGTTCGTCCCATCTTCAAGATCACCACACTGCAAAATTAGGTCCAAAGGATTTGATATGTTGGTCAGGAAATACTCAACATTCAAATTGAAACCTAGGGCCAAAAAGATCGAAAAAAAGGAACATCAAACACTGTTGGAAAAAGAGCTTGTTGATAAAAAAAAGACCTCTAGGTTTTTTCTATAGTCATGAAAAATTATGATAAGAGGCAAGCAACATGGACTTTGAAAACCCCTGCATAAATCTAGAAAAAATTAGTTTAAGAGGGTGGAATTTGAAGAAATACCTGGGATTTGAGAATATCAACACCTTAGTTAGATAGCACTTGATCTGTGTTCCCATAAAAAAATTTGATGCTGATGGAAACAATGATTTGGCCCTCATAAACCCGTTTGTTGATGATGGTAAACCCCTTTCTTGTCATTCCCCAATAGCTGCAAAGAGAAATGCGCCCCCCCCCAAGAAAAAAAAATTAGCTTTTAAGACGCCTTACCACCTTGGTCGATTTTTCCCATCGTGCACGATATTTTCGTGATTTTTTGCCGAGCCTCTATTTTTTGAAAAAGTAATTCCATTTTTTCCCAAACCTTACGATTTTTTCCCTGCAATTTTTTGCGGTGGGTTTCACATGGCGATTTTTCGCAATGTTGGCAAAAAATCACCGATTTTTTCAATTATGGTCAGAACTTTGTTCAATCTACAGTTTTTTTATAATAAAGACATATATTTTCATTGGCGACTACTATAGGTTCTTTGTGTTTGAAACTTCTATTTTCTTAGGCTTTCTATTGTTTTTAATTTCGATCTTAATAGGGTTTGAGTGATAGGCTTCAGATTGTCTTCCATCCTATTGACCTTTTCTTCTTTCTATTTCTTTTGACACCATTAGAAGGCACTAGTTTACTGAATCTGAACTCTTGATTTCTCACTTAAAACGAACTTTCACATCAAACATTGAATATTGTGCATCTTAGGCATATTCAAGTAGGCATTTAGATCATTTTCATTCTGTTTTAGACAAATTACAACAATATTAGCTTGCTGTAATTTTCATTTTGTAGCAGAAACAAAGAATCATAAACAAATAATTTTCTCAGTTTCTGTGCATTAAAAAATCAATAAAAAATATAAAAAACTCAAATAATACTTAAAAAACAGCTTTTAATTCATAAAAAACAGTTATAATTCTTCACTGTAGTTTCTGTTTTTGCACTTAGCTAAGTGTGTTTGCATCATATAGTTTCATTGGGTTGCATGCCCAACTTCATATTGATTTATTGCATAGATTTCCATGCCATTTTTAGCCTCAAAATGGTAATTTATAGCTTGCTGAAAATTCAGTTCTGCAAGTTTATTAGTGCATTTTCATAGCATAATTGCATTAAATTTCATCCTCTAAATCATATTGCATCATTTTCCATGTGTAATTTCAGTCTTTTAATCAGTTATTGTTTGCTGTTTTTTAAATTATTACGCACAGATTTGTTTACGACAGCAAGCTGTAATTTTGATTTAAGTATTACTGATGGAATATTGCATCATAGTTTGACACCTAAAGCCATCTAGGGATTCCTGCCTGTGGTTAACAAGCACTAACCCGAACTGCAGGGAAGGAGTTGGAAGTGGCAGCGTACTATTTTCAGTTACCTTGGAACCTTATGGTTTCAAGTGATAGCTGGTTGTACCTTTCCCATCTATCCAACCATCAAACATTATTGTGATTCTACTGGTTTCCGATGATTGTTTAAGCTGCTCCAATCTGGTAGTGATATTGGCCTTTACCTTTTGAAGAATTGCCCCCCTGAACTTGTTATAAGTAGGGTCTGGTAGTGATATTGGCTTTTTCCTTTTGAAGAATTGCCCCCCTGAACTTGTTATAAGTAGGGCTTGTTAAACTTTAAACTCAGCAACAGAATATTAAAGCCTATAATCTTCTTACACAGAATTTTAATTTACTGTTGATTTCTAAGTCTGGAAATTATGCAGAAATATTACAGCTGAGTTTAACCTCTAATGCACAACAGAAAATACACAGGAAACCAAGCACATAAAACTTGTACACCGAAAATTTTACCCTGGAAACTTATACACCTAGAAATTTTACAGTAGCTGAAAAATACACAAATTTCTTACAGCAAATTTGCCCTCTTTTTGTCTGTATGGCCCAGTCAAATTGCCCGAACAGCTCGGCCCTAGTACAGCCCTGGTACGGCCCAGCAGTATGGCCGGTACAACCCCCAGCCCCTCCAATTTGCTGCTGTACGTCCTGTTCTGGCTGTTGTACGGCCCTGTACGGCTGCCTTCTTCTGCCGCTCGAACCAGCTGCAACTCGGCCTCTACCTCAGCTCTTCAGCACACCTCTTCCTCAGCCAAAATCACCCTCTGCTCTTCTCAGCTCAACTCAATGTGTTTTGTGTCCTCACCCTCAGCCTCCTTTTATCACTCTATTTCCCTTCTCATGAAGTTTCTAGAAGACTTCAGAAATTCACTCTAAGTGAAATATCATTTCCTTCAGTCAGAAACTTAGGAAATTTGAGCAAAAAACCAATAAAAGTTATTTACATGATTTTTATGCTTTTCCTAAGTCAAAACTTAGGCTAAAATTAAAAATGCTGATCTTGGTATTAATTAATTGTCTCTAGCATACATGGACACTTAGGCCTATGCTGAGACACCTTCCAAGCTACAAAATGAACACTCCCTCTTAGCGAGGAAGGTGTTCTGTACCACCCCTAACTTGTCCCTGAAGAAGACAAACTTGCCTTTCATCAAGGCCTTCGTGAGAATGTCTGCCACATGTTCACCTATAGGCACATACTGTAGCTTCACTGCCCCTTTCTGCACACAGTCCTCGATGAGGTGCAATCTGATCTCAATGTGTTTGGACCTGTCATGAAACACTGGATTCTTAGAGAGCTTGATGCAGCTCTGATTGTCACAGTGGATGACAGTAGTCTCCAATTCCTGCCCAAACAACCTCATGAGAAGATTTCGAAGCCAAATGGCCTCGCATGTTGTTAAGATGGATGCCATGTACTTTGCCTTAGTAGAGCTCAACACAACTGACTTCTGCTTCCTACTGAACCAGTAAACAACTCCTGATCCCAAGCTGAAACAACACTGTGAAGTGCGTTTTCCATCAACTGTGCTGCTTGCCCAATCTGCATCTGTAAAGCCCATAAACTTCACTCCATCTCCCTGGATAAAACTCAACCCATACTCAACTGTGCCATGCAGATATCTCAAAACATTCTTCGCTACCACCCAATGTACTTTCCTTAGCTCAACCATGCACTGATTGAGTGTGTTGACTGCAAAGCATATATTTGGTCTACTGTTGACGAGATACATAAGAGAGCCAATCAACTGCCTGTACAGTAGGGTCCACTGCCTCTAATCTAGAAGCATCAATCTTCTTACAATTGGTCACCATGGGCATAGACATAGGCTCGCAATCCTGCATACCAAACCTCTTCAGAATCTCGACTACATACTTGCCCTTCCCAAGGAAAGTCTGACCATCTCATTGCCACACCTCTTACCCCAGAAAGTAGTGCATCAACCCTAAATCCTTTATCTCATACTCCGAAGCCTCTCTGAACCTGTGAGAAACAGGTCATCCACATACAACACCAGAATGAATGGCTCACCTCCAACTATGATGTAGTAGAGGTTTGAGTCCTCCTCACTCTTGGTGAAGCCCATCCCCTGCAAGTAGCTTTCTATTCGTGAGTACCATGCCCTAGGAGTTTGCTTGAGCCCATACAAGGCTCTCTTCAACCTGCATACCTGGGAATCTCTCCCCTGCACCTCAAAACCCTCTCGCTGTTTGATATACACCTTTTCCTCAATGATGCCATTAAGGAAGGCTGTCTTCACATCCATTTGGTGGATCTTCCACCCCATATCTGCTGCAATAAAGATCACGACCCTGATCGAAGTGTACTTGGCTACTGGGGCAAATGTCTCGTCGTAATCAATTCCCTCCTTTTGAGAGAACCCCTTAGCCACAAATCGGACTTTGAAATTCTCCACACTGCCATCTGTAACATGCTTGATCTTGTAGATCCACTTCGAGACAATCATTGATTCCCCCTCTGGCTTGGGGACAACCTCCCATACATCATTCTTCATGATGACAACATACTCTTCCACCATGACATCTCTCCACACCTGCTGCTAAGATGCCTCGTGAAAGCTGGAAGACTCAGCCTCTAACAACTCGCTCATCAGAGCCATGTAACTGGAAAATCTCTGTGGTGCTCTACTCTCGTTGAAAGAAGTCCTAGGAGCACCCACGTACTCCTGTGCTTCTCTCAAGGTCAACTCGACCCATCTGGTCTTCCTCCTCCTAGTAGGAGTATCCTGCACTGGTGGAGCCTCCTGATCCTCATTTTGCTCTGAAGTCTGAGCATCCATTCCTGTACTTGTACATGTAACCCGTGTCTCCTCTTCCTCTTGAGTCTCAAGCTCCTGATCCCCTGCTGCTGCTGGAACAATCCCATAAGCCTTCCTCAAGGCTCTGTCCTCCTCGAACTTCACATCCCTCCTGACCACTGTCTTCCTTAATGTAGGGATGTAGAATCTGTATGCCTTGGAATTCTCACTGTACCCAATGAAGATCTCCTTTTCTGCAATGGCCTTGAGCTTTGTCCTCTTCTCTGAGGGGACGTGACAGTAGACAAGGCATCCAAATACCCTGAAGTGTCCAATCTCCAGTTTTTTCCTTGTGAATACCTCCTCATGAGTCTTCCTCCCAAACACCCTGTGAGGACTCTTGTTCTGTATGTAGACTGTAATGTTGCAAGCCTCTTCCCATAAGAATCTAGGCAGGTCCTAATCATACAACATAGCCTTCGCAACCCCAACTATGGCCTTGCTCTTCCTTTCCGCCACCCCGTTCTGCTCTAGGTTGTACGGAACAATCAATTCCCTCTTTATCCCAACACCTCCACAAAAATCGTTGAAGGCCTTTGAGGTGTACTCATCTCCATTGACAAATCTTAGTGTCTTGATCTTTCTGCCTGTTTGGTTCGCCACAAGAGCTTTGAACTCATGGAACCGATTGAAGACCTCATCCTTGGTCTTCATGAAATAGATCCAGGTCTTTTTGGTATGGTCATCGATGAAGGTGACATAATACTCGTACCCTCACAAGGATATTGACGACATGGGCCCACATACGTTGTGAGTTTATAAAATCAAGAATTCCTCATGCCTGTTGTTGTTGTTTGGGAAAGTTGTCTTGGTGTACTTCCCCATAGCACATCCCTTGCATACCTCATGATACTTTGTGCTGAAATATGGAAGGCCTGTCACTATCCCCTTGAGCACCTTGAGTGCTCCATGATGCAAATGCGCTATCTGTTGATGATTGCAACTTCGTGAGACATTCTCCAGGTTGTACTCCTTGATGGACTGAGCTGGGTTGACCTGTGACGATACTCCTCGATGCACTGAGCTGGGTTGACCTGTGACGATACTCGTCGATGGACTGAGTTGAGTATGACACTTATCGATGGACTGATAAGTTGTATTAGGTTGGTGCCCAGCGACCCTTGGGGTGTAGCCCATGTGGTTGGGATATTTTCCAGGTTGTACTCCTCGATGGACTGCGCTGGGTTGACCTGTGATGACATACTAGGTTGGTGCCCAACGACCCTTGGGGTGTAGCCCATGTGGTTGGGATATTTTCCAGGTCGTACTCCTCGATGGACTGAGCTCAGTTGACCTGTGATGACACACACACTATGTGGGTGTAGCCCTAGTGTACTGTAGTGGGTTGTGCCCCCTAAACGAGATGAGCAGGTCCACATTGGTTGTAGCCATGTGTGACATGATGGAGGATACCGTTCACTATGACGTCAGAGAAGGAAGAAGGCCCAATCCTTGCGCAAAAGACCTAGAGGTTCAAGTCGGCCCTGTTGAGAGGCACCACTTAGACATGACAGTTCACACGTTGGACTTGTATATATAGGAGAACTATCTCCCATTTGGAGACATCACTTTGGATCATTTCTCCCTTGTGTATTTTTGCTCTCTTGGACTAGTGCACGATCTTTGGAGTAGTAGTGCCATTCTTCTTTATATTCTTGCATTTTCTCTTGGACAAATATTAGTGAAAGGTTGCTTGGTTTTCTTCCCTTGTGCATAAGGGTTTCCCAGGATAAATTGTTGTGTATCTTATGCATGGTTATCTTCTTGTGATCTTGGTTATTTATTGCAACTATTGTATATGGTTTATGCTTCATTTTTTTGTTAATGAAATCTGAACAAACAACTAGCTAGCCCTCTTCTGCAACTTGCTAGCTCTTTTCTGCAATTCCCTAGGGTTTGATTGCAGCTGCACTTTTCCTTGTCAAGCTTGTTGAGCACAATTCCCTAGGTCGTTGGGCCTAATTCCTCCATAGATCAGTGCGCCCTACCCTAGCGCATCTCTTGCAACCCTCAGATTGCAGATTGGAGAAGTTTGAATTTTTTGAAATTTTTCGGTCTTAGGGTTTCTGCAGCCATGGTGACAAGCATTCCAGTGGAAGATAGGCTTGATGGAACCGCTAACTTTAACTCTTGGAAGTCTTGACTACTCATCACTCTGGAAGAGAGTGATTTGATGAAGTTTGTGGAAGAGGTTGTGCCAAAACCTGATGATGCTTCAGAGAAGTCTAAGTGGAAGAAGAATGATGCAAGAGCTAGAAGGATCACCATTTCCTCTGTGAGAGGCCACTTGATTCCACACATCTCCAAATTGAAGACAACTAAAGAGATGTTTGACGCCTTGAAGAAGTTGTTTGAGAGAAACAACACCAACAAAGCCATTGTCTTGAAGCACCAGCTTCAGAACATCAAGATGACTAAGGAAGATACAATTGCCACCTTCTTCATTAAGATATCTGAGATCAGAGATCAGTTGGGCGCCATTGGAGAAATCATCTCAGATGGAGAACTTGTCATGTTGACTCTTAATGGCCTTCCAAGCCATTGGGAGCCATTCATTTAGAGTATTAGTGGGTGATCCAAATTGCCTAAGTTTGATCGGGTATGGGAAGATTGTACTCAAGAGGAGACCAAACTTGCATCCAAAGGTGCGCAAAGTTCCCTTCACGATGAAAGTGATGCCCTTACCTCTCATGCAAGGAAAGGCAAAGGAAGAGGACGAGGTTTCGACAGATCATTCAAAGAAAGAAATCCCAGACCAACTCTTGAGCATAAAAAGAAGGATCTTTCAAAGATTCAATGCTTCAAATGTGAGAAGGTTGGCCACTATGCCAGACAATGCCCTTTGTTGAAGAATAAAAAGTAGCATGCTTCCATCGCTAATGTTGACCGAGAGGCACCCTAGAAGAAGTCAAGGAAAGCAAGCAAGGACGTTGAGGAGTTCTTCTTCATTTCAACCCTCTCAGGTACGGTTCCTACTAGTAGTGATATTTGGTTGATTGATAGTGGTGCTTCCAGA
>ML778691.1:89628-100404 GCA_009831015.1 Picea engelmannii | reverse complement strand
ACTGAGCTTCCAGCTTGACAGCTGTGACGTAAAGCCAGTCCTGTATTATGATGAGCCAGCCTCGTGCTGTGATGATGATGATGTATCAGTTTTTATACTAATACATATTGATGCAGATGATGATGGCATTCCTTTGAGAATGACGATGCTGTTGATGAAGAAAACTTTCGATGATTTATAGATACGCCGGTCAGTGTTCCAAGATGATATTGATGATGCTGTCCTCTCACCCACTTGATGCTGTTGATGATGTTGTCCTCTCTCTCTTGCATGATGCTGCTAAAGAATACCCTTCTTGTTAAGGGGGAGTGTTGAAATAATGTAACTGCAAAGTGTATTCTTATTATTATTTGATATATTATTCATTGGATCAATCCCCATTGTGGATTGATCATGTCGGCTACTTTAAAAGGACCAAATCCCCTTTTGCGGATTGGTCATATTATAATTGTAAAAGGCAAAAGAAGAAGTCGGCCCCAGAATATATCAAAGAGGCCCCGAAACATAATAAAGGTGGTTATAACCACCCAGTTGGAGAAGTCGGCCTTGCCAGTGAAGAGACACTTCACACGTGCCAGTCTTTATAAATAAGGAGGCTAGCGCCTCACTTAGACACACAACACACTTGCTCATTTGTGAGACAAGTTTCAGAATTGCAGTTAGAGAAGAAGGAGAGAGAGTGGCGCACATCTGGGAGAGGATCTTCTGCATTAGTTTAAGAGATCTCTTGGCATTGTATTGGCTATCTATAATAAGGAAGTTTTGCTGGGTTTTCTTCCCCTAGAGGGTTTCCCAGGATAAATGCTGTGTCTCTTATGATTGCGTATTTCTTAGTGATCTTGTTTTATGGTATTGTTATCTAATGAAATGCAAAGAACTATAATAATGGCTTAAACATTAACACCTTGGGGTACAACAAATTTGGAGAATTATGGCTCAGCAGGTCAATTTTGCCCCCAACACGTCTTTCTGTGTAATCGTAATGTCCGCTCCCCTGTGTGGGATAATAATGTAATAGGTCAGCATGAGTCAATTTTTAGTTAGTTGCTTAGGAATTTATCATTAGGGAAGTCCTTTCATTGAGTGTTTTTTTTCCTCGAGTAATTAATCTTGCCTACCAGACAATTTTAATTATCCTTGAGTTTTTCACTCACAAAATCCTCCAAAGTGGTGAAAGACATTCTAATGATCGAGCCCAAGGGGTGACTAAGGTTTATGAATGTTGTAAATGACCATGCTAAACATCTCCTAGAGTCTTGCAGAATTTCGTTAAGTTTTGATAGTTTTTTTTTTAATTATTAAAATTTTCCACTAATTGGTAATTTTAATTATTTTTGATGTAAAATGTAAAAATTTGGTCCTTGTGGATTTTGTATAGGGGTGTGAGTACTCAAATCAAATGGCAGATGACCCTCTACACCCTTGGACCAAGTTTCAGCTCAATTGGACAAGTTTTGCTAGGTCATTGTCCATGAGGAGTCCAAGTCAGTCAAAAGTCGGAAAATAATTGGCTAAATTAAAAAAAACCATAAATTGTAAAAATATCTAAAGTCATGAGAGAGAAGAGGGAAATGATTTCTAATGTATTTCCTAAGTTTGAAAAGTGATTTTCCACTTAAAAGACCCCCCATGCCAAGCCAACAACCAAAAGTGAGTCTCCCTAGTGAAAAGTGCACCACCCTTCCTCATGAACTTAGGGAAAAGTAAAAATAAAGTGAAAAAATGCCTGAAACCCTAATTTCTCCCTTCTTATAGCCTAACCTCATGTTTGACAAGTCAAAAGGTGTTTTCCCCCTTCACATCTCACCCCTCAAACTCTATTTCACTACCAAAACCCTAAAAGTGTCACTTGCTTGACTTTGTCTATCTCTCTTGGATGTGTGACACTTGTAATTCATCCAAGAGGGGTCTTTCCTCTCTCCCAAGTATAAAAGAATGCCTACCCCTCCTCATTTCTCAATCTATTCTCACCGACTCTATTGTGGCAAAATCTCTCCCATCTCCCTCTCATTCTCTCCCATTTTCTCTCATGATTCTTGGTGCCATTGGGTAAATCTTCTCTTATGTAATAAAATAGAAGGTTTGGAGGATTTCTTGTGTCTCTTGGAGTATTCTTGGAGCCATTGTTTGTTGCATATGATATAATATTGCTGCAATCTATTTCTTTTGCGTTTTCTTGCTTGCATTTTACTTGAAGACCCAAACAAAGTAATAGATTAGTAGTAGTCTTACTATTAATCTTTGTGAGTTGTCTCTAATTAATTTAGAAAGTATTTTGCAAGTTGTTAGATCACTCTCATCTATTTTTGTATTTTGTAGCAAGGGTTTACACAAATCTATAGGTTATCAAAGGCTTGGATGAGTGGATTTCAGATCTGGAAATCCATTTTTTTCAGCCATCCAAAGCTCTTCTATTTTCAATTTTATTTTCAGCTATTTATATATCAGTTTTAGCTTTATTTCCTTAAAAATATGCAATCTAATCTTTCATTTTTATGTTCAAAAATTTTCGTCTAATTATTTATGTTCATTATTATGATCTGAAATAATGTTTTCTAAGTCATTTTAGCAATTTCCAACAAAAATATCTTGCTGTTTTTTGCAGGTTAGAAGATGATTTCTGCATCTTTTTGGCCCCAAGACACTCAAGGACACATCCAAGGGTCTTAGTACCAAACCCTCTTCTCTACCTCACTTTCCAAACAATTGTAAGCATCCCAATAGAGTCTCTTGGGCTTGCATTCTCTCCACTTTAATTTATGTTCTGTAAAGTGTAAATAATCTTTGTATTTTTGCCCACACCTTGCAAAGAGATTGGCTATGCCATCCATGCAATATCGTGAAGGTTAGGTTTAGATTTAATTTTCTGGATTTCCTTAATTTTACCCACCTTGGCCAAAACCGATAGGCTTGTCCTCCATCTTGTGCCATTGTTGTGAGGTTGTACTTTATTTTTCAAGTTATTTAAAATTTATTTCTCCCACACCTTGCAAAGAGATTGGCCTAGCCATCCATGCAATATCGTGAAGGCTAGTCTAAATTTTATTTTGTACAAAGTAATCAAACTTGTGCCCCACCTTTGTCCCGTATTCCCTCCCCTTGCTACTTTGTGGATCTTGGGTAACTAAGAAAGGACAAAGGATTGAGAGGCTAGACTAATTAGGCACCCAAATTCATATTGCTTCTACCACCAAAAAGGGTGACTTGGGAGGCTACAAGGGGTTGAAGTCGGGGACAACTTCATGGCACTACGTGTCCTCTTTGCTTGAGTGCCCAAACATTCCGGATTTGACCTGTGGAGCTAGAGAAAGACCTTGTTTGTCCTTCTTCTTGAGTACCCAACACTTTCTTTTGGTTTAAGGGATAGAGATTCAGGGTAGACACATAGTTTAGGCTTGAATCTAACACACTTGATTTCCCCTAATTCAAGAGAGACCTAAAATTTGATAAAATCAACCAACACAACTTTCACGACATTGGTGTCTCAAGTTTATCTTTCAAGCAATTTTACTGTTTAAGTTGTGTAATTTACTTTCCATGCGATTTTACTTACAAAACAAGTTACTTTTTGAAGCACTTTACTTTGAAGCAATTCTCTTGTGAATACTTGTAAAAAACACTCTTTATTTCTAGCATTCTTTATTTATTTGAACATAATTTGTCTAAAGTTATTTTTCACTGTGGATATCTCATAATATCATTCATTTTTGTGTAATCGTACCTTTTTTATTTATCTCATTGACTCCATTGTGGTAATCTTTAGGCACTGGTTTAATTGTTGTTTTAAATAAAGGGTTTGTTTGTCATTGAAGAAATTGCATCCTTGCATCTGCTGCCTTTCCATTGGGTTGGGTTTCTTAACAAATTAATTCATTTAAGTCCTAGATCATTAATCAAACTTCACATAGTTTAATAGGGTCTACCCCCCTTGGCTTCCCTAGGAGTGAGCCTAGACGGAAGAAGTCTAGATCGAGGTGACAATGGGTCTGGACTTAGGCTTGTGCCTCCAAGGACACACCAAGTGGGTTGGAGACTTCTCCACATTTGTAGGTGTGTATAAGGATGGTAACATGGAGCAGTTTTAAGAACATTTCCAACAAGAAGACTGTTGTGGGCAGCATGAAAATTGTTGTGGGTTTCATAATCTCCAATGGGCAGATTTGACCACAAAACATCATAAGCCATGTAGATGTTTTGCAATATTCAAGCTGGGTAAATATAATGGCGAATTTTATCATATTTTTCTTCACTGATGATTTTTTTTGAATTTCATTGTTGTTGTATTTGAACACACTAGAGTGAAGGTACATTTGTTGTATGGAGGGGGAATTAGACTTTAGCAGTCAAATCGCTGCGCAGAGGGGGTCTCTCGTCCCACAAACAAGGGGGTTTCATACACCAATTTGGTGTCTGGCTTTGCTGTGACCTTAAAATTAGATTATTATTAATATTACTATTGATGGTCGTGAAAAAATAACCCTAGCACATGAAAGGGATCGATATGAAAATGAGCATAATGATTCTCAAAGGATCAAATCAAGCAAAGCCCCACTTGCTAGCTGTTGTCCAATCAGTGAATATATAAGGCTGATTTTGGATTTCAGATTTTCCTTTATCTAGATGATGACGAGGTTGACTAATTTGAGAGCCAAGTGTAGCTCATATTATATTTTGGCACATGTAGACAAATATATAAGGCTGATTTTGGATTTTGTATAATGTAATCATCTATCAGAGTTAATATATTCATGAGTTTCCTATTAAATTGTTGTTTATGTCTAACATTCTAATTTTCTTGATAATTTGCTATTAGAAAAACTAATTTTGAATTATTTATATTTTTTGTACTTTTTAAATACATTGTTCCCCATTTCCTAATATTTTTGGGGGTCGTGTTTCTATGATGTACCTGTTTCAGAAACCCATGCACATTTCGAAGTGTCATGCAACTTAGATATATCTATGTCCATGAAATGCCTGGTTCCAGAATCCATGCACCACATTTTACAAAAATGCGATTATCATTCTAATGATGTCACATGTGATTCTTTCAAGATCGAGTTTTTCTGTTTGTTGCAATATTAAAATCTAAATCTTCAATCCATCTAACTAATTAGTTGTTCTTTTTATTCGAATTTGCAGCTTTCTTTACAAGAAGAACAAATCAAGCCCCGTTCTGACCTTCCACCTTTACTTGTTGGCCTTCATGAGCGACGCCCTGAGAAGCTGCATTATATTGGAGTTTCGTTTGGGCTTACTCAGCCTCTTTATAATTTCTGGAGAAAGCACCATACGGTTCCTTTTTATATTAGTCAGATCCCGGTAATGTTCTTTAAAGTGACATAGTCTGTGGGTTAGCCGAATATTGAATTTCACATTTGGAAAAGGCAGTGGGTTTGTTCTATAATTCTATGCGAATCTCAATATCCAACTAATTACTTCCTTGCTGCATAGTCATTTGCGTATGCTGCTGATAGTAAGCTATATATGTTTCGATCTTCTAAACAGAGTGCCATAACTGGGGAGCATACTTGTATGATGTTGAAGCCTTTAGACAATGATGAAATTGATTCGAAAGGAAAGGGTCTGGGTGGGTTCTTTGAGCCATTTTATCAAGGTAAAGAAATTCACTGCATTAAATATCTTGATGAAACATTCTTAGAATTTGTGCAGAAATTCTGATCTAACTGTGTGGAGTTACTTGAATTGTACAGATTTTCGACGTAGGTTCATGCGACTTTTGGGCTCCAGCTTCCGGTCTCTTTCCCCTGCACTTGCTTTGAGGTAAGTAGTATGCTTCATGTTAGTAGCTTCCTTAATGTGTGCATCAAGTCTGCTATGGTGATATTACATCTGTTTCATTTCCTTACTGGGGTCTTTTTGCAGTATAATAGATCCGAAGATAAGCTTTTCAGAACAAGAAACACAAGAAGGAGCAACCATGGAGAGCATATTTGGAGGTAAAAGGTCAGTGCTAAGTCCATATGACATGAAGCGCTTGGAATCTTACACAAACAATCTTGCGGACTACCATCTGGTTAGTGAGGATTTTCTTTCTGAAAGAAAGTGATGTAATTTTCTTATTGAGTTCCATCTCTCAATTTGCCCCAACATTTTTCATTGTCACCAGTCACGTTTTATAATGGGTATTTTTGGTTGAATCATGATTATAGCCCTTTGGTAGCGATATTTTTTCAAATTATGCATGTTCAAGATGGACAATAATAGCTGTTAGACTTAGAACATTTAGAGGGATACCAGTTATAGAGTATGAGGGAGAAAAGCTTCGTTGTATTGATTGTAATCTACCAAGGGTTTTCAAATTTCGTAAATTTAATCCAGTGGTTAGTGCAGATTGATTGTGAACAATGTGAGCTATGTTTTAACCTTTGCCGGGAAAAGACTTGACATGTTACGTGGAACTCCTGGCTGAGCATGCATTCAATGGAAATTTATCTGTTTCCCCTTTTTGTTCCTTTAACATAGTTACCAACATAACGATAACTGCGACCTCGAAATGAGAACTCGACCCCAAAAAATCCATAATTATTGGTCAAAAACACCAAAATCAGCCCCCGTTTCAAAAAGTGGTGCTACCGGTTGCACCCTTTTTTCTGGGGTTGGTTAAAATTGTGATTTGATTGAATTCGCAGCCTTGACAACTGATACCATTGCGGCAAATTGATCCTCAAATCGAAAAGTGGTGTTTCTAGTTGCACCAATTTTATTTTTAGAGTTAAAATTACGATTTAATTGGAGCAGTGGTGTAACACCAATTTTATTTTTGGAGTTAAAATTATGACTTAATTGGAGCAGTGGCATTGACAATCGGTACCATCACAAATAAAAATGTTAAAATTGGCCCCTAAATCAGAAACTTGAAAGATTGTTTACTAATTAATATTTTTTAAATTTATCTTAAAAAAAGAAAAAAAAACTCTGTAAACAAGTTAAAACAGAAAAGAAAAAATAACATTGTTTTTAAAAAAATAGCATAACACAATTCTAAAAAATTAAAATAAAAAAGTATAAAAAATAACATAATACCTAAAAAATGAATTTAAAAAAAATAAAAAATAAAATAAAAGCACTTGAAAAACAAACCTAAAATAAACAATAATTAAAAAAACAAAAAAAACAACCAAAATAAAAATTAATATTAGAGAAAAAACAAATTAAAAAAGAATTAAAAAAATTAGAAAAAAAATTGAAAATAAACAAAATTAAAAAACACAATTTAAAAAACAAATAAAAATTAACAAAAATACATTAAAAAAAAAAAATTAACAAAAATACACTAAAAAAACATACAAAACCATCCCCCCATGCACACCCAGCCCACACCGCTCTTACCTCGCGCCTCCATCCCTCCCCTGTTAGAATTGTAAAATTGCACAAATTTGTAGTATCCCATTGGCTTGTAGCTATGAACTTGAACCAATAGCTATAAAAGGATTCTAAGTCCTTATATGTACAAGTCACATGACTAAACTCAAATTGGAAACTTGAAAAAATTTGGCAAGATCTTGACAAATAGAAAATTACAATAACTATTGAGAATTTCACAAGAAAATAATAGGGAATTTCATGCCATCAATATCTACAGACTATCATGTAATGGACCAAACAGTTCATTAGCTGAGCATCCATAGAGAAGAGGGACAAGAGCACATAAATGCATTGTCCAACTTGGAGAGTAGACATATTCAATAAATGTGAATGATACAATGACTATCATGTAATGAACGAAACAGTTCATTAGCTGAGCATCCATAGAGAAGAGGGACAAGAGCACATAAATGTATTGTCCAACTTGGAGAGTAGACATATTCAATAAATGTGAATGATACAATGATGATTGATAGGTAGTCAAAAGGTCTCCTTGTACCTAAGAGACACGTCTATATTAAAAGACACAAGTGACAACCCTACACTAAAGTTATGTAATTGTTAACATTGAATTTTCCCTAGGGATATTCAGTGCTAAGCTTCAACACACTCGAGAATACATCTTTTGTTTCCAATGTTCGAGCTCAGGTAGGATTTCATTTTCAGAGAATTTTAGATTGACATGGGAGACACCATGTTTAGTGCTTTTACATGAGAGTTCAATTCGGACTTTGGTTCTAATTTTCTTGAGCCTTCCCTACATGCATGTTCCATGCAACACTTGGATTATATATCGGAGGGTGATTGTTTAAAACGGGTACTTTCAATTTTGAGATTTGCCATATTGGGGAAAATTCTATTTTTAGAAACTTACTATTTTTAGCAGCTGGTTACAGTTTTGTGTACCCATCTTATTGTTTTTAAAAAATGTATTCTTTGATTTGTGAAGCTACTATTTTAGAAATTTTCTATTCTTGAAAATCAATCACATTTCTAGGCATCCTTTTTGGAGAAGAGCATGGGTGTGAATTTGTTGGTGATCAAGGAATGTTCATTTTTAGACGTTCTATTTTTAGAAACAGACATTCATAGATGGAGTTTTACAGTGACGGAGAAGAAAACCCATAAATTTCAAGAGATTTCGAGAAAGTGCAAAAGTAGGTCAAAATTAGGGCATCAAGCTTAAAAATAGCAACAACAGCATGCCCCTCTGGAGGAGATACTTTTGGATGTCAAATTTTCACATGCACTCTATGTGAACAATTTTCAGATCTGAAAATTGTTACCTAGTGAGCTCACAGTAACACCCTAGCTGTTATCACTGAACAATTTCACACTGAAAATTATGACAAAAATTATATGCAGCGGAAACACAAAAGACACAACTGAGACAAATTTCTGTTCTGTAAATTTTATCAAATTCAGAAAATCTGAGGGCAAAAACCAGCGCTCCTCGTCAACACACTTTGACCAAAATCAGGCCAACCTTGCCCTCCATAAAACAGTAAAAAACAGCAAAATGCAAACTCAGCAAATACCCGGTAATCACTTGCTGCTGCCACCTGTACTAATGCTGATGTCAGCAGTACAGACCTGCTGCTGCCACAAACTCCTCGCACGTGCAGACCGAATCTGCCCAAAAAAAAAATTCACACATGCGGCCTGCTTGCCCTCACACGTGCATTATGTGCTGTACGGTTTTCCCTCGCACGTGTGGTTGTACAGCTGCTTCACACGTGCGGTCTGCTCCACACGTGCGGCCTGTACCTCTCTCCCACATGTGCGGCCTGCTGCTGCTCCTCTTCTCACACGTGTGACCCTCCTGGGTGTTGATGTTTTGGTAGCTGCGGGAGGTATTAACCTCCAGTGTAACCTTTGTGCTTAGAATAGAAGATTCCAGAAGCAAGAGAACCATTAAACATATGTGGAAATAGTCTGGAAGAGAAGTCGACCCAAGTAGACTAATAATAAAGAATTAGAAGGCTCCAGAAAGAGAAGTCGGATCCACATGTAAAGTCACTTGGACAGGCTAGTATAAATAGAGGTAAGGTGCTACCAAATTTGCACACTATCACTCACTCAGTTAAGGCGCAAGTCTAAGGAGCAACAACTGCACTGGTGATGCAGAAGGAGGTGCAAGTCTGAGGAAGGTGACACAACAGTTGCAGTGGTGAAGTCTCTCCTTGCTCAGTCTTTCTAGTATCTCTCTCTTGTGCGCTTCTCTTGGTTAAGGTATGCTCTCTTGTTATTGTGCTGCTACTGCAGCTGTGTTGGTATTTCTGTCTAGGGTTTAGGACTTGCTTCGTGTACATATTCTATCTAATAAAAGGTTACTATGCTCGGGGGTGGTACGTGTATGTGCCTATGATTGGGTGACAATGGTGTAACATTGTCTATGGTAAAACGAGCAGGCCAAAATTTTAACATGGTATCAGAGCTGGTTTCCTTTAAGATAGTCTAACCATTGGAAGGAAGATCGTCAATTTTCCCCTATTGTCAAGCTCGTTGAGCACTCACAAGCCACCAAGAAGATCGTGTAAGGAGGGCACATCTTTCCCCTAGATCAGATCTCCAAAATTCAAAAGTAGGAAAATTAGGGTTTTCTCATAAAACCCTAGGTCAAGACGTTTGGGCATTTAAAGGTGAAGTTGGAATAGATCCTTGAAGAAAGGAGGTCGCCTTGGCATAGCGCACTGACTGGTAAGTCTGCAAAGTCGCAATTTCTATCATATTTCTAGATCTCGAGGCAGAATGACTTCCAACACTAAGCTTGATGAGAAGCTTGAGGGTGCTGCTAATTTCCGAGCATGGAAATATAGAGTGATGCTCATTCTAGAGGAAAATGATCTACAAGGGTTCATTGAAGAAGAAGTTGCAGAGCCAGAGGGAGATGAGGCTAAGACAAAGTACAAGAAGAGGAAAAGAGGATCATTGCATATTCTATCGAGGATCATTGCATATTCTATCGAGGATCACTTGATCCCTCATGTCTCATGATTGAAGACTCCAAACCAGATGTTTGATGCTTTATCCCGATTATATGAAGCAGTGTTACCAACATCGGCAGCRGCAAAATATCGCCGAGGGTCCGAAAACGAAAATATCGACAATATCGGGGAAAATATCGGTAAATATCGGAAAATGTCGTAAGAACGAAAAAAATACAAAAATATTCATTTTTTTTCAATTTTTTAAATATCTAAAGCATCAACAACATCAAATAAATGCATTTCCACATAAATAGGAAAAGAGAACTCATATATAAGATGTATAAGATGTCTAGTAAACTCGAATGCATCACAGATCAACACTGAATCATGTCCTGACTCTAAAGCCTCAAAATATCATAAAAAAATACAATAAATGTATCTCATCATCATGAGTTAT
>ML778691.1:35296-51212 GCA_009831015.1 Picea engelmannii | reverse complement strand
GGCTAGATCTAATCTAGGCCATTGATCTTTTAGGGTTGGCTCAAAGAGGCTAAAGAGAGGGTAAAGGTATTTTTGAGACTCATTCTTCACTTGTGATTTTTGGAGAAGAGGAGAGGGGCGCATTTCTTGAGGAGAAGGAGGGCGCACTTCATGAGGGTTTGAGTAAAACCCTTGAGAGCCTGAGGAGAGGCTCTTGGTTGCTTGGAGCTTGCATGGAGAGTATTTCCATGGAGCCATAGCCTTTACTTCTGAGAGGGAGCATGTATATGGAGGAGGGGCACATCTTGACGAGGAGGTGCGCATTTATTATCCTTCATTTGCTCATCATGAGAGGAGGACTTGTCAGATCATGATGAGGTCTGATGCATAGGGAGAGGAGAGCTTGGGCGCTTGTTTATGTGGAGAGAGACATTCAGTTTATGGCTCAGTTTATTTCTAGTGATCATTTCTACTAGGACGAGGGCGCACATGTTGAGAGGACTGGCAGCTACCTGGTAGCAGATCTGCTTGGAGGATTCGAGCTCTGACAGTTTCAGTGGAGAGGCAACACAGGAGAGGACATTCCTGTGGAGGGATTTCTTCATTGGGTTCCAGATGAGCTAGGGCGCTTCAGTTCAGTACAGAGGGCAACAAAGGGAGAGGGCACACCACAGTTTGGGCACTTCTTTCTCTGGCTCTTATGGCAAGGCTCGTGAGGAGCTTGCTATGTATACAGGTTCCATTGTATTTCATTACTTGTTGTATCTCTTGCTTTAATCATCATTATATAGACAGATATCCCAAACTGGTTTTCCCCGGGGGGGTTTTATCCAGGGTCATGTTGACTAAAAATACCTGTGTACAAAAATGCATGTGTTAGTCTTTTAGATCTGTTCATTTTCAGCTGTAAAGAACTTTAGGTGTGTTGTACTTATTTTAGTATGCATGTGCTAACTTCTGGTTACTAAAACTACATGCTAGAGCACCTAAAATTGGAAGTGCAACCATAACAAATCAGCAAGAAGTTCTTGGACTGTTGGCTGTCCTAAAACAACAACAAACACTTTACATAACAGTTGAAACTTAGAGCCTAACTGTGGTCAAAGACAGACCTAGTAGGCATGCTTGATAGGACCTGAAAATCTTCATCTCTCACACATCCTCTAGTGCTCTGCCACTAGGGACAAGTCCACATGTGCTCAACCACAGGGACGTCACCCTCAACATATCAACTCAATTAAATCCATTGGAGTACTATCTGGAGAGCCATCTCAAGTCAACTCAACTAAGTCCATAGGAGTCCGACAGGAGACCATCTCAAGTCATCTCAACTCAGTCCAGAGGAGCACGACAAGAGACCACACACGTCATCTCAACTCAATCCAGAGGAGTATGACTCACCCATCAGATGGGTGTTCTCAGAGATCGTCTCAACTCAATCTAGAGGAAAACGACCTGGAGAATGTCTCATGAAGCTCCAATCATCAACATGACCTAGTCTCTTGTTGAGAGCTAGCGTCTTAAACCCTAAGTGATTGGTATAAATTAAGACCAACCACCTCATTTGCAATCATCTCATTCAAGTGAATAGTTCGTAAGCCTAAGGGCATCCTATCTATTGCATACTCTCTTGAAGTCCTATGTGTTATGGTATGCGATACATCTATCTTGTGTTTATCATCAAGGTTTTGTTATATTTTAGCATTGTTTATCTTATTGTATTAGGGTTTATTGGAGAATTCACTCTATAATCTAGATTCTCTACCTCATGATTTCTAACAATTTGAAGTGTCCCTACAAAGATTCAAAATGTTCTAAAGTGGCCAATAAATATGATCCTTAAGAAGCTTTGAGTTTTTTGGGCTTAGTGGGCTTAATATATTTATGTTTTTAGCATCGAGGAGATGATTTTGCACTCCCATTTTGTACCGACATTGGATGTACTTAATCCGATTGACCTACTTTTGTGGTCATTGACTCATTTGTTGGACATTAATAAAATTATCTTATCTTTCTTATCTATAATTGCTCGTTCTCTGACAAACTTAACAAAGAAGGATGCCTTTCCTTGGTGTACTGAGGCAAAACAAACTTTTGAGAATTTAAAGCAAGCCCTTGCTTCGATGTCAATGCTCACTACCTCTGATTTCATATGACTGCTCATCATTGAGTGTGGTTCCTATGAGTTTGGACTGGGTGCAATACTCTTACAAGATGATAGATCCATTACCTTTAAAAGCCTAAAGTTGAATGATAGAGAAAAGTGCACGTCCACATACAACAAAGAAATGGTGTCCATATTGAATGCAATGTTCAAGTGGTATCAATTTGTTCTAAATTATAAGTTTTTTATAAAAAAACTATTCACCTCATCTTGAAGCAAAGTTATTGGAATCGACCGTTCTGGACTGGTTCACATTGGGTTGAGATCGAATTGATCGCTGCACTGTATCGACAAGCCAAATTCATACTGAATCGGCCGAATTGACCAATTACAATCTAATCCATCCTTCTTTTGGTTGGGCACACCCACGTGCCATGTAGGCAAAGAGAGAGGAAAAAGAAAAGGAAAAATAGTAGCCCCCCACCAAACCTCAATTTATCATAATTTAATGACACCCTCACTCTAGCGATTTCGATTTACATTGATGTACATGAACATATATATATATATATATATATATATATATATATATATATAATTTGCATATTTTATGTATTTTTTAATCAATCAATACTTCAACCTAGTTCTGTCAATTTTAGTCTAGTCCCAGTTTGACCCTTGACAGGTTTCGGTGTTTATAACTTTGGCTTGAAGCATCTATTGATGCAGGGTGCTCTAACAAAGGAGCAACAAAATGGATTGGCTACATCCAATCTTATGACTTTGAGATCATCTATAAGAAGGATAAAGAGAATATTGTGCAAACGTTTTATCTTGGTAGGATGAGCCACCCACCTTCAACTGCATTTTAGTTAGCCAACTTGCTTGGTTACAAAAGCTCTAGATAGTAGATCCTCCTACGATTCAGCATCAACAAGACATTATTGTTGGCAAGGAGGGCCAACCTTGGACTATCATGAATGGTGTCATCCTTTTTAGAAATCACATTTATTTACAACATGGCTCTCTTCTTATTATACAAGGACTTCAACAAGGGTGTCTTTTTCAACATTTATTGGTCAAAAATGAATTTTTATATTAAGTGGCTTGTTGTAGAATGTGACACTCCCCAGTGTAATAAGGTGGAAACTGGTCCTTATCTTGGTTTTCCCTAGCCTAATTCCATTCCCAAACAGAGGTGGGAAGAGGTGTCTATGGGCTTTAATCCCTGTTTGTCGCTCTCTGAAGTGAAGGATGTTATATTTGTGGTAGTCAATTGTTTAACCAAGTTTGCTCATTTCATTCCCTTGGCTGCGATGTTTACAACTTGTGGAATTGCTAATTATTCTTTAAGCATGTCTATAAGCTCCACGGACTCCCTCATGGTGTCATTACTGACCAAGACCTTAAATTTGGAAGTAACTTCTAGCAAGAACTTTTCTAATTAGCAGGGGTAACTTTCACTATGAGTGCTGCCTCTTTCCCTTAAATAAATGGGACAATAGAGGTAGTCAATAACTGATTGGATGGATATTTTGAATTTTCACATGTACAAATGGGATAAGGAATGTAAATGGATGCGGTGGTTGCATCTGGCTGAATATTGGTATAATACTACATTTCACTCTGCCACTAAAATGACCCCCTTTAAGGCATTATATGGCTATGAACCCCATCGCCCAAGGACTGGATCATTTGAATTGTTAAAGTTCCTGCTGCAGTTGACAGTTTACAAGAAATACAAAACATCTTCAACATCCTCATGGACAACTCGTCCATGGCTGCAAACAGAATGTAACACCAGGATGATCAACACCACTCAGAAAGATAGTTCGTGTTGGGAGATATGGTCTTTGTTTGACTATAGCCATAAGAGCAGGCAACTCTCTGACAACAGGGTAAAAACAAGCTTCGACCCATGTTCTATGGTTTATATAGAGTGTGAGCAAAAGTTGGGGAGGGTGCACATGCAGTAAAAATTCCCCACAAGGGAAGGCTCCATGATGTATTTCATGTCTGTTGTTTTAGAAAGAAGTTGGGCAGCAAGGTTTTTGCCCTAATAGAGATCCCTCTCATAGAGGAAGAAGGCAAGCTAATATCGGAGCTCAATAGCATAGTTGAGGTGAATGTGAGAAAGCTCTGCAATAGTCAAATCATAGAGTACAACATCCAATGGAGGGGTCTCCCCAAAGAGCAAGCAATATGGGATTCTAAAGCATTTAGTACAACATCCAATGGAGGGGTCTCCCCAAAGAGCAAGCAATATGGGATTCTAAAGCATCTTGGGGGAACATGCAAGTTTGCATTTGTTGTAGAGCATCACTCCACTTGGGTAGCCATCAACTAAAAAAAACTTCCCTTTCTCCTTTTATGCTTTAGATATTATGATGTGCCTGGTACAATCTGTTGAGTACTAGTTTTTGGAACAAGTGATTTGGGGTTCAAATCTTGGTGTCTATTCTTCAAGTGTCTTATGCATAAAGTGCAACCCTTTTCTTTGCACACACTCCTAGAAAATCATTCTGGAGGTCAAATGGTCGGTTCTGCTAACAAATTTGGGCAATCTGACACTGCAACTAGATCCAGAGGCATGTCTCTGCATCTTTTGAGCTATTATGCCACCTACTTATGTTTGGGCAGCAATGCATCTTTTCAGTTTTTCTGGCAGCTTTTCAACTTTGGCCTTTATTACTTGATTTTTCAGCTTTTAGAGCAAAATGTTTTTAAGGGGGAGCACATGTTGTGTACATAACCACAACATCCTTGTTAGGTATTATAGACTCTTTGTACATGAATTATTTTGTGTGTATGTTCATGGTCTTGTAATATGTTATATTTGTAAAAAGATCACTTTTATCATTTATGTAATGATGGCCTTCTCGCTCTTGTTAATGACCTGAGCTTTAAGTTAGGGTTTTTTTCTCTTTATTGGTATAAATAGGGGTTTCCCCCTCTGATATATCTCTCTTATTATTTATTTTTTATCAATACAATCAACCAGTTTGTTTGTGTTTATTGGTTATGTCTTCCTCCATTATAAGGATTCCTAGGTGCGATCTACTCCTTGGTGCGCAGTCACCCCCACACTTTTCCTTTCTTTTGACACTTTATTTCTGTTTTCTTTTTGGTCATTTCATACTTGTAGCAGCAGTTACTTTCCAAGTACATAAATTCTGCTGGAAATGTTTGCCAGCATTTCTATTTTTGAGAAATGCTGGCAAACTATTCCGATGCGTCCCTTTTCCAGAACCATTTCTGACCCTTTGGGAGGATTTCTGGCAGCGCAAAGGTACGGTCTTCCAAAATTCCAGAGGATTGATGATGCCTAATTGTTATTTAAATGAAAACAAATTTGTATGCTACCATGTTATCTGTTGGTAAAGTTTTCAAAAGCAAACGATGTGGTTGTTCATCCTGAAGAGTCCAGCCTTGGTCATTCTCATCATTACAGCTACTATCGACTCTAGTTACTGTGTTTTTGAGATTGCTTTCTAATTATACACAGGCACTTCATCTGATCTGCCTTTGCAGATTGCTTCCTATATGTTTCTAAGTCAAGTTGAGCAGAGGGGATAGATTGGTATCTTACAAGAACAATTTTTGGCTTTTCTTGAAATGATCAAAATTTAGATATATATTAATGAATAATATTTATTTTTATACTATTGCAGATCTTTTGCCTTTTCTTGCTCATATTTTTAGTGTTGTGTGTTACTGCAGACCCTAGATCTTGTTCCTCCTCTCGCTTATCTATATTTTGAGGAGAGGTTACCAGCTTCATTGTCCTATAGTCAAGCTGCAATTTTGCTGGCTATGGGTTTGCAGAATCATGACATTGGCTATGTGGAGGTCAGTTCTGTTACACAGATGTAATTGATACTGTCATATGCATAAGTGCAGAAAGATTGTTTTGACTCATTAATGTTTACTGTCTGCAGGCCCAGCTGAAGCAGTTGGGTAGACAACAGATCTTAGCGTTATTCAGTAAGATTATGAAAAAGTTGTATGGGCAATTGCATAGAGCTGCAGCCAAGGAGGTGGAATCAGCCTTACCACGTTTGCAAGAGGTAAAGTTTGATTCTTAACAGGTTCTTTTGGAAATGACTTTGATAGCTACATAAGATTTTAATCTTTACAGGATATTGCTAAGACACTTGTGATGTTCACAGGTGGCGATGCATCCTCACATTATATCAGTAGATGAGGATCTTAATAATGCTGCCAAAGAAGTGAAGGTGAGAATTGCAATCTGCTAACTTGGGTATTCTCAAATGTTGTATTCTGAAACGTGTTTGATTGAAACCTTGGCGTAATGAATACAAATGCCCTTCTCTGTTTACTTTTTGCTTGCTTCAATTTGGAAACTGGTTGACATTTATATTGTTCTTTGCAATATTCTGGAGGTGCTAAACTTCATAGCTATGGCAAAAATTTAATGCTTTTATGGTTGGTAATGCAGGACAAAATGAATGAAAGCCTTAAAGATACGTTGAATCTTGAGCAACTTCAACAGTATGCTATACTGGGCAGAGAGGCTGATTTTGAGGAGGCACTACAAAACGGTGATGGAAAGATATCCAAGAGTGGTCTCATTAGTGTAAAAGCAGGAGTTAAGGAGAAATTTAAAGGCAAAGACAAAGAAGATATGAAACATGGTAAAAGAAAAGGAAATAATAGAGGGGATATGCGGCCAAACAAGAAGAAATCAAGAACATGAGCGTCTAATTTTGCCAATGAATTTGTCAGCGGGCTTATGAAATTCCAGTGTTTAACTCTGTATTTTACTATTTTCTTGATGCAGATTCTCCACACAATTATTGACAAAGATGTGAATACTATAATGGAATTACATTGGGCTTCTCTCTATAACCAACATTTAACAAATCAATCTATACCTCATTGAGATTCAAAGCGCATTGCTTTCACTTTTCATCAAATTGTTGGAAAATTGTAATGTTTTAATATAGCTGCATGTTTACTTTAAAGTTTACACATTTGCAAAACTGGTTGCTTAGATGATCAACTTGTAAAACAGGGTACAAATTACTGGTAAGAGGACTACAAGGAGATCCATAGGGTCAAAACAAAACAAGCAATTATCTTCTTCGTAGATTGCATTCAGGCTTCAACATTGATTACGTCCTATGTTGATAAAGTTGAATCCCACTTATAGTTTACCTCTCAGCATTACCCTTCAGCATATTGTTTTAGTCAAGCATCTAATCATATACAGGCAAAACAGTTTAATAATTGGTAACTAGCTAAGTATGTTGGAAACACTGGAAGGAAAGGGAAGACACAATCCAAATGCAAAGATTTAGTTGGCTTGATAACTTCTTCCCTTCTTTCTGATAAAAGGCAAAGATGTGGTATGTTGTCATTAGTTCAACAAGGTTCAATTGAAACTAAGTAATTTGTATGCCTTAATAAACTTGAGAGCTCAAATTGGGGCCCAGTCATAGACTTTAGAGTTAGAACGTAGTTCAGATAATATAATTTTTAGAGGCTTTGGAGCTTTGAGAGGCTTACACATGTTGACCCGTCACCATTATCCGTCAATAATTGATACGCGTTGCATTCTTTAAATCTTCTGCTTGCTGTCTAATTTTAGTTTTGGCTTGTATTTTGGATCTTTCTTGCCAGCTAGGTGGCGGCCTAAATGTAGCCAACACTTAGGGTACCACTTATTTACTGTTCAAACTCTTGCTAGATGGAAAGGTCCTAACCACAAACGTGAGAGCCTAAAGACAACTACTAGGCAAGCCACCCACTGTCACTTCAGTGGCCTTGCCTCTCACTTTAGACTAAGAAGATTGGGTTCCTAGCCTAGGGGGGTGTCCCTAAAGGTTCAATCTAACCAATTCATTATAGCAAAGGAATGAATTACTAGCTTATATTGATGAATTATCCAAACAAGTCAATTTGCAAATGAACATGATTAAGTGTTGTGAAGTATGCAAATTCATCTTAAGATAGTCAAGAGTGAATGCCCAATGTGTGACTTGCTTAAAGAAATATTTCAACCTTACAACACACCATAAAGTTGCATTTACACCAAGGAGAATGATATGACCATGTAGCAATTAAACCATCAGTAACATTCCATTAAACACATAAATGTAAAAGTCCTTGGTGTGTGTATAGATGATGTGTGTAAATTGAACCATTAAGTGAACTTGCAAATGAGTGTTAGATGCCACAATATTGGTCCAAGAGTGAATGAGAAATGTAGACTTAAAGATCAAACCATGTAACCATGGAAAAAGAACTCTGTAAGAGAGTATCCAAGAGCTGTAATAAATACGAGAATGCAGAGTTAAACTTTTAATGTTTCCAGAAATGTTAAACAATGTTCAAAGACAGCATTGACATCAATGAATCATGAACATATTAGGTGTTACAAGTACAAATTACGTTCCTTGGAGAATTAACTAGCAATGTTATCAGCGGTGTAAACCATAAAAGATTAGTCACATAAATAGTTGGCAGAGTTTTTAATGTGATTATTCAGTGGGTTGATTCTTAAGAGTGTTGAAAATGAAAATCGCTAGACAATAGCTCAAGGAATTAGAATGTATCCACCAAAAATATAAAGTTTAAACTTTGAACAATGGTGTGGTGTTGCAAATGAGTTTTGATTCCTTAGGATAATAATCAGCAATGTGAAAGTACTCCAAAATCACAAATTTAGAACCATTTGTTTAAATATAGATATCGTTCATGTGTGATCAAAAGTAAATGGAGTATTATTCCGTTTTAGAGAGTATGATTCCATCTTTGAGATTACTTGCTGATTAAGTGTTATGTTGCGTCACAAACATCATTCAAAGTACCATGACATTAATTTCGAGCAAGTAAACTTAAGGTATGAGCATGAGAGCAAGCTAGAAATGTAAAATTAGACCACGACCTGTCATTAAAAACCACCAAATCTGTTTAAGACAGCAGTAAAAGTGTTTTTCAGATCTGGTTTAAAACAATCTCAAATGCGAATCATTGTACCAGCCAGCTTGATAATTAACGAAAGCATTTGATCCACAACCATTAAACATGTTCAAATATCGATTAGCTCTAGTGTTTGTTCAAGTGTTGGATCTATTTCAGATTTGAGATTTAAGAAAGCTAGATCTAAACCAAAACTACTGGAACATAAATTATTTCGAGCCAAAAGAGGTTAATGAGAGGACTAAATCATCAAAACATTCAATTAGATAAGTCATTGATTTAGTCCATCATGAAGTTTAAATGCTAGATTTATCATATCATGTGAAAGAAAACCTTTTAGATCTGTTAAATTCCATTTAATGATGTCATTGTTGTTAAACCAAGAGAAATATATCAAATTGATTTATAATATAGCAATGGAAATAAATGATTTGCAAGAAAACCCAAGTTTAAATAGTTATATGTGAAACTGTCAGCCTTTTAAACTTGAAATTAACAATCTAATCTAAGAAATTAACTTAATTCAGACCCTAGATTGCATAAACAATAAAAAGAGGAAAAAATTGATTTTGAAAGATTTTTGTGGTTGGGCAAAAATGGATAAGACCGATGCCTAACTCCACTTGGGTTGTGGGGTCACACTTGGCCTTGCTTGAAGCTATGTCCTCCTGTCAAGTTTGGAGATACAAACAACACTTAAATATGCTTTGTAATTCCCCAATGAGAGACACTTGGATATTTCAAGCTTCTATGCGGAGAAAGGTCCTAGATTGAATCCTCTTCTAAGTAGCAATAAGGTGACCTCTATCTCTATCCTAAAGACAAAAAATATAAATCAAAGATTTGCTAAATTCAATGTTTTAGATCTAGAAATAAACAATTAAAGACTACAAGGCATGAGTTAACAATACCTTGTAATCTCCTCCAATTGTAGCAAGATGCTCCTCAACAATACCTTGTAATCTCCTCCAATTGTAGCAAGATGCTCCTCCTTTGGCCTTAATCTAGCTTTTTCATCCAAGAAACCTGTAATAAAACAAATGTTCCAAGTCGCCCTAGACAAATAAATTCTCAAGACCACCAAGATGAATACAATTTGAGCAAATTTGAGATGAGTTTTCATGGTATTCTCCAACAAGTTTACAAATGAATGAGGGGCTCTTTATATAGGAAGAGAGCCTAACAACCTTATGAATAAAATACAATATATCTCTAACATCCTAGCTGCAAAATAACAAATCTTTAACAAACTAGAGGCCATAGAGTCAAAGAACAATATAATAATGTAAACAAGCATAAACAATTCCTCAAACACGTGGGCGCCCTCCAAAACCATGGTTAAAACCACCTCAAGCAAGTGTGCATAATCCAAAGACAAGTGCACCCTCCATAAAGTGCTCTAACAATCCACACATGTGCAATCAAGTCAAGAAGTGGGATGTCAAGTGGTCAAAATGCCACGACAATTTTCTCGTCGTAGATTTAAAAACAATATAATTGTCAATTTTCCCCGATTTTTTATTATGACTACATTTTGGAAATCCCACAACCATCCTGCATCTAATGGCATTGATGTGGTGGAATTCTAGGCACTCTGTCAAAAGATAATTTCCCTTGAAGTTGGTCGCCCTTCAAAAGGTTCTCTAACCACCTCAACAAACTCCAACTACCTCCAACTACCTTAACTAAGTCCAACTACCTTAACTACCTCTCACATGTAGACAAAAAGGTACAACAAACTCAACAAATCCACATGTGAGAAAGTTCCTCCAAGAAGATAAGTGGGCCCTCAAGAGGTGATCTAGGTGGTACATATGATGATGTGGAGTCCCTGTCACAATGTCCAATGCACTATCATGGATCCTAATGGAATGACATGAATCCCAATTAGTATACACATATCCCAATGCAGATACATGGATACAAATGCAGTGTTACGGATCCCAAGAAAATGACATGGATCTAAATGTAGATATAAATGTTTGTATGTTGGTACATGGATCTTGAGGTAGTATCACAAATCCCAATGTAATGTCATGGATCATGATGCAAATACACAAATCTCAAGGCAAAGTACAAGGATTCCAAGGCATAAATGCCATCCCTAATGCAAGTATATGGATATCAATGCAAGGCACCCACCTATAGTAGTGTGTCATGCCTCAATATACGTGTCATCAGGGAGCAAACACATAAGTGTTTTCTTCTAACTTTCCAATAATTCATTTAACTTTTGCACTTTAGGCTAAGTTCAACCATGGTGTTAACTTTTACACTTTAGGCTAAGTTCAACCATGGTGGAGACTGCATTAACTTCTATTACACATGACACTCAGACCAAGTATGCCATATATTACTAAGTTAGAAGTAGGTAATGTGATGGTTAATTTGGGGAAGGGGAAATGAGAAACATCACGAATCAACCTTCATAGTCATGTATGATGTGTAGGTCTTCTTTTGTTAGCTTTCAAGGGCTAGGGGTCTTCATTTCTTCTTCCATGATGGCCTTCATGATGGTGCATTAGGCTTAGAGATACCACCTCAACATTGTTTTTTACTGTCCCTTCTTTCTTTCTTCATTTCTTAGTCCTTTGTTTGGATATGAATTATGAAGAATAGGGCTAGGGGTAAGGGCCTTTTAGTGAGGTGGCATAGTTAAAGCATTATTATTTTTGGGTTTTTGACTTTGTTATGCTTGCAACTATTTGGAGCACTTTTGCTCTTTTGATTTTGAAGGCTCTTACACATGGGTCTTCATTTCTTTGCTTAGGACCTTGATGAACGACTTATGATAAGTTAATCATGAGAGGAGAAATATGATGGATGGAATGGAAGTGAAAGGGAAAGATGGAAAGTGTTAAGTATGGTTGGGATATGAAGTATGTTACATTCCACCTAGTTCTCTAATAGTACAACTTGACTCAAGAGGTGACGACACTTATCTAGAAGAAAATTATGACCCACCATAGTATTCCTTGACACAAAGGTACAAATTTAGAGTGTTATGATACATTATTAGATTACACTGATGTCATCTACGTTCATAACTCACATATGAAACATTTACACCGCGTCTAAGCAGGGAACACATACATGAAATCATAGTATAGAAACCAAAGTGATCAAGCTAAACCAAGAGAACGTAGCACCATGTATGGAAAACATAGTGTACCATCTGTATGTGTATGTATCATCTAAGGTATAAGAGACATGGGTTGATATACCAAGGATGAGACACCTGAGAACAACTAAGTAATGACCACTATGAGGTGAGATAATCATGTAATAGAAGGGGAATTGTAAATAAAGATTATGGATTTGAATGAGATGAACAAGAGTGCTCATGTGAACTAGAATTCCACATTGCTAGAAGGGTGGATCAAGTACTAGTTTCCCATGCAACATCTTCACATCAAATGATGGGACAACATTTGGCTTCAACTAGGGGTCTTGCACTCTTAGAATAAGAGTGTATGAGAACTCCATAATCTTGTTCAAACCTGTGATCTACACACATATCTAACACTTTCCCCAAATATCAACAATACAAAAACATGGCGATTCTACCACCTTGGTAATCATTACATAAAACCAAAACATGACTTTTACAAGAAATCAATTTTTTTAAAGTCTAAGTGAAAGCATGTAAAGGAAACACATAATTATTCTAAGGCAATGCATGAGAAGTAAAGAAATCAATTATTCTAAGGCAATGCATGAGAAGTAAAGAAATCAATTATTCTAAGGCAATGCATGAGAAGTAAAGAAATCAATTATTCTAAGGCAATCGAAGCAATCCATGAAAAGAAAGCACACACTTATTCTAAACTAACGCTCAAAGGAGCTTATTCTTTTCTAATCCTACTAAGCTAACTTGGCACTAAGTATGTTAGATGAAATCATAAAGGCAATGCAACCATTTCATGAGAATCTCAACACCTTGTAGCTTTCCTTTGTGTTTGGTCGCAAACCAAAACAAGGACACATCCATCATCAAGCAAAAGTAAGCTGGAATCCCTATGAGAACTAAGCACAAATATAAAGTAAGCTTTTTGTTATGAATACAAAAACCCAAACCATGCCAAGGTTGACATATATTACTACAAGCTTGAGAATATAGCAACGGATTGTTGGGTTTTCTTCCCTTGTGTAGAATGGTTTCCCATGATACTTCTTGTGTTCTTTTGTGCATGGTTATTCTTCTTGTGATTTTGTTTACTGCAGTTGTAGCTAATGTATTGCTGCAATGTTTATGGTTCAAGTTCTTGCTAAAATTGAAAAGAACTACATGTGCTTGAGAAACCATTAAAAATTCAACACCCTAAAGAAACAAGGGAGTTGGTGCTTCCTAGGGTTGGTGCCCTAAAGAAGGGGATTTGTGTCTCCTAGAGTTGGTGCTCTAAAAAGGATTGGTGCCCTTCACTATTCTTCATAAAAGCCTTGTAATTCCTATTAATTATACTTATATAATTGATTTTACAAACAAGTCCATTGTTGATCTATTGTGGTAATTAACAAAATATTAAAGTAACTGCTAATTGTTGAAAAAGGGTAATATTGATTCACCCTCCCCCTCTCAGTGTTCCAACATTTGGTATCAGAGCAGGTGCCTTCAGCACAGTCTAACAACTGAAAGGTAGATCTTGAAGATGGATCAGCAAGAGAGAATGTCTAACAACAAAGCACCATTGTTCAATGGAGGTGGCTATGCTCTATGGAAAATAAGAATGAAAAACTTCATGTTGGCTCTTGGTTTTGATATCTGACAATCTGTTGTAGATGGTTACACTACACCAACTACTCCACCCAAAGATGCTGCAGGAAAGGAAATCTGCAATGACAACTCAAGAGCGGTTAATGCAATTCTAGGAGGGTTGACAAATTCTATATGTGTGAAGGTTATGCATTGTAAGTCAGCCAAAGAAATCTAGGACAAATTGGAGGTTGTATATGAAGGAGATAACAAAATCAGGGAAGCCAAACTACAAACCATAGATGATTTTAGGGGCAAAATTTCGCTCATGGGCGAAATTAGAGGGTATGAAATTTTGGTTGGGCGAATTATTTCTATAGAAGGATATAAAAGGATTTGAGTATACATAGCCCCAAATTTATTTTAATTTTTTTATATCAAAAACCCTTAGCCCATTGTTATTTGTGAGAGGAGAGTAACGAAATTTATTTTCGCCCCGTCAAATTCGAACTGGATCCTCTCCTTCGCCCTAATTTTCTAATAATTGGAATTTCTCAGAGTTATTTCTCCCTGGTTTTTGGAAATGGGAATTTTTCGGAGGTATTTCGCCCTTATATTTTATAAATATATGCGGCAATTTTTTTGAAGGTATTTCTCCCTTGTGTTATGGGAATGGCAATTATTTGGTAGCAACCCAATTCAATATGCAAGTTTTTTTCTACAATGCTTATGCTCTTGAGATAGCCTGCTAATGGAGAGAACCGATGATGATGCATCTTTAATGGATCTGAATAGAGAAGTTTGAAATGACCATGATTGCATCGACTTCTATTGATTCAACTATAGAGTTCAACGATAGGGTTCATCGCAACAATTTATTGGAGCAACACTTCCATATATCCGTGTTGACATTCCTATCAATTCAACTGCAGGGTTCATCACGACAGTTTATCTGAGAAACACTGCCATATATCCCTGTTCGAATTCCTATTATTATTGTATCTCGACCATTGGGGTTTCTTCCTGAAAAAGGATATTTTAAAACATATATTCTATGACTTTAGTGATGCTGCACATAGATGATTTTAGGGGCGAAATTTCACTCATGGGCGAAATTAGAGAGTATGAAATTTTGGTTGGGCGAATTATTTCTATAGAAGGATATAAAAGGATTTGAGTATACATAGCCCCAAATTTATTTTAAATTTTTTATATCACAAACCCTTAGCCCACTGTTATTTGTGAGAGGAGAGCAACGAAATTTGTTTTCTCCCCGTCAAATTCGAACTGGATCCTCTCCTTCGCCCTAATTTTCTAATAATTGGAATTTCTCAGAGTTATTTCGCCCTAGTTTTTGGAAGTGGGAATTTTTTGGAGGTATTTCTCCCTTTATTTTATAAATATAAGCGATAATGTTTTTGAAGGTATTTCTCCCTTGTGTTATGGGAATGACAATTATTTGGTAGCAACCCAATTCAATATGCAATTTTTTTTCTACAATGCTTATGCTCTTGAGATAGCCCGCTAATGGAGAGAACCGGTGATGATGCATCTTTAATGGATCTGATTAGAGAAGTCTGAAATGACTATGATTGCATCGACTTCTATTGATTCAACTATAGAGTTCAACGATAGAGTTCATTGCAGACCCCTATAGTTTATTAAAAAAATAATCATGCTACTTGCCTGGTTTAGAACAGGTAGGAGATCCTCATCTATGGATAAGCTTTCCTTAACCTCCTCAAGTTTGCTAGTCAACTTATTGGTTACAACTCTTCTATTGTTGACCATGGAAATATCCCATATGCTTGAATTGCATGATTATTAGTGTAAATGATTGGGATCCAATAGTTCTATTTGCCCTTTTATTCCTATCAAATTCCTCTCCATGCACCCATTGCTTGCTAGTGCAAGGTAGCACCTATTGGTGCATAACTTAGCTACGTAAAAGCATTAGGGGACATCCACTGACCCTTTTAAGATTTTCAGGCTAGCCATTAGTGAGGCAGATTTTCAGGCTGTGACTTAATCTCTCGTTGATATATCATCAAAACTGATAGAGGGATATGCAAGAGTGTACAATGAGAACCTTGACAAACATAACCACTAATGCTTGCAAAATCGTCTAGAGGATGGAAAAATCATGTTTCTTTTTCCAAATATGTAAAACGAGTATATTACAGTTTAATGAATAC
>ML778691.1:0-12149 GCA_009831015.1 Picea engelmannii | reverse complement strand
GACGAAGTTTCCTGAAGGGTGGGTGTATGTAACGACCCTTGATTATTAAGCATAATTAATTTAATAATAATCAATGGTGATTTATTCCATTTGGTTTGAAAAATGTATCATCTGAATTCCAAAAAATAATGGAAGATGTATTCAAAGATCTGGGATTTGTAATGATTTACATTGATGATTTGTTGGTATGTTCTTTAGATATGAAATGACACAAATGTTTTTTTAAGAAGGTGTATGCAGTTCTATACAAGCACAATATAACATTGTCAAAGATAAAATATAATTTTACAAGACTAAGATTTAATATCTTGGTCTTATCCTAGCAGAAGGAAAGGTTGAACTTCAAGATCATGTACTTAAAGCTTTGCATAATTTGCCTAATGAAATATTGGATAAGAAACAACTTCAAAGGTTTCTTGGTTGTCTAAAATATATCAAATATTTTTATGAACAACAAGTTACAGATGTAAAAATTATGTAGAATAAGTTGAAAGGAAACATTGCATGGAATGATAAGATGATTGTAGTTGTTCGAATTATTAAGCATAAAGTTCAAAATTTACCCAAGTTTCATCTCTCATCACAAGCATTGCCTTTTATCTTGGAAACATATGCCTTTGGCGAAGTGTGGGCGAGAGTTTTGTTACAGAAACATTCACAAAGAGAAGAGGTTTTCATGTACTCTTCTAGATGTTTCAAAGATGTTGAGCTAAGGTATCATTCTTCTCATATAGAAATTCTTGCTATAAAAAACAAAATTAAATGATTCAAGGTTATTCCTTAAGAATGTGCATTTTATAGTAAGAATGGATTTGAAGCATATGAAAGGAATGCTCAATAACCATAGACTAGTGGAACAAGATAAAAATAGAGTCTTCAATGGAATCTATGGTTGGATGGTTATGATTTTGATATTGTATACAAGCCAAGGAAGGATAACAATGTTGTTGTTCTATAACAAGAGAAGGAAAACATCTATTGAAACAAGTAGTCAAAATGCCTGAAATAAAAATGTTGTCCAAAGAATCTACATCAAGCGAGCCTATGCAACCTGCTCCTAAAGGATTTAAATGGGTTCTTGTCTGTGAAAATTCTATAGAATTTTATTGTCAAGGATGTCTAGTCAATTTAATAAATTCTAGTCCAGTCGAAGATGAAATCCTGCATAAGTGGGTAAATAGGTATAATAATAAAGTGTCAAATGTATCATACTTTGAAAATACTCCAAAAATGTATTGCCCATTTATTAGAAATGGTATGTTGCAAGGTCAAAGGCATATAGTCATAGAAGAGTCTTGGATTTGGTATAAAGATTATTATGCAATAATGGGATATGTAAAGCATGAAGGATGTATCTAGATTATATTTGACTGTGAAATTATAAGTTACCAAGAGTCTTATTGGTCAGGATATTTAGAATTTTAAATGTATAAATATTTTCCTAGGAGTTACGAGTTAGGTCAGGTTAGTGGTCCAGGACTCTAGAGTTTATCACATGGTTAAAGTCAGAAGTCACAGAAGCTGCAAAAACCAATTGTTGGTTTGTGTTCAGAATCTCAGAATCTCATACCATGGTAGTACTCTTCATAGAAAACATGCACCACCAAGTCTAGCAATCTACAAGTTCCAAACAAAATTTTACAGATATGTCACATCTCCAGAAGATGAGAGACCTATGCACATGATGGGATCTACTTTCTTTAAGTGCTTTGATTTTCTCCCACCAATGGCCAACAACCATGTATCCCCTCATCCCTAGGATAGATACTATACTTCAAATTCAGATGATCTTTGGGATGATGATTCTCCGACAAGACACAATCTTTTAAATAAGATGGAAGCATGATGGACCTTGTTCCCATATAGAATATTTGTACATATAAGTCTAATTGGTCAACAATGGTGTCAATCATATTTTCGTGGGTTCATGTGCAAAATCTCCACTTTATACAATAAAATATAACAGGTCAGCCCGGAAAAGATAGATGGGTCCCTTATGTCTTAAAGGACATCATGGGATCAGGCCTGGAATTTGACGTCCTACGGGACATTTTTTTGGTATTTAGACGTATTTGACATGTGGATATAAAATCCACACGTCAACATTTACTGGTATAAAAAATCTCAATCCGTCAATTTGGTGTTTCACTTCATAGTGTACGCGTCATAAATTCTAGGTGCTTATTTTACTATAGTGTGTCACCTACCTAGGCCTCACATTGAAGAGGGGTTGGGCAAAGTTTTGTTGGAGGATTAAATATAACAATAAACAAAATTTAATTAGTTTCAGACTCCTAATCCTTGAAATTTAATTAGTCCATACTCCTAGTTCACATGAAGTGTTAATAGTTAATTGAATATCCATTCACTGACCTACTCAAATTTACATATAACAACACAATACAATTTGACACTCATGAATTTGGGGTAAAACGTAAAATGACGAGCATGAAAAACAAATGACCGTCATAAAAATTTCTCTTGACAGGTAAGATAAATTTGAAATTCCAGCCCTGCATGGGATGAGATAAAAATTGTTAGTCGGGAAAATTATCATAAGGACTTAGGAATCTTACTTTTACAGGAAATTGTAATTTTAATGTAACTGGACAACGAGTGTGAAAACTATAAATAAAACCTGAGAACTCTCATTTTGGGCATTCGAAGTTGGGAGAGAAAGAATCTAGAGTATGCAAGAGATAAATAAGTATGCTCTGCACCTTGCACTAAGTCTTAGTGATCCTGGTGTATCAGAAACAATCTCTCAAGTCCGTCCATAGAGTCTGTAAAACTAAAGTAGACATATGTTATGTGTCTTGCCGTTAGTCTAATTAGGATACATCAGAAATATGTTAAGTTATTAAGTTTCTGAGTATGAAATAGACATATGCTTTATGCCTTCCAGTCACTCTGATCCCAGGATATCATAAATATATTAAGACATTATGTCGATCATGTATGTACAAGTGAATTCCACATCCAACAAGTAGCTACATTGGATACTTATAGTAAATCTATAAGAAGATAAACTGAAAAATGTGAAAAAAATAGTTGTATACCTTTCCCTCCACAATTCCTAACTTTATTTTATTATTTTCCTTAGAAGGCCCCTTTTAGACCACAAATCTGTCATAGTCTAAAATGACATGTTGAAATTTCATGGCTTTTCATGTACAAATGTTGGCGAATTTGTCATCCTTCCATAATATAGAAAATTTAATAAGTGATGCCTAATTTGAAAATTTTGTGAACAAAATCTCACCACATTATTCGATAGGTTATGAAGATCATGTTGATATTATGGTAGTTGCGGGAGGTATTAACCTCCACGTGTAACCCTGACAAGACTAGAATATTCTGAAAAGTAAGAAGAAACCCTAAAGCTTTGGACATAACCCTAGAAGACAAGCTGGCTAAAGAAAATAATTAATATTGAGTCTTTAGCCTCCAGAAAGAGAAGTATAAATACAGGATGCCAGAGCTCATTTGTACACACACAACTCGTAACTGCAGAAATGTAGTGCGCACTACATAAATTTAGTAAAGTGCGCAAGTCTGGAGAGTAGTTGTAGTTACAACTATTACAACTTGTATTTTCGGTTTTAGGCTTGGAATTTATCTTGGTTATGGTTTGGAATTTCTTCCTTGTGCACTAGCTCTAGAGAGAGGTACGCTACATTGATTGGCTATTGGTTCAAGGGTTGCTTCCATAATTATTCTCTCTGTCAAGGTTAAGGTGCTCGGGGGTGGCTTCAGCCTATGGTTGGGTGACAATATTGCTATATTTTTTATGGTGAAACGAGCACACCTATTTTTCTAACAGGTTATGGGACCATACTATCTTTGGACAGTCTAACCGTTGAAAGATAGATTGGAAGGATTTTGCTCAGTTACAGTTGTAGTCAAACTTTTTGTTGCAGCAATGAAAACCTAACCCTCTTGTTAAGGCACCTTAAGAGAAGAGATTGACCTAATTTTTGGATATCCTAGTGTCCCCTAACCTAGCGCACCTCCTGGTACTCTCAACAATCTAAGACGTCAAGTTTTAGTTCTTGGTCAAATTCAAAGGTTGACCAAGTCAAAGCAGTCATGATTTACTCTATGAAGTCAGAAAGCAGTTATGGAAAAGTTCAAGGACAATGACATCAATGCCATGAGTATCATAGTGGAATCTGTAAAAGACCACTCGATACCCTACATCTCTCATCTTGAGTCATCTAAGAAGATGTATGCTTCCCTAACTAACCTATTATTAGTCATAAACATTGGACAAGTAATGAGTTTGAAGAATGAGCTCTGAGACATGAAAATGAATGATGTTGACAGCATAACATCATGCTTTGTAAGAATATCTCAGTTAATAGATAAACTACAAGCTATTGAAGAAATCATTTCAGAAAAGGAACTGGTACATATAGTACTCAATGGACTTCCCAAAACATGGGATGCATTTTCTGCAAGCATGAACACAAGAAAGGAGTATCCCACATTTGAATAAATTTGGACTTGATGTGCACAAGAAGAATCAAGGATTAACAAAAAAGGGAAATCCCAAAGTAAACATCAAGCCTTCACATCAAAGTTCAAGAATTTTAGGAATAAGAAGAAGTTTGACTTGAGGAAGAAACCACATCAAGAAAAGGATATGTCAAAAATACAATGCTTCAACTGTCAAAAATATGGTCACTACAAAAACCACTGTCATGAGTTAAAGAAAAGGAGGGAAATAGACGAAGCATTAGTTGCCGAAGAAAGGGAACCCTCAAAGAAGGTCAAGCAGGATAAAACAAACTTCTTCTTCTAAGTCAAGGTAACAATATTCTTCAAAGCTATTGTACTTACCATGTTCACATAGTTTCTGTACATATCATGTATATCCATTTCTTAGAAGATAAGATTTTCAATTGAAACAACACCTATGGAAGAACAACAAGATAAGGATTGATATCACGATGACTATAAGTCAAGAAATACACATGAAAAGATGAAGTGTGTTGACAATCTTTGGTAACAATTCTTGTGGAAGCTATTATATAAGTAACAACTGTCAGATACGAAGAAATCATAATCAAACTTGAAGAGAACCAAAAGGAGTCAAAATAGAAAGAATTCAACAATCAAGAGGAAATTAGAAAAAGACTTGTGAAACCTTGTAGAAGGAAATAAAGATGTAGACGGAAGCATGGACTATCTTAGATGGAGGGATTTGATTACATAAATCCAAAAGAAGAGCACGCATTCAAATATGAAGCAAGGATTAGGAGGGATCTAATCCTAAATATGATCCATTGAGGATTATGAAGTATCTATCCATGCTACCATTGAAAGTAGCAGCCATGTTAAGCAACACATGTTTAGTTTGACTCTAGAAGAAGCCTTCTTCGAAATGAATCCTTAAAGTATCCTTGGTTGTCCATATACATCCATGATCCTATGATGAAAGGAAGAAGTTGGAATATTTGGGGCATATAGAAGACCCCATGGACCCAAGAGCTAAAGAGAGACATGAGGAAGAACATGAAGATTCCAATAAAGAAAGAAAGAAAATAAAGAACAACCAATTATTATACCGAGAATCACAAGACTACCAGCTTGGTTTAAACCCACCAAGAAGCAATCGAGCAGAAGGAATGGAAGTTATGATAAAGAACAGTGTATGTAAGAAAATGTGAAAAAGACTTACGAATGGAAGCATTGCAAGATTCAGAGGTTCTTCCAGAAGGAGGGAGAAGACTATGACAACAACTTGTTTTAGTAAACCAGATATACGTCTTGCAGTATCCATGGATTGGAATTTACATGTAAAAGAATGCTCTTCCCAATAAAGCAAGTGATAAAGAAGCTCATACCAGAAAGAGACCCATGTATGCAGATATAAGAAGACCTTGTATGGATTAAAACAACTTGACGCTGAGTATCTCATATACAACAAAAGAATGGTGAAAACCTTCTATGATAGAAATAGTGTATTATAATGGTTACTCATAAGATCGAGATGATGGATTGCTAATCCATGACAAACTCTCATGATGATAGAAGAAGTTCTACTTGGATATGTTTCAGTTTGAGCCTTTTCACGATGTCATGAGCTAGTAGGAAATAAAAATATTGAATTCAACCATGATATATTGTAATGATCAGAGATATGTGAAGCCTTAAGAGAAAACCATTATTCCATGACAGACCGAAGTACATTTGAGATCAAGCATTATATTCTCCATGATGAAGTCCAAGAAGAAAGAAGTGGTTCTCTAGTATATTTCCACCGATGAGAAGACAACATATATTTTGGTAAAGACTTTATCCAAGATGAAAAGTTTGCGTGCTTAAGAAATAAGTTGGGGCTCATGGAGACAACTTCCTTATTGAAAAAGGAAGAGATTACTCTCAGGTTGGGAGGGAGTATTGATATGTTATTGATTTATGGACAATCATTTTTCAGTTCGAAAAATGGTCTAGGATGAGAAGTTCCTTTCCAGTTTGGAAAGTGGTTTGAGATTTCTGACGGACAGACATTTTCCAGTTCGGAAAATGGTCCAGATCGGATAGTCATTTTCGTAATGAAAATGGCCTGATAGATTGTTGATGTACCATAGAAAACAATTCCCCTTGTGGATAGTGTGGGGAAATGGTCTAGGACAACCATTCTTATTGGCAGTCACTCTGAGTAGTGGTCAAGTAGAATGGTCTGCCTCGTCGGGAAGTCATTCTTTCAAAGTTCACAGTTTTAAGTAGTTTCGAAGAATGGTATGTTTTGGAGGTTGGTGTAGGATAGTCATTTCCATTAGGAAATGGTCCGGATAGTCATTCCCTAGGGAAAAATCATTCTCTCCAGGTTTCACTATGATTAGTGCCGGAGGAATGGCCTAGTTAGGTGAATGGTCTAGACTCAAAAATCAGGGACATGCATTCCCTAGGGCATACTCATTCTCTCCAGGTTGCAATATGATTAGCGTCGGAGGAATGGCCTAGTTAGATGAATGGTCCAGGCTCATAAATTAGGGACAATTATTATTATATGCTTGAGAAGAATATTCCATATAGCCCATGGCTAATGTTTTACCTTCTGACGGAAGATGCTCTTCCATATCTCATAGATGTGAGTGGAAGAATGGCCTAGATGACTCATTTTATATCATGATATTGTTTTATGAAGGTTGATATTAGATGATATGATTTTTGTGGAGACTGTATGTCTCTAGATAGTAGATGTATGCTATTGTGGTGGATGTGTTCCACTGTTTGTGACTATGCGTCACTGATTTAGTAGATGTGTGCTACTTGGTGTGGTTGTGTACCATTGGATAGCAGTTGTGTACTACTATGGATAGACACAATTGTGTTCTATTGAATAACATTTTTTTGATTGCCATGAAGACCACTCACTAGTGTTGGAAATGATTATCAGCTAGATGGATAGTCAGTGTGTTGGTGGATAGACATTCTCCAGGCAGAAAATGGTCCAGGGCATTTATTCTTCTAGGATGTATGTCTGGATTAGAAGAATAGTCCTTGTAGCCCATGGTGTGGATTCCAACATCTGTTGGAATAGTTATTCTTCTAGGACATATGTCTGGATTAGAAGAATGGTTCTTGTATCACTCTGTGGAGTGACTAACTTATTGATCATCATGCCTGATTACTCAGATGGAGTATGGCTTCGATATATTATGCATTTGATTCTATTAGACTATATTGATAGTGATGATGGTGCTCGTGATTTGATCATGAGATATCCTGTATGGCTATAATGATGCTACCAGTTGAATGGTATGTTTGTGCTCAATACCATTGTTTTCAATACCTCCTTAGCTAGGAGGAAGTGTTGATATTACGGTATTTGCGGGAGGTATTAACCTCCATGTGTAACTCTGACAAGAATAGAATATTCTGAAAAGAAAGAAGAAACCCTAAATCTTTGGACATAACCCTAGAAGACAAGTTGGCTAAAGAAAATAATTAATATTGAGTCTTTAGCTTCCAGAAAGAGAAGTCAACCCAGATAACTAAGAAAGAGAAGTATAAATATAGAATGCTAGAGCTCATTTGTACACACACAACTCATAGCTACAGAAATGTAGTGCACACTACATAAATTTAGTAAGTGCTCAAGTCCAGAGAGTAGTTGTAGTTGTAGATACTGCAACTTGTATTTTCGGTTTTAGGCTTGGAATTTCTCTTGGTTATGGTTTGGAATTTCTTCCTTGTGCACTATCTCTAGAGAGAGGTATGCTACATTGATTGGCTATTGGTTCGAGGGTTTCTTCCAAAATTATTCTCTCTGTCAAGTTTAAGGTGCTCGGGGGTGGCTTCATCCTATGGTTGGGTAACAATATTGCTATATTGTTTATGGTGAAATGAGCACGCCTATTTTTCTAACAAGTTATGGTACCACACTATCTTTGGATAGTCTAATCATTAGAAGATAGATTGGGAGGATTTTTCTCAGTTACAGTTGTAGTCAAAGTTTTTGTTGCAGCAACGAAAACCTAACCCTCTTGTTAAGGCACTTTAAGAGAATATATTGACCTAATTTTTGGATATCCTATGTTCCCTAACCTAGCACACCTCATGGTATTCTCAGCAAGCTAAGACATCAATTTTTAGTTCTTGGTCAAATTCAAATGTTGACCAAGTCAAAGAAGTCATGATTTACTCTATGAAGTCATAAAGAAGTTATGGAAAAGTTCAAGGACAATAACATCAATGCCATGAGTATCATAGTGGACTTTGGAAAATACCACTCGATACCCTACATCTCCCATCTTGACTCATCTAAGAATATGTATGATTCCCTAACTAACCTCTTCTCAGTCAGAAACATTGGACAAGTAATGAGTTTGAAGAATGAGCTTCGAGACATGAAAATGAATGATGATGACAACATAACATCATACTTTGTAAGAATCTCTCAGTTAAGAGATAAACTACAAGCTATTGAAGAAATCATTTCAGAAAAGGAACTGGTACATATAGTACTCAATGGCCTTCCAAAGACATGGGATGCATTTGCCGCAAGCATGAACACAAGAAAGGAGTATCCCACATTTGAATAAATTTGGACTTGATGTGCACACGAAGAATCAAAGATTAACAAAAAAGGGAAATTCCAAAGTAAAGATCAAGCCTTCACATCAAAGTTCAAGAATTTTAGGAATAAGAAGAAGTTTGACTTGAGGAAGAAACCACATCAAGAAAAGGATATGTCAAAAATACAATGCTTCAACTGTCGAAAATATGGTCACTACAGAAATCACTATCCTGAGTTAAAGAAAAGGAAGGAAACATATGAAGCATCAATTGTCGAAGAAAGGGAACCCTCAAAGAAGGTCAAGCATGGTAAACCAAACTTCTTCTTTTAAGTCAAGGTGACAATATTCTTCAAAGTTATTGTACATACCATGTTCACATAGTTTCTGTACATATCATGTATATATATTTATTAGAAGATAAGATGTTCAATTGAAGCAACACCTATGGAAGAACAACATGATAAGGATTTCTATCACAATGACTATAAGTCAAGAAATACACATGAAAAGATGAAGTGTGTTGACAATATTTGGTAACAATTCTTGTGGAAGCTATTATATAAGTAACAACTGTCAGATATGATGAAATCATAATCAAACTTGAAGAGAACCAAAAGGATTCAAAATAGAAAGAATTCAACAATCAAGAGGAAATTAGAAAAATAATTGTGACACCTTGCAGAAGGAAATAAATATGTAGACGGAAGCATGGACTATCTTAGATGGAGGGAGTTGATTACATAAATACAAAAGAAGAGCATGAATTCATATATGAAGTGTCAGGCTGCTAAATTGAAGATTTTAAGTGACCTGAAACACTAAATTGTCAAACCAGGGTTGGTAAACTTCGAGCTGATACACAGTATGTGCAGGCAAGCATCTAGTCTCTATCTGAATGCTATCCTAAGAAGAAAACACACACCTATTCTGAGAACTTGAATTCTAATAACTAACTCAAAACTGAGCATTTCCTATTAAGTCATAAACAGAAAAAACAGTCTCGTGCTCAAATGCTGGTACTGCTATTCTTATTCAAAAGTGTGGTTCCACAAGATTATTTTACCTCTATGTCCAATCATCTACCATCAGGATTTCCGTTTAAGTTAAGACACACAGAGTATCGTTGAAAATTCACTCATTCTGGGCAGCAAAAATCAATCTATTCTGTCTACAGGAAAACAGAGTATTATGCTAACTACTGGTACCAGGAGCTCCTTTTGTTCTAACTATAATCTAACTATTTTAACCAGGCAAGGTAACTAACGTCTAACAAAGCAAAATGCATGCTTTTTCTGAGTTATGTTCGAATTGAAAATGAAAACTAAATAACCACATGCATATTCTAAACCCTACAGGCATCAATTCTGCGTTTAACACTCAGCAACGTCAAAGATAACAGTACTCTGGAATGATTCAAGTGAGGAATAAATCAACACGACTCTGAAACATCCAAATCGATGTCACGCTATGAGCTGCCTATATACCATTCGGATAAACAAATGCCAATATGCTAAAATAACTAAATCTATGAGCGTTAAGCTATTTCGTATGCAAGTTCTAAAGCATTAAAATGAACTAAGTCTATAACAGTATAAAACTAAATCTATTGTAGAAGGAAACAGTGGCTTGCACCGGTTTGGCGGGCCCAACCAAACGGCACAACGCTGTAGGTAACGACCAGAGCCGACTAAAACATTCTATGAAAACATTGTATGATCCATTAACTCAAAAGAGAATGCTTCAAATCGTATATCAGTCAAATATCATAACACACAGCAATCTGTATTCAAAACATAGGTTCACGGCATCACATAATCCAACAACAATAACGATAGCAATAGCAACAGTAGCAATAGTAACAGTAGTAACCGTAGTAATCCGTTCTCAGGAGTGATCCCGGGTTTTTATAGCAGTCTTATTGTTCATAACAGTCGAAAAACAAAGATGTATAAAACAAACGGATCCCTGATCCGAGAATAGTCGTGGAATCAAGTAAAAACGTATTTCACATCTTTGTGACACGTAGTTTCACGAAGTGTGAATGATGAAGAATAATCGGTCCAGGTTTATCATTGCGTCTTCGAGCACTTTGTGGCGATGACTCCAGCTGGCCTGTGAATCTTTCTATCTCTCATTCGAACCATAACGCATACCATCATGCTCAGATTTCGAACGGCTCCATTGGTACCTCCACGGGTGAGAGCTGGTACCTGGTACCGACATCCTGTTCCAAAAATAGCAGTGGCACCTAACCCAAGCGATATTAGTCCTATTATCAATTTAATGCATTAAAGTGCATAAAAATAGCTTGAAATTGAAAGATACCTTAGATGACCCCTTTGAATGGTAGGGAGATGTTAAGTATGTCAAAATGAGGTCAAAAGGGTGGTACCGTCATATAAATGGAGGTCTGTAGTATATAATATAGGCAAGGAGCATGGTCAAAACCGGGGACCAACATACCCCCACACTGAATTTATTGCCTGTCCTCAGGCAACAAAAATAAAAAAACTTGGTAGCCATCACAGGGTTGCAGCAGCTGCAACCAGCATCTGTAGCCTCTCCTGCTTCTTCAAATTCCTAATTTCTTTCTTAAGGACCCTGTTGATTATGACATGCTTCTTGGCAATCCTCTGAAACTGTTTGTTCTTCTTGGAAATATCCCTGTTCCTCCGTTTTAGTATTTCAACTTTTGTTAAGAGGTGGTTTACCCTGAGCTTTAGGAGTTCATTTTCCGTTTTAACATGTCTGTCCAATACCCGGTACTCATGCAACTTTTCCTTTAATCTGCTGTTCTTGCTATCTAGCTTTGCCATCATTGGCTTCAAGGACCGACTGGAGGAGAGCTCGCGGTGGGTTTCAATTGTTTGCTCCTGTTCGGGCTGTGCTGGAGGGCTAGACGCATGGGTAAACTCTTCGGGACTCTGAGCAGGGGTGTGAAAGCTATCGACATTATGGTCTGAATTGAATTCATGAGTAAACTGATCTGGGCTATGCTCACAAGTGTCAACTGGGTCAAAATTACGGTCTGGGCTGAGTTCATGGGTGAACTCATGTGGGCTTTGTTCATAGGTGTTAGCTGGGCTAGGTTCGGGAGTGGGCTCTTTTGGCATCTGA
>ML778690.1:588368-612289 GCA_009831015.1 Picea engelmannii | reverse complement strand
GGCCTCCAAAATCCTTATCAATCAAAATATAGGTGAGGGAATTGATCTCTCACTTTCTCCTTCTCGATCCACCATGCTTTACTTGGATTTGTTCCCTTAAGGCCCACTCGAAGATATTCAACATCACCCCTACATGAAGTGCCCGTCTTTTTGTCCAGGATGATACCTTCCTTTAACTCATCCAAGTACTCAGGAGAAAACACATCCACTGAAGCTACTGAAACACTCTCCCTTTGATCCATGATCATTGGAGGCTCATAAAGTTTTAGGTTCTCTACATTTACAACTGAGTATATCTGCACGTACAATGGTAGATCTAGGCGGAAATAATTTGTGTGAATCTTCTCTAAGATGGTGAAGGGTCCATATCTAATGGGCTTGAGATTCTTTCCTTCACCCTTCAACCTGTCTTTGCTGATGTGAAGCCACACTTGATCTCCAACCTAGAAATGGTGATCAACTCTGTGCTTGTCATGGTGAGCTTTGTATTGTGCCTGACTCTTTTCCAACTATTCCTAGACTGTCTGGTGTACCTGTTGAATCCTATGGATGAACATGCAGGCTCTGTATTCATCTCTTTCTTCACTTGAGTTGACATCTTTCCCAAATTTCAAGTCCAAGGTAGTCTTAGGTAGATACCCAAAACATGTCTCAAATGGATAAATTCGCATGAAATATTACAAGGCTTGGTTGTATGCATGTTGCACATACTATATCTGGTCATCCCACAACTTGGGATGTTTGTTGTAGTACCCTCGGAGAAAATGAACCATTGTTTTGTTAACTACCTATGTATGTCCATTGGTATGTGGATAGAAATCATTTCTCCTCTTCATATTGGTGTCCATCATTCTCAACAAGCTTCTCTAAAACCCTCCAAGGAATCGAGTGTCTCGATCTGAGATAATGGATGTTGGAATTCCAAAGTGGACCCATATATGTTGAAATAAAAGATGAGCAATTTTCTCAGTTGTGATATGCTTTTTACGTGCCATCAATACACACATATTGCTAAACCTATCCACTACTGCATACAAGTATTCATGACCCCTTTTTTATATAGGCAACCCCCCTACAAAATCCATAGAGATACTTTCCCAAGGATCAGAAGGAATGGGGAGTGGTGTGTACAACCCCAATTTTCTATTAGTGAGCTTACAAGTAGAGCACATTACACACCCCTTTACATACTTGGTTACAATTTCTTTCATCTGAGGCCAATGACAAAACCTCTACATATGAGCCATAGTTTTTCCTACCCCAAAATGCCCAGACAGAAGAGAAGTATGAGCTTCTCAAATTACATGGACTATTTCACTTGTAGGAATACATAGCTTGCAAAAATGGTAGAGTTACTTACCCTGCAAATGATAGTTCTCCACTTGCAAACCATGGGTTAGTATCACATATACATCTTTAAAAACTTCACCAGTAGCATATTGTTCGACATAGCTATCATGAGATAAAGAAGCATTTTTCAAAACAATATATGCAGAAATAGGAGGTCTAGAAAGTATATCCACAACTTTGTTGTTTATGACCTTCTTGTATCTGATAACTAGATGGAACTGTTATAAGAATCCCATCCACTTGTAGTGCCTTGACTGTTGAAGCTTGGTCTGTGACTGGAGGTACTGTTAGGGTTGGTTATTAGTGTGTATGATTGTTTCCTTCCCCATTAAGTAGTGTTTCCACTTCTTCACGCTTTGTACCAATGCATACAACTCTTTGTTATATGTAGGATAATTACAAATAACCTTAGAAAAAGTTTCAGAATGAAAACAAATGGGCTTACATTGTTGCATCATGACTTCTCCCATGGCATATCCATTGGAATCAGTCTCAATTTCAAATGATTGTTGTAGGTCAGGTAGAGGTAGCATTGGTGCGGTATTGATCTTTTCCTTCAAAGTGTCGAAGGCTTTTTGTTGTCTTCCTCCCCACTAGAAGACCTACTTCACACTGGTTGAAGCATGCAAAGGATATGCAATATAGGAGAAGTTAGAAATGAACTTTATCCAACATTGAACTGCCCTTAAAAATATCCTAACCTATGTAACTGATGTTGGCTTAGGCCAATTTACAATGACTTCAACTTTGGAAGGATCTATCTATAGTTGACCACCTCTTACAATATGACCCAAGTAAACTAATGAGGTTTTTCCAAATTCACACTTTGACAATTTTACATACAACTTTTCTCTTTTAAGGACATCCAATACTTTCTTTACATTCATTACATGCTCATCCCAAGTTATATTGAATACAAGATTTCCATCTAAGTATACAATCACAAATTCATCCATGAAAGGCCTAAAGACATCATTCATAACACACATGAATGTTGTTGGGGCAATACAAATCCCAAATGGAATTACCATCCATTCAAATAGACCTTGTTTTGTTTTGAATGCTTTGTTTATGAGATTAAGTTAACTTGGGAACCCAGATCAAATAGAGTATCTATTTTTTTTTGTTTAGATACAAATCTTATATGAAACAATTCACTTCTTCTTCTTTCATTATCATGAGAGGTATTTGTAGAACTTGACTTACCATGAAATGAATGTTTACCTTGTACTCCAACAATTGCAATCCTCATTTCATCACCTGAATCAGAACCAAGGTCTTTTTGCACCGTAGAAACATTTTTTGGCTTCCCTTTGCCACCAAATTTCTTTGGTCTTAACTCTGGATGTAGTTTCCAATAATGCTCATCATCATGCCCATATTTTTTGCAATGAGTGCAAGAGGATTTTCCTTCCTCTTTCTTTGTTGTGGTTGTATTTTTCCCCTTTCCTTTTCTTTTGAACTTGTTTTTTTGGAACTTGGAAGGCTTCTTTGCATGATCTTCATGTACATTATTTCCCCTGCTTTCAAGGTGAGTTTCTTGTACAAACACTTCATCTAGATTAGTGGGGTTAAATAACAACAATGTGTGACAAATGTAACTGTGAAGTGCACCAATATATTTCATCAAAGTCTCTAAAGAGTCTAAAGGAACATTAAATGAAAGTGCCTTTTTCCTAAACTCTTTTGTGAAACTCTGAACACTCTGACCTTTACCCCGTATCAAAATTTTCCATTCCATCATGGATTTTTGTAGATGACCCAATGGAAATAATTTATTTTTCAATGCAGAAGTAAATTCAGACCATGAAGAAAGGATTTTACCATTATGCTTGCTACCTTTCTGAATTTTACTCTCTCGCCATACAAGGGTTGTTCCTTCCAGCCGAAGAGAATCCAACTGGATCTTCGCCTCTTCCTCTTCAATTTTTTGTACATGACAATAAATCTCAATTTGACTAATCCAATTATTTAACTTATCTACATTAGCTTCTTCATTAAACATGGGAAAATTAAATTTGACATCTAATTTCAATAGTGTCTTTTTTGAAGCATTCTGATTAAAATTAGAATGATGAGAATGAGAGGAAGAAGAAGAGCTTGAACTTGAATATGGAGACGGAGGATCATGAGGGTATCCTCCAATTCCTTGGTCTTCTATAGAATCATCCTCTTCTTTAGCTTTCTTCTTCTTTTCCTTCTTTTCCACTCTCTTTTCATAATATACAAACAATTTTCCACCATGTCTTACATTCGATAGAAAGCCTTGTGAAAATTCTTCTCATACTTTGTATGAAGTTCTTCATCTCCCATTTTTCTTCTTCAAGCTGCACGTCCAATCTCTAGGTTGAAAGTCTCAAGTTTTCCTTCACCCTCTTTGAGATTATCCCTAGTAAGCATTCACACTTGCAATTCAATTCAAAGAACACTTCTTTGAGACCAACATGATATGGGATCTTTTATTCGATGACTATTACATGAATTGCATTAAAGAGCATAAACAAAGCTTATGTGCAACATAAATAAAGAAGAAATAAATATGAAGAAAATATGAGAAAGAAGGCAATGGCACAAACATTGATAATGGATTTTGTCCCAACAATGGACTACGTCTTTGGGCCCACTTCGAAGTGGAGAGGCCTTTATATTATCTAAGCAAAAATTGGTATAAATACATGGCTATACCTCAAATATGAAAAGACCATGAAAATCCATTGCTCGAATGCAAATTTTGACTGAACCAGTGGACTTGTGGCAAGAAACCATGAAAAAATGACTGTCAAACCATCAAATTTTGTCACTGTCAATCCCAAGCCCCTCCTGGTCTCAATGCCTCATTTTGCATGCCACTGCAACCTGCAATTATGACTCCTCTTGCATGTAAAAATGTGCCTGTACGGAGCTGGGAACATACCTCCTTGAGTTGATGAATAACTCAGTTCAAATAATAAAGTGTTGGGTGGTCATTACAATGGGGTCGTTGGCCCGACTGGTTGGCAAAGGGTTAATTAAAGTGTTGGTTTGGGGAGGTATGGGGGTTAAACTCCGTGAACCCCCCTTTTTGGATATTCGTTACAAATTATTAAAACCATAGGTTATAAAACAAATCCCTTGTATATTTTGAACCTCTGATTTGTGCCATATTTGGATGTGACCCATGCACAGAAGTCCGAGAATAGGCCCGAAATTATTGTTAACCACCAAATTTTGGGATATGTGGTTTTCGTTCGGTACGGTGGTTGTTAATCTATGTGTGTGTGTGTGTGTGTGGTGTGTGTGTGTGTGTGTGTGTGTGTGTGTGTGTGGTGTGTGTGTGTGTGTGTGTGGTGTGTGTGTGTGTGTGTGTGTGTGTGTGTGTGTGTGTGTGTGTGTTTAATTTCCATGTCTTCGCCTTCATTGGGTATTTCAAGGATACCACATGTTGCCCTCTGATTCGGCCACGTGGAAGCATATGATTGGCTGCAAAGGTCCAGACACTGACCATGTCGGTTTCCTATGTGTCTTCCACGTGTTGTATGGTATTTCCATGTGGCGACCCTTGGTGACGCCATGTGGCACCCCTTGGGGGTGCCACATGTCATCTTTTCATCGACCCATTTGGCCACCCAAAACTGCCAAATCAACATGTCACATGGTAGCTTGTCATGATGCCACATCAACATGCTAATGTCACCTCTGCATGGTCAACATGATGACGTCACCTATACAGATGCTGACATCAACATTGACTTTGACTAGTTTGACCACAACTTTGACTAGCCATATCTTCATCCTCTGGAGTTCGCTTGAGGTGTCGTTTACGTTGTTGGAAATCTCTCAATGATCTCTTTGACTTGGTGCCATTTTTGCTGAGATTTGAGGACTTTGAATTTTTGGCCTTTTAGATCCTCCTGGATCACAAGAGACACATAGGAGCCAGCATGGACCAATATGAATCTACCACGTGTATGTGGGGTCATTATGACATCAACATGATGCCACTCAAAATTCCACGCCTCCTCCCAAAATTTCAAAATAATTGAGCCGCAGGAAAGGCGACGCGTGTTCATAATGGGCATGGGAAAGGATATTTCAAATGAGTGTGGGATATAATGATGATGCACCAACTCAATTGATGGATAAGACAACAAAAAACATGACATTTGATGTCATTCCTAGGGTGTCCTTACCAATCATTATATCGTTACTTACAACTGTTAGAGGGCATTGATCATTTCGTTCACATGCACACCCGAGAAAGCCTCAGATCTCATAATATTGTGTCAGATGCAGCGAATCACTTCATTCCATCCATTATCTCAACAAGCACATGTCTAGCACTTATAAGAGAAATCCAAAGGAACAAAAGGAACCAATCTACGAGTATGTTAGATTCTAAAGGTGAGTTACTAAGATGTCAGGTGTCATAGAATATGACCCACCTTCCCTGTCTCTCCACTCATGAGAGAACTACCAGTCATTTTGGTTGCAGTTTTCTGGAGAGTGTGTTCAACATTTTGTGAAGGAGAGAATGTCCCTCCCTGATATTGTTGATTCAAATTTGAGAGAAGTGGGACATCCAATAATCTACCCTACGATGCACTTGCATCATTCAACCAATGCTCTATTGAAGCTTGTGGAAAAATATTCAAAGATTTGGTCGATGTTACTCTGCATTGAGGAGTAGTGGTGGCTAAGAGGAAATGGCTAAATGTTATTCCAGCCAACCAAGAACCTCAATTGTTCAAAGTTTGAGATTTTTCAACACAACAATTAAGGGTCCAATTGAGTCACTTAGAAGAATCCAGAAAAAATAAAAATTGGGCAAAGAGAACACACCTCACAATAGAATCAATAGGTTAACTTTGGTGTTTAAAAGAAAATTACTAGGTAAAATTGGTTGGAAAATCGGAGTTGGTATCAAGAAATTAAAAAAGGCGGTATCCAATTTCAAGCCTAAGCCATATTGGATTAAATGAATGGTTTTCTCACAAATGAAAGTCCCTATAAATCAATATAAGGATCTCATTCTTAGGGTTGACACTTTGGAGAATTTAAGAATCTCTTACAACCAAATATATTGACCACAAGCCTCAAGAACAAAAAGATAGTAAAATTAGTAGACAACAAGAGATTCATCCCTTGCGTTATGTTTTAGTATGTAAATATTATTCTTTTTGTGTATGTGTTCTTGTAAATCCACCCCTCTCATCTAGATTCTTGTATCAGATCTCCATTAATAAAATCTCAATCAACAAGTTAAGCAACATATTCAGTGTTACCATGTGGTGTATATCCATGGCATAGAAGTAATTTCCTCTTAATAAATGACCACTTCTTGTCATTTCTTCATATATTTAAATGATATGCAGAGGGTGCCTCCATGTATTTGAATATCTGAAGATGTGTAACTGTTTGACACATGTTTTATTGATAGATGTTACATGTGTTAGAACTGTTGAATTCTTAATTTCTCAGCACATTATTCTATTTCCATAAGCTATAAGATTCATTCTATGTAGTGCCTTATATGCTTATCTTGTTTTTATTCTAATTCACCACTTCACTCACCTTTAAATCTAAATTGTATGAAACACACATGGACATATGCCTCTTGGAGCTAAGGGTTTTTAATATATAATCTGAGACTCTTTGAGGGCCAAGAGTTTTGAAAGAGAGAGAGAAAAGCTTACCAAATTTTGCATGATTTTCCTTATTGCAAGCATGGATTTAAGACTTGCCCTGAATCTTATCCCCTCGGGAGACTCGACATCATTCCATCGACAACCTAGAAAATATTGAGGGATAACATAAGGCATGAAAAAAACATAAACATCCCAATACAATAGTGACAAATAACAATTATAATGGGAAAAACTTCAATGTTGAAGAAACAAACCCTCTCTTTAGTAATGATTAAGTATTTATCTCAAAAAATATTACAATTTTTGATAGTTCCTTATCTTTCCCACAAGTATCAAACACAACTTCATGTGATCCCCATACCTTGTTTTATCCTCCATCACAATCACAATTCACCCTATTTCTATCTTACATCTTGTATTTATATCTCTAATTACTTGCACTAGTTGCTTCAATGACTATGTAAGCAACCTTTTTTCTCTTGTCTTGGGCCATAATTAAGGGTTTCTTTCCCCCTTGTTTAGGGGATTTTACCTCCAAAAATTCCTCATTTACTTAGAATTATGTACCTCTAGTTTATTACAATTGCAATGTTTGTAATTGAAAATTCTTGTAATGTTTGTTAACTAGTTATTAAGAAAGCTTATTACAATGTTTGTTGAATATTTATTTAGAAAACCTCTTATAATGTTGTTGAGTAATCATTTGGAAAGTTTCTTGTAGTACAATTGATCTAAATTTACAACACAGAAAAGGAATACAAATGCATTGGAGCAAGGGGAGATTGGGTGAGACAAAGGTAACCGTCATGGATAGATTTTATTCTTTATAATTGATCCGAATTATTTTTGGAACGAAATGAAAGCAGAGATATTACAATGAAATACACATAAATATTTCCAGAAGAAAAGAAATACAACAATACATGATTTATAATAATAAAATAAATGTACAGAGACTATAAAACTACAGAGTGAATGGACCCGCTAGAATGGTGGTAGCTTATCTCTGAGAAGAGATGTGACAGATACGCTCATTCACAAGAAGATGAGTACAATGAGGCTCTAAAGGCCTTTTTACAATAAACATGAATGCAAAAACTTTATACATCCAAAAACCTAACCCTGTGAGATGAAGCGCCAAAAGTCACGTGGGCCTCATTGGGGTAAGTTAGCACATCAACTTCCCGAGGTCGTAACATTTGCATATGATCTCCGTTTTAGGTGTGTGATAGCCCGTTGGAAATTGTTTTCGAGAACTACACATTATGATGTCAGAATTTGATTTAGTCAATAGTTTGACTATGGAAATCCCAAAAAACATTGTTTAGGGCCTCAAAATGGCCCCATAAGTACAAAAAGATGTATTGACATGAAAATTGTCAAAATAAGCCAGTTGGGATAGGTGGGAGTCTAGAAATATCCACTTGGATGTTGTGTATGGCTTCAAGACAACCTCGAAAGTGAAGAACCCATAATTGCAAAGAGATGTCACCATTATAGAGAAACGTGCTAAATTGAAAATTGTCAAGATGAGCCAAGTGGAATTTGGAACAGGTGGGTGGCCACCAATATCCACTTGGATTAGTCCTCCCCTCTTAGGAAGAAATGGTCTCCATTGCTTTGAGTGCCCGGGGAAGAGGGGAAAGCATTTGCTGAATATGAATCTCGGTGAGCTACTCGCCTTGTTGGAGAAGTTGTGTTGCTTGGTCTATGGAAGGTTGTCATGAACCTATTGCTAGTGGGGTTGATTCTGTTCCACCAATCTGTTATATCTTGTCTTGACGGGGAATTTTGTAGGAACCATCGTAGGTGAAGAAGCAATATTTTCTTTCCCTTATGCAATCTTCTTCTGTTGGATAGAAGGTTCTGAGGCTGCAGTGGTAGTAGTGGCCTTTTGTTCATCTCTTGATCAAATTGTGAAGAGGTTGAATTTAGCAGTATGAGAGATTACCTTGTGGCATTGTTTTGGTGGAACAATAGTCGGAACTACCTCTGGTATCTTGTAGATCTGACCCCCCAAAGTAATAATGACACTACGGGGTTGAGATTCATACACAACATGGCATTTCCACATATATGGTTGGCACAAAACAACATCACAGACATCAAGAGGGGAAACATCACACACTACCTCATCCTTGAAGGTTTGGATTCCATAATACAGGAGAAACTATTGGCTGACACGGAGATATCGTCCCTGGCGAAGCCACCCAATGTTGTAAGGATGTGGGTGTGGTGTTGTTGAAAAACCCAACTATATGATGACCTCAGCTGAGATGAGGTTCTTTTGGCTTTCACTATCAACAATGAAATGCAACGGGGTCCCTTTCACCCACATTATTGAATGGAAAAGGCGCTCCCCCTCTTTAGGATCTGCTAGTTCTTCTGGTTGAATTTTTGCAGTCATGACGTTAGCAGTGGGGACTACGTCAATGATTTTCCTTTTTTCATTATTTTTTGGATCAGATTCTAAATCAGGGTTCGATTCCTTGTCTTTGATCTCACACACCAATGACTGTTTTGAGTGACATTCATCATTTTTGTGCTAGGGGATTTTGTGAAAGTCACACCACTTCCCAGTGTCATTCTTCATTGTTCCCTTACCCTTATTTTCTTGTGTCTTGGATTGGTTTTCAAGAGGCTTTTGGTTAGAGTCATCTTTATTATGCTTTGGTTTTTGTGGATTTGTAGACCCAAACTCCCATTTGTTCTGGTGCCTAAAATTCTGCTCAATTTTGACAGCATATCAATAGGGAGATCTTAGTGATGAGATGTTTAGGAAATCCATTTTGGTTTGGATGTACCTATGCAGAGCCCCACGGTATTCCATAATCGTATGTCGCTCGGAGTCTTTGATACCTAGCTTGGTGCACAAGGTATGGAAAGTATTTGTAAACTCTAACACCGTTTGGCCCCTCTCTTGCCGCAGTGTGGTCCATCTCATGTACTGGTATTCATAGTTATCAACATGGTAATATTTTTCCTTGACCGCATCCAAAAAAAAATCCCAAGTGGGCTCAATCCATATATTCCAGATTCATTTGTGGAACTTTTCTACCAGTAAGTCTCTCACCAATTTTTGACATGGGGGAGAGCATTGAGGAGTGCGAAGGAGATCTTTTCCCTGTCGAAAAAATTGTGAACAGAGAAAAAACCTTCTAGCATATTTAATCATTTATCTAGGGCATCCGCATCTATCTGTCCTTCAAATATGGAAATATCAAAATTAACTTTTACCTTGAAGGGAGAGGTTCCTCCAAAGTGGTCACTTGATGAAGATGTGCATGTTTCTATCGATAGATGTTGAAGGATGTGGGAAAAAATATCCATCATTTCTTCCCTCTGTCGCATGAGAGATTGCTCAAGTAACATGTTAATAGAATCTTCTACTCCACCATTTTTATTTTCTTCCACCATGGATGGGTTTTTTGGCATGTGAGAGTGATTATCTGCAAGAGAGACAAGTTCAAGAACCAACTTTCTATACTTGGACCTCGTTGGGGACATGCACTGAAAAATGATCAAGAGTAGCCTACTCTAATACCAATGATCCAAATTATTTTCGTAATGAAATGAAAGCAGAGATATTACAATGAAATACCCATAAATATTTCCAAAAATAGAGAAATACAACAATACATGATTTCTATTAATGAAATAAATGTACAGAGACTGTAAAACTACATAGTGAATGAACTCGCTAGAATGGTGGCAACTTATCTCTGAGAAGAGAAGTGACGGCTACACTCATTCACAAGAAGATGAGTACAATGAGGATCTGAAGGCCTTTTTACAATAACCATGAATGCAATAGACATCAACAATCTTTTGAATCCTGCAATAGACTTCTAACTGTCTCACCCAATTATCTAGCTTTTTTGCATCTAATTCACCATCATAAGTGGGTAAGTTAAAATTTACATCTAACTTTAATAAAGGCATATTAGAAGAGTGATGAGTTTTCTTAGGTTTCTTATCCTTGGAGAGATGTACACTTGCTTCACTTGTAGATGACGAGGATGAAGGAGAAGAAGGTTCTGAACGTCCACCACCTCCAACTCCTCCTTCTACTCTTACCGAAGATTCACCTTCTTCATTGCCTCGAAGCCTTCATTTCCCTCTTTCATGATGAATCTCCTCTACCATGGCTTGCATCAATTTAAATGCCTCGAATAAATCATCTTCAGATTTGTAGGGACCCAATTTTCTTGGTGAAGACATCTCTTGTTTATGCGGTCTCCCTTGAATCTCTACATCAAGAGCCTCAAGTTGGCCTTCTCCTCGCTTGAGTTTTGCTCTGGTGAGAATCCAATGCTTTCAATTCCTATCAAACCTTCACAACCAAATTCTCTAATACCATAAACTTGATCCAAAATCGAAGGTATTATTGATAAATCGCAAGTTAGTTTAATGTATTTTAGGCATCGGATCGTTAAGAATGTGAAATACATAAAGCTTATTATCTGGTTGCGGAATATCAAATGTGACTTTTACTTGATGCTTATTAATGAATAAAGAGATCAGCCATTAATATCATGCTGCAAATGAAGAGAATAGAACAACAAAACAGAAAGAGAAATAGAGACAAGAGGTTGATAACGAAGTTCACCAATCGTTGGCTACGTCTTTGGGCCCGCTTCCAAGTGGAGGACCTCTTTATGTTTAAACTACTCAAAGTTCTCTTAAAATTGCTCTTTGTTGTTACATAATATGCTTTAGATCTGTTGTGCAAGACCCCTTGCTTATATTCAAGCATGCTCCATCAAATTCCTCTCAAAAACATGGCAAAAATGCCCCTCAAAACATGAGAAAAGGCCAAAATTTACAAACTGCCCCTTCAAAACCCTGCATCAAAAAGTCTCCTCAAGGATTAAAAAGACCTAGTTTTTAAGGCTCAGATGAGGAATCCCAACTTCCCTCAAGATCTGGCCTCTTTTTGGGATCAAATCCCCCTTCAAATGGCCTCAAAATCCTCAAAAAACCAATTTATGGGCATAACATTAGTCAAAAATCAATTCTGTAAAGTTAAAAACCCACTTTTATAAAAATTACATAGTGTATCCCCCTAGGGCTCAGCGACGCCCTCAAAACAAGGTCACATGGTGCCATATGGCCAAGCGCCAGCCCTTCGGGCCGTGCGTTGGCCCTCTAGTTGCGCTAGCTCCTGGTTTTATGACTCATTGCATGGGATCAGGGTCCTATCCATGCGTTAGTGGTTAGGTGAGGCGTCCACACCCTTTTCGATGGTCACACATTGTAATATAACCATGGGTTGGGGCTTAGCCCCAACCCTTTTTTCCCCCACATAACAATACATTGATATTTAAATAAATTTAAATGCATTTCTTTGAACAAGTAACATGGTGGGCGCGTTGGTGTAGGGCCATTTCTCAAGTGCTTGGGCTTGGTGGGTGGTCGTGGGTTCAAAACCCATGGACCCCCAAACTAATTTTTGGAACTTGCCATATGAATTTTTGACTGGGTGCCACGTGGCTGCCCATGCCTGGGCCACGTGGCACCACCACATTTGACCAAAAATTTCCATGTGTCCAATTCTAATTGGATCTGCCATTCACATCTGCCCAGTCAACTGTTGCCACATGTCACACTACCATTGGTCCAAGTATACATCATGAGGTGTCGTTGGTGATGTCATGTTGATGTCAACATTGACTTTTTTCCAGTTCTTTGACTTTTTAGCTGTTTGAGAAAACGGTCAGAATGTGATAACTCTCGCATACAGAGCCTGTTTGAAAAAGTAAGTATACTGTCGGAATCAGCACGATGAGCCGGTCACAATGGAATTGGTTTCATCCAATTCCGAGAACTTTGATTTTTGATCATTTTCTAAGCATGGGGAGCCTCCTGGATCATTCCTCCCCACTTTGGAAGCTTTTGGACCACCAAAAGTCTGCTTTTACTTAGGTAAGAAGTGAGGGTACTGCCTCCCCACTTGTCAGGTGTCGTCCATCCTTTCTGCTTGGACAATAATCACCTGACTAATCACAACAAACATGAAAACTGAGATAGCATTGTTTATCAAAGTAATCATCCCATCAATTGCACAATCATCTACATTCTTTGTCACAGTTAGCAGTCATACACCATTGAATAGTAGCAACCTAATCAACAATACTAGACATACTAATGAGAACGAAACAACATGCTTCCCCTTCTGAACAAGAATAGTAAGCAAAGTATGCAGTTGAACCTCATGATGTACCTTCGGTGACACTTCATGATTGTTCGAAACATATTGAACCATCTCATGTTTAGCATCACTAACTTCATGTTTTGTTACAGACATAAGTGTTAAACTTTTTCTTACATTTACCTTTCTTTTTAACTATCCTGTAGCTGCAAAAGACTTGTCTATTTTCATGTGATGAGAATAAACAATGTACTCTTTCCCATCTTTCTTGAAGCAATATTTATTCTCCTCCCTGTAGAATATAGCATTCCTATCATAAAGGTATGGGCTTCCCAATACAATTCCACATATGTCCAGTGGCACTATATCAAGCTTTACTTCATCATAATACTTGGAAGTGATTGCAAAATTAATTTTACATTTCTTGGTTACTTGCAAATTGTTATCACCACATATCCATCCCAATGGATATGGTTTAGGATGTGATTTAGTTTCAAGTCCCAAGTTATTTACAACATCTTCACTGATTATATTGGCTTGCAATCCACTGTCTACAAGAGTATCAACTTTAACATTATGTGTTATCACCCTTATGTGAAAAAGTTCACTCCTTTTACACTCATCATTTACATCAATTGATCTAGAAGAGCTAGTACTTGCAACAAAATTTATACCCCGGATTCCCATAGATACAACTTGTGTCTCATCGTCGGAATCTGATCCAAGATCTATTTGAACTATCGCAACTGTGGTATTCTTCCTTCCGTGGTTGGCAATCTTCTTTGGCTTCAAGTCAGGATGTAAGACCCGACAACGATCTTCATCATGGCCTACTTTCTTGCAATGCTTGCAAGTAGGCTTCTCCTTTCTTGATGTGGTTGCCTTCTTCTCTTTCCTTTTCCCTGCATCCTTTATTTGCCAAGTATCTGTAGAAACACTATCACCAACATTCCCTTTACTGGATTCAATGTGAATGTCTTGTACACATACTTCATCAAAGTTAGAAGGATTTAGCATAAGAATAGTGTGCTTAAGACAAGAATGTAAATCGTTGGTATATTTTAGGAGTGTCTCATGTGTATACAAAGGAATACCCAAATTTAATGCTTTCTTATGAAATGTTTGAGTATATTCTTGTACACTTTGACCTTTTGATTGCCTTAAACATTGCCAACTCATCACTTCTTGTTGCATGTAAGCTAAAGGATAAAACTGTTGTTTTAATGCAATAACAAAATCATTCCAGGAAGAGATTGTTTTACCACTTTTCTTAAGATCATCTCTAGTTATGCTTTCCCGCCATATGAGAGTTGTGCCTCCCATTTTGAGACTTGCTATTTGGATCTTAGTTTCATCATCAACAATCTTTTGTATCCCGCAATAGATTTCTAACTATCTCACCCAATTATCTAGCTTTTCTGCATCTAATTCACCATCATAAGTGGGTAAGTTAAACTTTACATCTAACTTTAATAAAGGCATATCAGAAGAATGATGAGTTTTCTTAGGTTTCTTATCCTTGGAGGGATGTACACTTGCTTCACTTGTAGATGACGAGGATGAAGGAGAAGAAGGTTATGAAGGTCCACCACCTCCAACTCTTCCTTATGCTCTTATGGAAGATTCACCTTCTGCATTGCCTCGAAGCCTTCATTGCCCTCTTTCACGATAAATCTCCTCTACCATGGCTTGCATCAATTTAAAGGCCTCAAAGAAATCATCTTCAAATTTGTAGGGACTCAATTTTCTTGGTAAAGACATCTCTTGCTTATGCGGTCTCCTTTGAATCTCTGTGTCAAGAGCCTCAAGTTGGCCTTCTCCTCGCTTGAGTTTTTCTTTGGTGAGCATCCAATGCTTGCAATTCCTATCAAACCTTCACAACCAAATACTCTGATACCATAAAATTGATCCAAAAACAAAGGTATTACTGATAAATCGCAAGTCAGTTTAATGTATTTTAGGCATCGGATCGTTAAGAATGTGAAATACATAAAGCTTATTATCTAGTTGTGGAATATCAAATGTGACTTTTACTTGATGCTTATTAATGAATAAAGAGACCATCCATTAATATCATGCTGCAAATGAAGAGAATAGAATAGAAAAACAGAAAGATAAATAGAGCCAAGAGGTTGATAACGGAGTTCACCAATCATTGGCTACGTTTATGGGCCTGCTTCCAAGTGGAGGACCTCTTTATTACTCTTTAAAATGCTCAAAGTTATCTTAAAATTGCTCTTTGTTGTTACATAATGTGCTTCAAATCTGCTGTGCAAGACCTATTTGATCAAATTCAAGCATGCTCCATCAAATTTCTCTCAAAAACATGGCAAAAATGCCCCTCAAAACATGAGAAAAGGCCAAAATTTACAAACTACCCCTTCAAAACCTTGCATCAAAAAGTCTCCTCAAGGCTTCAAAAGACATGGTTTTTATAGTTTTTAAGGCTCAGATGAGAAATCCCAACTTCCCTCAAGATCTGGCCTCTTTGTGGGATCAAATCCCCCTTCAAATGGCCTCAAAATCCTCAAAATACTAATTTTTGGGCATAATATCAGTCAAAAATCAATTTTGTAAAGTTAAAAACCCACTTTTTTAAAAATTACACAGTGTATCCCCCTAGGGCTGGGCGTGTTCCCTCAAAACAGGGTCACATGTCTCCATATGTCCAACCACCATCCCTTTGGGCTACGCGTTGGCCCTCTAGTTGCGCTAGCTCCTGGTTCTATGGCTCATTGCATGGGATCAGGGTCCTATCCATGCGCTAGTGGTTAGGTGAGTCACCTGCACCCTTTTCGGTGGTCACACATTGCAATATATCCATGGGTTGGGGCTCAGCCCCAACCCTTTTTTCGCCCACATAACAATACATTGATATTTAAATAAATTTAAATGCATTTCTTTGAACAAGTAACATGGTGGGTGCGTTGGTGTAGGGCCATTTCTCAAGGCTTGGGCTTGGTGGGTGGTCGTCGGTTCAAAACCCATGGACCCCCAAACTAATTTTTGGAACTTGCCATATGAATTGTTGACTAGGTGCCACGTGGCACCACCACATTTGACCAAAAATTGCCATGTGTCCAATTCTAATTGGATCTGCCATCCACATATGTCCAGTAAATTGTTGCCACATGTCACACTGCCATTGGTCCAAGTCTGCATCATAAGGTGTCGTTGGTGATGTCATGTTGACGTCGGCATTGACTTTTTTCTAGTTCTTTGACTTTTTAGCTATTTGAGAAAATGGTTAGAGTGTGATAACTCTCGCATACGGAGCCCGTTTGAAAAAGTAAATATACTGTCGGAATTAGTGCAACGAGTCGGTCGCAATGGAATTGGTTTCATCCAATTCTGAGAACTTTTATTTTTGAGCTTTTTCTAAGCCTGGGGAGCCTCCTAGATCAAAGAGTTACTTAGATTTCTTTAAACTGTTATTTCGATGCTTGGAAAGCATTAAGAGAAGTGTTCTTTTATTTTTAATGTGGTATTAAAGTTCATGGTTACAATGGCTAAGATAGACATGACTCTTCTTTATGTTTTTACTTGGAGGGGTTATAAAGAGTTAATTATTATTTACTAATCTTCTTGTGGGTGATTGTGAGTTGGTTTCACGTGACACAATGTGGGGAATATGTTTTGGAGGATGTCAAGGAACTAAAAAGTCATATTTTAATGTGGCAACATGGACATGTAAATGAAAATGATAAGGTGCATTGGAAGGGTCTCTTGCAAAAAAAGTATGAAGATTTATGGTGTAAAGAGTTCTACATAAGACAACATCATCAAATGAGTTTGGAACGAGACAAAATCTGCAAATAGGGATTTGGAACACACACATTTGTGAGTGTTTGAGTAAGATAGAACTATTATGTTTGTTGGTTTTCATTATTGTAGTCACACGTAGTCAAAATAGTGTGGTTTAAGGAGTACTACTAGAAATTTAACACTTTTAAATGTGAAATCTAAATGTTTACAAAGGGATAACATCTTCATTATAAATGGATTATCTACAAGCCCCACAAAGGCATATGTGATTAATTGAGTTCTATGTTTTATGTATTTGTGATTATGTAACTAGTTGTGTGATTTGTTTTGATTTCATTTTATTTATTTTTAAAATTTTGTACTTGTTTTTATCAACAGGTGAGCCAACCTTGCTAGGATTTTTTATTTTATTTTTTAAATTAAACAGTAAATATTTATAAACCCTTTATTTTCTCCATCCAAATCAAATTTACAAAATGCATTATACAAAAAGAGACTTTTCAAATTGCATTTATGTCAGTTTATCCCTTTTTAGCGTCATTTTATTTTAATTTTTAATAGAGAGTTTTAAGGACTCTATTAGCCTCTTGATGGTCAAGTTCTTAGAGAGATTGGCTAATCCCCTACAACTTAGTGTCATAAAGATCATTTGAGTCCCTCACAAGGGGCATTTTCTTTGAGGGCCCCTATAAATGAGAGTTGCTTCCCACATTTGGTCTTTAAGAATGCTTGTTTCTATGCAATGGAAATGTGGGACTTTCTCCCTCTTTGGCAGGTTTTTTACCTCTATCACCAAGAAACCCTAAACTCCCTGCCATTTTCCTTGGGAATTTGAGGGTTCCTTTACCCTTAGGTATAGGGTTTTATTTGGAGGATTCCTAGGTGGGAATCTTAAGAAGGTGCATGTGCCTTTATTCCTTTTGTAGGAGATGTAGATGTCCCTACCTAGACATTATATTTTACCAGAGGAATTTCAATCACAGGTAAAGGAATGAGAGTCGAGGAGGTTGAGTTTTTGATACTTGATAGGTTAGGCAATAATTCACTAATGGATTCCAACCCTTTATATTCTAACTATATCCCTAAGATCCAAAAACACAGTTTTTAATGGATTTTCTTTTGCAAGAGAAAGGTATCTGAGGTGACTTACTTGAAACCAACTCGCCAACTTTGTTGTCATTAACCGAATCCAAACTATGTTCCTTGTGTACACCTAAGGTTGACAGTTTCTCCTCCATTTCCACTGGGATAATTGGAGGATTCACACTGACCCTTTTATTTCCAATGTCCTCTGGTCCTCTTTGCATGATAGGGTTTTCCAACAGTTCCACCCCCAACACATTTGGATAAGTTTCCTACATCTACACCTTCCTCTGATAAAGGTATGAGTGATCCACTGCTAAATCCCCATAACTATGGCAGTGACCATACATAAAGGGATTTCCTTCATAGTACAGAGTGAGATGGTAAATTTTTGCGCCACACTTAATGTTAATTTCCTTCGCCAAGCCCTTGTTTGTCTCTAAACTCACTAATATCCTTACCATTCCATAGTACCCAATATCTCGAAAGGAGTAGTCATCTTCATAGTATGATCCAAGAGCATTCCCAATAGATTTAAACACATCCTTAGAACATAAAACAAGAGGAAGACTTGGAATGTGGACCTAGATTTGAAGTATATCAACATGGGTAGTTCTAGCATCGAAAAACACATGTCATTTTTTCAAAAATAAGTTTTGGAAACCCGACTTCCATCTATTGTGTAGGATATTGTTTACCTTAGTGAATGATTCAAAAACCCACACTAACAATCATTTTTTCGAAGTCATAATGAAGGGAGGGTATCTGACCACATGTTCCAAATTTGCCTCGGTCCACTCCTTAAGTTAGTCTTCGTTCATCTTCCTACTAAGATACCTACCAACAATCTCCTATTCTTCCAATTCCATCACATCATTTAGCCTATTTTTGTCCCCTAATTTCAGGATTACCATATCCTCCATATTTTTAATACATCTCCATCTCTTGGTTCTCCTTTCTCCTTCTATATTAGAATGCCTTTGGTTCCTTACCTCCACTGTAGTGGAGCCACCCATGAGGGTAAGATCTAGATATTTTCCAATAAATACTTCCTCAAGTTTTGTTGCGTACAAACCAAACCAATTGCATAATAGAAATTCAAATTCCCCATAGGAGGCCAAGGTCGGGTCATCAGTATTAGTACCTACATTAAGTCAATTAAATGCTCCAGTCTCTTCAGTCCTAGATTAGCAATATCCTCTCCAACACATGCCATAACTGGCATGACCGGGGTAGCATTAATGCCCTTAGGGAAAATGATACCACAATCTTACACCCTCAGCTCTAGCTTAGCTTCCACTTTGGAATCAATGTTGGACAACCCCTATGCCAACTCATCGAGGATGTTTACTATGTCCTCCTCCAGTGGATACACCATTGTGGGGTAGCTCATCCCTACACCCACCAAAGTTCCTTATGTGTGTGGAAGTGGGCTCATCCAAATTAATTGTCCCTCCAATGGGTCAGCTAAGTAATCTAAGCTCTCCTCTTCCATTGCCAACTCTTGTGCCATGTCGTCCATCCTCTGGAACCCTAAGAGTACCTTAGTTCAATATCAATGGGAACCCTAGTATACACCTATAGAAACTCTCATCCATATCCCATTGCATAACCCAACTATTACAGAACTACCAAAATATTTTTCATTCATTTGGACCAACACATTGTTTTATGATTCAAATGTTGAACAATGGTAGTCCTTGGTTGTGGTTCATGTATTTCAAATTTCATCAAGAAGAACGATGTTGTATTAGGAATTATTAACATTAATCTTTCCAAAATTGTTGTTTAACTCCACCATCAAATAAAAGTTGTATCTTTGGATGATTTTCAAAATCATACTCGAATGGAATGCATCACTATCAAATCTATTGTCGTTGAGTGGATTTGGTGTGCCTACTCGAACATAGTTGGGAGCGACACATCCTGCATATTAACATTTCCCCTAAAACCACACCATTAATGTAAAGTGAAGGGTTCTATAAGCACATCATGGATCAATCCATTGAACATGTTTCCTTAACAATTCAACAATTATAATAATATGTGGCAGGTTCTAAAAGCAACAAGTGTAACCAAGCACTTACATAATCCACTTAAGAGGTTGTGTCTTCCACAAATATCATCGCCATGAAGTTGGTCATTGCCCTTTAAAATTTACAAACTTAAAAGAATAAAACAACAAATATAAAATTAAAAGGAAAAACAAAAAACTTAATTATACATTTAAAAAATACCAAAAAAATTGGAAAAAGGAAAAAAAATTAAAAACATTAAAAATGAAAATAAAAAATTAAACAAAATATAAAAAAAAATTAAAAGAGTTTGAAAAAATATTTTAAAAACAAACAAAATAATTGAAAAAATACCAAAAAAAAATGATTTTGTTTTTAAAACTTAAAAAATTAGAAAACATCAAAATTTTTGAAAAACATTAAAAAAAATAAAAATAAAAAAATGCATGTCCTCGTAATCGTGCTTAGCCCATTTGCTTTGGATTTGATTCAAATACAAAACAAATGGGTGAGATTCTGGGAATCACTCTTTTCCCCTCGAGCACCCCCTCTCCTCTCTCGGGCGTAGAAAGTCGCTAGTGCAAAGAAGCAGCGAGTTAAAACACTTATGGTCTTCGTTGTGATTTCACTGTTGACCTGTATTAATTTATTTAGCTAACCCATAATTATCTACATAGTCTATAATAGTCAAATTTATTAGATTTCTCTTGCTTTGTCAACCTTAAGTTAATGCATGAAAATGACACTTAACTTTCAAATTTATTAGATTTCTCTTGCTTTGTCAACCTTAAGTTAATGCATCCTTGGATAGGGTGATACATGGCCACCACAAGGCGACCAATGATATTGATGGGGTAAGACGGCCTTAGGTGACATTATACCTACTCATGTTTGTTGAGGAGCTGTCGTGGATCAAGAACGAGAGGTTGCTAGTGGAATTTATGGTGAGGACTCATGATTTCATGGAAGGTCATGACGATGGATGGCAATAAGGTTTTTATACAATGGGTGCATAACAAGCTTGTCTAATATGGGGGTTAAATTGAGCACTGCAGCCTCCCTTAGGCTCATGGGACCAATACCCCTTTCTAGTTGGCTCTCTCATGTTGTATTTGCTATTTCTTCCCCCATTTATTTTTTGGCAATGAACCTTGGTTCAGGTTTGGTTTACTTGTGCATGGTTTTGGTCTCTTTGTTGGATATATTTGCATGGGATTTTGGTTTCTCTATGGTGCAAGGTTTCATAGTTGAATCCTCCTCTAGCTTAGGGGACTAAGGAGGGTGGGTTTTTTCTTGGAGAAACTGGCGTGCACTGGCTTGAGTGGGCTCGCTTTGGCATCTAGGGCACCACTAGTGGTCCAAGGTTGCTCTATTTTCCAATGAATCTCTGTCCAAGTGTTTCCAATCTTGTTTTTTATCTCTTGGTTTGGTTAAGTTTTTAGTTCCTATGGTGTTCAACGCCTATGGGGCTCGCTCAGATCAATTTTCTCACCTGGTGGGGACACCATCCCCTAACTCTAATACCTTTTACTGGCCATGGAAGACTCTCTAGTCAAGGATACTCCCTTCCCTCCTAGATTTGCAAGTGCCTCATACTTGAACAAGTTAGAAAAATATGTTGGCCATGATGATTAGTTGTATCATGAGAAGACCCCTTCAATCATTAAGAAAGATATGGTAGAATTGAAGAATATGGTTCGTCAAAAAGGAAGAGAGGTTTCAAAAGAGCAGATTGAAGAGGAATTTCAATGATGGACCTATGATTCTCATTTCTCTAGAACCAAAGATACAAAAGTGTTCAAGGAAATAACATTTTATTGGTTTACCAAGGCACTAATAGCCCAAACTATGGAAGCTAAAGGGACACAACAAGAAGAAACTTTGGCCAAATGTGAAGTGGTTTTTAGGGTCATTTTTGGCTTGAGAATTGAAGTTTTAGAATGGAAACCAGGTGACCAAGATTACTCAACATAGGCAAGTGGAATCTTGGGTTCACAAGGTACCTATTGCAACCCCATTTTCATTGAATATGGTTCAGAGTGGGAAGAGTGCAAGACATTCAAAGGACCTTCGACTCCCAACCCACGAGGCTCAATGATCTGGATTATGTTCGGATTGAAATGAAAGCAGAGAAGTTTCAATGAAATACTCATGAAACTTGCTAGAAATGGAGAAATACAACAATACTTGATTTCTATTAATGAAATAATTGTAAAGAGACTGTAAAAATACAGAGTGCAAGACTCACTAGAATGGTGGCATCTTTATCTCTGAGAAGATATGTGACGACTACGCTCATTCACAAGAAGATAATTACAATGAGGCTCTGGAAGCATTTTTATGTTAAACATGAATGCCAAAACCCTAGATATCTGAAAACCTAACCCTAGGAGATGAAACATCAAAAGTCATGTGGGCCCCGTTTGGGTAAGTTAGTACATTAACTTCCCAGGGTCGTAAATTTTGCATACGATCTCTGTTTTAGGTGCGTGATAGCCCATTGAAAAGGTCTTTTTGAGAACTATGCATTACGTTGTCAAACTCTGACTCTATCTATAGTTTGACTGTGGCGAGCCAAAATAGCATTGTTTAGGGCCCGAAAACGGCCCCGGAAATACAACAAGATGTGTTGACATGAAAACATACAAAATAAGCCAATTGGATTAGGTGGGAGGCCACTAGAAATTGACTCAAGGTTGAATTTTTAACAAAATTGAAAAAACAATTCTATATTACACAATCTCACTTTTTTCTTAAATGCAGAATTAAAATCAGTGTGATATGGGTTCCTAAAACAAAGTACAACACTCTGAGCAGTTTGGATTTTGCATTAGGACAATTGGATACCCTCTGTCGAGTGATTTGACTGGTAAAGTTTATGAAGGTATATATACCCTACCCTCTTCTGGATTCAAACATGTGACCTCTTAAGAGGAAACACATGTTATTAACCATTAAGCCCACTCAAGCTGTATAATGTAAAGCCGACTTTGAACTGAGTTATGGAACTGATACTTCTTTGACTTGGTAAACTCAATCTACTCGGTAAACTATGAGTAAGCCCGGGACCTCGCTGACGTTATACATTATGGTATCGTTGTTACATACAAGAATCCGGCGCCACTTATTGTTGTGATTGCGATTCACCCCCAGAATTCAAGTAGGCGAGATTGCATTATTGATACGGTGCAATTTTTCATGATCGAAGCTACCGTGAAATAATCAAGATTTTACAGATTGGTCGGAGACCTTGATCAGCACATGCAATTGACCCTATTTCATATCCATTTCACGTAACAGATTCAATTGATCCTGGCTCAGCGCCTGTAAAGGAGGCAAATCCCATGGCGGTATTCCTTTTTCCATGCCCAGTTGCTAGCAAAGAGATAGCTAGTGTTTTTTACACACTCAGCAGTAGCAACGGCAACATGGACAAGAAGAAGAATGGCGGCGACAGTCCCTCGGAGGCGAAGTGAGCAAGCCTATAAACTTGAACCAGTGGTTTACTGAGCACCAACATGGCAAATAGCTAGAGCTGCGTGATAACTGATCAACTGCGAGAAATGCTTGTCAATCAACTTCTTAACCTGAACAGTTAGTGCTTTTTTATGATATATATTCTATAAATTAGCACAGCTACATAATTGTGGCTGATCAACGTCTAAAGGTTGATAAGATGAAAAGAATTCCTAAAAGAATATATTAAATTTTATTATTGATTAACAAATAAATGGTTGAGTTTCATTTATCTGGTGTTAATATTTTAATTTTTGTTAATCACTTAAGTGGCAATCAGTTAGCTATCAAAGTAATTTTTAAATATGATTAGGTAAATGTAAAATAGTAAACACATAAACGGATGTCTTTATAATAGCTAGGAAGTTAATGATTGAAATCACAGCCATTTATTTTGTGTGACTACTAAGAATATTC
>ML778690.1:554402-588268 GCA_009831015.1 Picea engelmannii | reverse complement strand
CCATTTATTTTGTGTGACTACTAAGAATATTCCAACCATATTTAATCATGTCCATAGAAAACTTATTAAGCACTAAACCCCTATTAAATCTGCCCATTATCAATAGGTATACGCCTTTCAGCGTAAATATATCTAGTATTTTTATAGTCCTAAAAAACATTTAAATTAGCAAGGAGAATAGAGGCGAGTAGCATCCTCCAAACCGGTCCTTGTTGGTTCAACTTCCTAGCTCACGTATACCATTTTCTCGTCAAACTAATGCACACTTTCACCCTCCTTTGCTTCTGCTCCGGATGAGTTACTTGAAGCCCTTTGGTTTGAAGCCATTGGCTAGTCACCCCTACAAAGATTAAGTATCAAATTCTAGAGAAGATTGCATTAATCCTCCACAAGTGCCAATTGATGCTTTAATTCCACCAAAGAACCTGTGAATTTTGCAATTTGTGATGTTATATGAATTTCAACTTCATGGTTTTTTGCAACGAGATTGAAAGGAGAATCCTTGTTATAGTGAATGTGTTCTTCATGACTTCTTAATACTCTACACATTTCTCGTAAATCCCTTGGATCCATATGTTTCCTTGTAGAAATAACACCCTCAACAAGTAGAATATACACTCTATTATCATAAATGTTGCGTTCCTTGAACCCTGTAAGCACCGTAATCTCCTCTGGACCAAAATAAAATGTTGATTAAACCTCGCAGCATTCGAGTTCATTGGATGAAAAATTCAAACCACACACTGACCTTGCCCACAACCTCTAAGTTGAATGTCAACTTGAACCTTTTTATGCTCGAAAAGACTAGTAGTCCACCATGGAGGAGGTTTCCCTAGCAAATCCTTGACGCAATGAGACTGACAAAGGAGGAAATGAAAAGTAACAAGACATATTCCATGGCTAAGGAGATTCACAATCCCCCTACGCCTATCCATCAACAACACCATTATCTCACAATGAACCAAGGTTGTAAGGAACAACATATTAAAAGCATGCGAGATCAATGCTAATATCATGTGAGCACATGAGTTCAATCTCTTCACATAATTTTTCATATGGTTGGAAGGGTAGTTGGGATTACATGCCATGTGACTCATTATGGCTCTTTGATATTCATCATATGATGATTTACAAACGTTAAACATGTTGTAGTACTGTGCATTGATTAAGGGATTGATTGGTGAGTTGATACACCATTAACCATAAGTTCCCCCTCCTTTTGATTTGAGCCAACATTTTCCCACTGGTCTTCTTTTGTGTTGTGTTCACTTAAAATACGATAATATTTAATATTGGAGAAGAAACAATCTATTTGTCTACTTCGATCCAAGATTAAAGCTAGAGGATTGTCTCTGGGCTCTTAATTTTTTACCATATGGTTGATAATAGTCATGGACTCTCCTATCACTTTGATCAATTTCACACATACTCTTTTGGCAATTTTAAGTCCTTTCCACAGAGCATATGCCTCTTCCCTGTTGTTGGAAGCGATACCTAGTCCCCATGAAAAATAATCTTCAATTGTCCATCTGGGGTCGATGATGACCCCTCTTGCACCTACCACCCCAAGATTAGATTCCAGTTATTGATAAGAAATAAGACTACATTATTCTTAGTCAATATGTTTCATGGAACATCATTAAGCCTAAGCTTGGGTTTGTATGTGCAAATGAATATTTCCAGAGTTATATAAAATTTTCGCATATGTAGCACCATTTTGTTTGTTATTAACAACACAATTTCTTAAATAATGAATGGTTTGAACAACACATACTACTTTGAAAACCTAAACAAAATAAGACAATAATGGAGTGACAGAGGATTGAATTGAGGTATGAATCCCAAGAGAATATTGACAATGCCTTGGCTACAAGACTTATGATAGAATAATTTGTTACCAAATGCACTACATGGAGACAAAAACAATAGGTCCATACCTGGTAATATTCAACAAGTACATACAATTGGGAATAATTTTGATTTGAGGCATCAAACAAACCTGTAGATTCTTGCTCAATTTTTCACTTGAAATTTCAAAAATTCTTAGATATCTTCATCATGCTTTCCATACACTATTATCCTCAATGCGGCTAGGATTTTAAATCTCATAATCGACTAGATGATTAATAGAGGTTTTATCCATGCATCAAAACTCTGATATTTTGGGTTGTAGGTTTATCTAACTGAACAAAGTGAGATTATGGTGATGAGTAATATTACAAAATAGAGTGATATGCTTCTAGAACAAAGTAATCACACTCAAGTTCTACATAATTACGAGTGTTGAAATTCAACTATAACACTAAGCAAATAATTGAATTAACAATGAATATCTAACATTTAGAATAGTACATGTCAGAAAGTTTGTGGCATTAGTAGGATTTGTTTTCATATGGTATCAACATATTAGAATTAAATAGGATCGACTTGGTAAAATCCTGTAAATATGTATCAACAACAAAATCCCATCTATGAATATTATTGTATTAAATTTACCAACACTCTTCAACATTATTTATACAGTATGCTAACTAAATGTGGTTGACATTGGACATTACTCACTATAATTGTGTTTTACAATGTTAAAATGAAAAACATGAAAAACAAACCACTTCCATCAAAAACTTATTTTTGGTAAGTTTATTTAAATAATAACAATATGTCTTCAAAATAAATTTGCAAGAATTACCATCACTGGTTGAAACTTGATTGTCGAACTTGAAATGCGAGCGAAATCTCCTTTTGTGTTATCCTACTGATTGTTGGATGATCCATTGGTTGACCACCCTACCAATTCCAATGAGTACTCTCCTTCCCCAATGATGCTCGAGCCACAATGAGGTTCTATGAAAGGTACCACTATATCAATTTGGTTGAAGAATGAAGCTGCCAAACTTGAGAAGAATCCCCATTTCGCAATAATATTCAATAGACCAAACTCTCAACAATCACCAATTAATTTTTTTTTGTTAACATTATGACAACATCAAACATTAGGGTGCAAAAAAGTGTTTTCCTCTTAGCTCAAGCTCTTTTTTTATAAGTTATTGGCTCATACCACTTGTCCAACCCATATGTAATTTACTTAATGACTAATTACTTATTATTCACCCACCCATGTGTCACCCATGTGCACACGTGATTATTTATTTTAAAATATAAAACAATGAATTATACTCAACCAACTCCACATCTTCTATTTTCACTCCTAGGTGTTCCCATATTCTCCCTATTTTAGTGGTTGCACATGGAGTTACTACTTTAGTTATTTATTAGTTCTCTTTAACTTCTCACCCACTTTACTTTTTTCATACTTCTATTTGAATTTAAATTCTTGTTCCTTGTTCTTCTCCTTGATTTATGGATCCACTAGTAATTAGTTTTAATTAATTAATAATTAGTTTATTTTCATTTCATGCACACTCCTAGAATGTAATTATTTTTCTTAATAACTTCTAATTAACTAGATCATCTCTCTTGTTATGAGATACTAATCAATCTATATGCTTATTTATGCTACTTTTATTTAATTAACTTTTCTTTCTAAGTAAAATGCAAATTATATTATTATTTTCTCATTTAAATAAACTATGCATCCTAATGTAATTCCCTTTTATAATTTTCAATTAATCTTGTTTCACTATATAATTGACAATTCATTAACGATATCAAGGGTGTCATGTTTCTCATGCCCTTCGAGAATTACCTTTTAGTATATTCAAAGTTCCTTTCAATTAATCTTCTTTCACTATATAATTGACAATACATAAATGATACCAAATGTGCCATGTTTATTTTGCCCTTCAAGAATCACCTTTCACTATATTACAAGGGTGCCATGTTTCACATACCCTTCAAGCATCCAACTTTCTTGGTGGGGGAAATTGTGCAACTATTGATTCCTCATTAATTAAATCTTTTGTTTCCCTTGTTGAGAGACTAATGGTCACTAAGGAATAAGGTTATCACCTTATTGTGTACCCCTCAACCAAACCGTGTGAGTGACTGAATCTGTGGCCTAGCCTCACAACAAAGTACAACCTTTGAGTAAAATCTTCTCTAGCTTTTCAACTCAGACCATGGGAAAGGAGTGGGAATAGGTGGAAACATGAAATGGTGTTCCTCCTCTCCTAGTGATACTCTGTATGCTTTCATACAACCCCATCACCCATAAGTGGATCAATCGACAAGCATGTTCTATGTGCTGACACACATTACAATTACTGTATCAAATAATTCCATAATCCAAAATCAAATTATAACGTAATCATATAACTTTTATGGTAGCTGACTCAATTGGTATAATTCAATATAATATTAACGCAATACCATGTCAATATACCCTCGTGGTTTCTTTCAACACTATGCAAACTGTCAATGGCATCTAAAAAATAATGTATCCAACATTTTCATTTTGATGTGTTATAACTATATGAATTGACATAACCAATTACATCATATCAATGTACATTTAATTCATTCGTATTGTCATGTGAAAATTTAAATAAACTCATTCAAAAGCATCAATTAGACTAATCAAATAATTAAAATCTCGAGTTTCATCATCATAATATAAGTTAATAAACTTGGTCATTTTGTAAACAATAGTCCTTAAATAATTATATCTAGTCCGTTTCAATAGTCAAATCAAAATGGGACAATACAATTTCTTAGCTCATCTCTTTTGAATATGGACTATCCAACAATACTTTTGAGAAATAACTTATGTTTCATTCAATGTACTTTGTATTGAGTTTTTTTATTAAAAGTAAGAAAAATATTTGGAAGTAATGTTGGATTTTTAAATTATAGGGTGATATCGTCATGCCACTATGTATCATCTTGTGTTTGAAGTGATAAACTAACCCTAACTGAGTGAAACTTTTAGGGTTGTTTTTATGATTTTGTTTACAATGGGGGTGATTTTTTCAGACCATGGTTTGAAAAATATTGCAATTTTAAGCTCCCCTTGAAAAGGGGGTGCTATTGGTTTTATTGCAATGGTACAAGTTGTTAAGACTTGTTTTAAAAAATGTTGCAAATGTTAGAAAAAACAGGATTGCAGAGAAATAAAATAAAACAAATGTGGAAATAAAACACTGAAGATACACAATACAATAGAGATAAAGATATGTGTGGTTCACCCAGTGTGGGCTATGTCCACCAGAGAAATTGCCAGGTCCTTCCTTTTTATTATTAAACAAAATGAAGGGATACAACCTACAACACGTCTGTTGTAACTTCCTCTTATTTCTCTCACGGTCTCCTCGCTCATAATACAATATTCACTATCACTCCCAACCACAATACAATTCCCTCATAAAAGAGGGTTTCCTTCTAGGGAAAAATCCCTAACATAACTTCTACCGTCGGATCTGCGACCTTATAATGAACAGTTCAAATTGACTACAAAATTACAATATTTTACAAGTCAATTTTTCCCAAAATTTCGCTTCGGGGGCGCTACTCCCGAATCCCTCATCGGGGAGGGCTCCATTAATTGTCGCTGCCCCTCCTAGACCCCCCCGACGACAATAGTGGGGGGGGGGGATCCCCCACCCCCCCACCCCTCGTCAAGAAGTGGGATCCAAGCACAGCTGAAAGAAACTGTTGAATCAAGAAGATAATCGGGCTCCAAAACCAACAACAATTTTAAGTTTGAAAGAACTTGGATACTATTGATAGCACTATTTTTCAATTTTGTGGCTGATTTTAAGTTTTGCTTGCAATGGTACTGGTTGTTAAGGCTATGATTTCAAACGAGCTATACTTTTAACTTTAAAAAAATTGCTCTTGGTAGCACCACTTTTTGATTTAGGTGTTGATTTTAAGGTTTTTATTAGCAACAATATGGATTTTTAAGTCCATGCTTAAAAAATGTTGTAATTTTAACCTTAAAAAAATGTGCTACTAGTAACACCAATTTTTTATTTAGGGGTTGAATTGGATGTTTTTGACACAAAAATATGGGTTTTAAGTGTTAGAGTTCTTATTTTGGGGTCACAATTCTCATGAAGTACGTAACTTTGTTAATCTAGGGAAACATGATGTGCATACAAATAGTCCATTCCAATAAGAGCATCATATAAACCAAGTGGTATTGTTTTCAAGTCTGCAACAATATTGACACCATCCATATCTAATGGGAAGGATTTGCCAATCTCATTAATTTTCCTTTCAATTCCATTGGCCAAATGCACCAACCATGATTTATCACGTTTACTTCTCTCCAAATAAAATATTTCTACCAAATTAGGGGCAATGTGACTATGAATTGCTCATGATTCAATTAAAATTGCAATAGGTTGATTGGCAATCTCACCTTCAACCTCAATCATGTTTGACTTATAATCTACTTATCGATTTTCTAGGGTGGCATATATTTTTTGATTGTTTCTATCCACATCTTCCACTGTAGTTTCCTCCTGAATATTGTGCACATTCCCCATTTTACCTTCCTTTTGAGGGAAATATCTGTGTCAATGGTCTCCTTCATATCCCCAACATTTGATTGGCTACCTTTCCCTTTTCCCGAAGGATTTTTCCTCTTAGATCCACTTTGAGTTGGTTGGATTTGTTGATGTGTACTAGGACTGTTCTTAAATAAAGGAGGTTTACATCCCTTCTTCCTTTGACTTTTCTTGTCCTTTTTCTTATCTCTCTAAGAATTCTAAAAATTTGCTCTGTATTTTCTCTAGTCATACAAGTATTTGGCCTTCCTTGTTATCTCTTCAAGAGTCTTAGGTTCATCAAATTGAATTTTATCTTTGTAGAATGTAGGAAACCCACTTATGAATCTCAATATCTTTACCTTCTCATATTTACTATAGCCATCATGCCCCAATAGCTTCAAAAACTTCTTCTCATATTCTTCTAAGGTCATATTTTCCAACTTGAGTTCAAATAATTTATGCATCTTCTTGTCATAGTAGCATTAAGAAATATATTGTTGCTAGAAATACTTCTTGAATTTCTTCTAATAAATCCTCTTCTAATTCATTCATTCATGTTCTTAACTTGCTTTAGTTAGTTCCACCAAATAGAAGCTTTTCCCTGTAGGTCGTATATGGTGATTTTAGCTTCTAGATTGGATGAATAATTATGTAGTTGAAAGTACATTCATATTCCTAGCAACCAATATTTGACACTCTCTCCCATATTTTTATCATCATCAAAGGTTGGTGGCTTTATCTTCATAAGCATTCCTTGCATCATGGTTTTTCTCATTCCTTCTTCTTTGATGTCTAAATGGGGACACTTATGGGTTGCTTGTGATTCTTCAAATGTATATGGTTTCCTCACTGAATGTGTTGGTCATTAATGATTCCTTTTAGTTATGGTACCACTTCTTGAGTACATGTATCTTCCACGGTTTCCTCTACTTGAATGGACTTTTCCTCCTTCCTCATACCTTTAAATTGATCCATTCTTCCTCATTGGATGTGCTAGTGAGTAATGATGCCTTTGAGTTTTGGTAGCACTTCTTGAGTGCATATATCTTCCATGGTTTTCTCTTCTTGAATGGACTCTTCCTCTTTCCTCATACCTTGAAGTTGATCCATTCTTCCTCGCTAAATGTGCCAATGAGTAATGATTCCTTTGAGTTCTAGTAGAACTTCTTGAGTGCTTGTATCTTCCATGGTTTTCTCTTCTTGAATGGACTATCATTTCCTCCTCATACCTTGAACTTGATCCATTCTTGATTTTCTTTTGCAAATGATTTAAGCTCTAGAATAGCCGAGTGTTCAAATAATTTTTTTTTCTCTTGAGATTTCAACATAATCTTATTATCAACTCTATAGATTTGTATCTCCATCTTCAAGATCCTTATAGTTTATGCAAACTCTAATGAATCCATTCTCTTTCTATTCCCATTAGACTATGTCTCTTCTATATTTAGGCCTTTAACTTCTTCTTCATGGATGTATGGTCCTTGTCCATATTCCATATCTTTTCTTCAATAATATTTTTCAATTCCATTCTTTGTCCTTGTTGTAGATTTGACTCTGCAAGAAGTGTGAATACCAATAAAACTGCTAGATACATCTCAATTGTAGCATTTTCTTTCAAATGATGGTAAATATACACTTCATCAATTTTATCAAATCAAGTCTACTACCTTCTTTCTTCTCAAATTCCAAGGAATTCTAAAGCGCTTCTCCAAAATCTGAGCCATTGAAATTATTCCCCTTTGAATTAAATCACCAATGATTATACCCATACCCAATTTGGAATTATAAGCTGGAAGTTATGGCTCTTTGAAGTTATTGCCCCTTTTTTTCTACTCAATGGACATGTAACCACCATGAAGCTTAGAGGCATGGATTTTATAATTCAAACCCCATTCAAATTATTTTACTTCTTTGAGGAAATTTGACTCCATTGTCTATCAATTCAACGCCATTGTGGCCAATTTAACACTTGTCCTCCTTTGAAATTAGGTATTTTTTCCAATTTCACATTCTTGCCCCAATTTTTAGATAGAGATGAACATTGCATTTTTATAAATTTATTCAACAACCACTTCAATTCAACCCCATGCTCTATTAGAATACACCATTTGAGCATTTTATAATCAAGAATTCTCAATTACAACTCTATATAGTCCTTCTTCCTTATGGAAATTTTATAAAACAATTAGCCTACAAATTGTATTTTTACTCAATTTTCCATGGAGCTAAACTCTACAACCTATGAATTACACTAATTATACTTTAACAATATTCCAATTTGAGAATTAGAATCAATTGTAGGCTTCCACGCATTTTCCCAAATTCTTCTCATGGAAACATTTTGTCAAACACTTCATATACAATTGTAATTTCTTCCTCTACAAACTAATTTTTGGCCCATATCGCTCCAATGTTGTAACCAATAGTTGTGATACCATATTGTAACACACCCAATACCATTTGTACTTTGTTGAGGATATAGGGTACTTCATGAAACCATCGATTTGTACTCCAAATTCGTTGCTCTAATACCATATCTCTGAATTCATGTTCAAATACATTTTTTGTCTACCCTATTGTTAATTAATTAACACATGTAGGCATATGCATACTTACACAATATAAGTAAACCTTTTAGTCACCATCGAACCATAAATTTAAAATGTAGAATTAAACTAGCTAATAGAAATGAACAACTAGAAACTAATATAATCCATGACATAAACAACATTACTTCAACATAATCACGAGTAAGTCATGAACACTTATCTTTCTAGGAATTATCCACCAAATTATCATAGAAGAAGGATGTTCCACCCAACCATAGGCTCCCTAGTACACCAATTCTCTCTACAACAAATGATACCCCTGAGATGAGGCTATGAATCCACAGGGGAAAAGTTACCTATGGCTAGTTCTAACTCTCTTCACACAACCCAATTCCCAAGTTCACAGTCGACATTTCCATCTACAACAGTCCCAATCCAAAATTCTCTTTCCCACTCAGCCTGCACAACCCAAGGAATGGGATTCCCTTCTTTGCTTGGTATTTCCTCAAGCTATCCCACTTCCATCCAAGGTCAAACACATGTTAACCAATAAATATCATTGTTGGGATTCCCTAGATTCTCAATTGTAGTTAAATTCCTCAACGACAACAATCACCATTACATACAATGTTTATTTCCTTCATATATCTTAGTTGTAGTTCGACATAATTTCTATAGTAGATCTATGGATTCTTACATTCAGAGAGAGCTCTCCCAAATTTCCCTAATAGAATGGTAATTTGAACTCTCCCAATTTTCCAACCAAATGGTAATTCAAACTCTTCTAACAATTGATAATTCAAATTTTCCCATCGAATGGTAATTCAAATAGAATGGTGATTCAAACCAGATTGGTAGTTTGAATAGAATGTCACTCAAATCGCCTAGTAACTTGAACTCTTGATAATTTTAACTCTCCAGTAATTCAAACTCTCCCATAATTCGAATTCCCCCCCCCTTTGAAACGTTCCAACTCTCTCTCCTCACATGGCCAAAAAAGGCATAGGGTAAAATTGCATGACATGAAGGGACCATGTAACTCTATGGAGAGCCCATGTACCTCCTTCATGAAATTAATCCCCAACTTAGGATAAAATAATAAATGTATAAAAGAGCACTAATTAAATAAGGTTAAGGACTTAGGATAAGATTAAATAAGATTGTTTTCTTTTATCCCCCTTGAGCCCCCTAAGTCCCTCTTGACTTTCCTCTCTTGTGGACTCATGGCCCCCCATTTTTTGTCCTTCCTCTTTTGTAGCTTGCAATGTAATTTATTAAAATTTAATACACAATTACAAATCACAATTGTTCAACTTATAACCATTCATCATGTACACATATGTATTATTGGTTCGAGGATAAAAACTAGGGTATTACATTAAGTCTATCCCTTGATGCTTAGAAGGTTGTATCGGTAGTATTGGATTTAACTCATTATAATATCAATTTTGAGGTTTGATACCTATATTTTGGCACTGTTCATATTTTCTTACTTTCTTGAAACAATGCTTAAATAATTTTGGGCCGCCAAATCCCTACACATAATATCTTTTAGGTTGTCTTGCTTGCTAAGAAATGTCCTGTTGCTATCCTTGAGTGAGCTTGTTCAATTAGTTGGTCAATTTCTTATGGTTGAACACATTTTCTAATGACCCCAATTTTGCATATTATGTACAACTTGGGGAATATAATTTGAATCTAAGTGCCTTCTATACCAAGCTTCTACATTGGGTAGTGTTAATCGCCTAAACTGTTTGTCCATGTTGCAAAAAATATCACCTCTTCAAAGTGTCCCTATGTTACTTATACATGAAATATGTCAACATTAGGGACACCCCTTTCCCTTTGTTCCTTTGGCTCTATGTTTTCTATTCTTGAGAGGTGGTTAGGTCATACATTGACCTTTTTTTTCAATTTCACAAAATCTTGAATTCATATTCTTGAAAAAAAATTAACCATGTAGTAAGTTTTCCTACTAGAATAGGCCTAATTACAATATATTTTAATGCTTGGTGATCAACGTATTTGTTGGTTAACATGTAATTTCTAAACTTCTACAAGGAATATACCATGCCTAATGTTTCCCTTTCTATTTTGTTATAGTTATTTTCTATTGTTAAAAGTTTCCTTCTTGTGTAGCAATTGGATAGTCCATCCCTTTTTCTATGGGTTGTGTTAGAATTGCTTTGATGGCTATCCTCAAGGCATCCACATGAACATGGAAAACCTTGTTCCAATTAGAAACCTTAGTATTAGTGCATTGAAAATTTTATTTTTCAAGGCTTTAAATAATCTATGGCATTCCTCTATCCATTGAAATGGAGTTTCCTTTTTCTAGTAGCATTTATGTTGCCTAGGTTATTTTAGCATATCCTTTCACAATTTTTTTGTAGTATCTAGTATGTCCAAAAAGGTTTTGACTTTTGATTGGTTGGCGAGAGGTTCTAGGTATTTAATGACTTTGACTTTTTCTAGGTCTACCATAATAGTTTCTTTTGAGACTATGTGCCCTAGAAGTTTACCAAAAGGTTATGAGAATTGGCATTTTTCTAGGTTCAAAGAGACTCATGTCTCCTTGCATCTATTTTAACATTGTCTTTAAATATGATATATGATTATTTAGGAATCCAAAAAGCTCCTAATCATCCAAGTATATGTGGATAAATTTCATGAAATTTTCTTCTATGATTCTTGAAAAACACATTTATGTTAACTAGTCAAGAGGGCATTCTTCTATATGCAAATGCTTCCCATTATGTTGCAAAATACATAAGAGGTTAATATTTTTATGTTATGGAGACTCAATTGTACTTTGAGTCATCATATTGAAATGATTAAATCTCTTTACCTATCATTGCTTCCAGTATATCCTTAGAAAATGGAGCTCAGAATGATTCTTTGATTGTGACTTGGTTTAGTTTCATGAAAGTCTACACATATTTTAATTTTACCAATTTTCTTCTTTGCCACCACTATGTGTGAAACCTAGTCACTTTCATCAATCTAGTATATAACCCAAGCATCTAGTAATACAATTATTCCTACATTTTTTCTCCATACCTTGGGTTCATTTTGTATGGTTTTAGCCTTATTGGTTTTACATTTGGTTGTAGTTTGATCTTCAATTCCCCAAATTCTTTTGGTATTCCTATAAGGTCATGTTATGTGTATGCAAACTTTGTGATCAAGGTTGTTGCTTCTACTATTATTTTATCATCTCAACAATTTCCTATTTCTAGGTGTTTTGGGTTCTCCCCTTCTTTGGTTATATTGATCTTTGTGTTATTATACCCTATTGCATTCATTTTTTTCTTATTTGTGGGTTCCAAGTTAATCTCTTTTTTTTTTTTTTTTNATTTGTGGGTTCCAAGTTAATCTTTTTTTTTTTTTTTATCGAATTGTTCTTGTGTATCGTCGACATATGTTTCTCTTTTCTTTTGTTGATATGTTGAAAATAAACTTTTCATTCTCCTTAGGGTTGTGTTCTCTTGCAAACTTGTTCATTTTTGTGAGAACTTCTTATAGACTAGCATTAGCATATGTAGGACCTTTATCCAAGTCTTGTTGAAATTTCTCTTATAACACTTTCTAATTATCTTATCTCCCTTGCCCGCTCTTGATGACAATACCATGTATATGCAAACCCATCAATAAAACTTGATAGATGTTGGATTAGTTTATTTTATTGGTTCCTTGACTCTTACTTGCTTTACCTTTATTTGCATTAGTGTTTTTAAATGGCTCAATTTTATTTCTTCATAGCATCCACAATACTTCTCTCCTTTCAATTTTTGAATTCTACATAATAAAAAAATATGTTCTCAACTACTCCCGATTCCCAAGTTATTCTTGTATCATGGAAATGTGCCATCCACTATTGAAATGATGATCTTTCTTAATGTAATGGGAAATTCTATCTTTATACACAATTTCGTGTCATCCCCTACCTTGTTCTATCCTCCATCACCATCACAATCACAATCACAATCACAATTCACCCTATTTCTATCTTACATCTTGTATTTATATCTCTAATTACTTGCACTAGCTACTTCAATGACTATGCAAGCATCGTTCTTACCTTGCCTTCGGCCATAATTAAAGTTTTAAGGCCCTTGTTTAGGGGATTTTACCCCTAAACGTCCTCGTTTACTTAGAATTATGTACCTCTAGTTTATTACAAATGGAATGTTTGTAATTCAAAATTCTTGTAATGTTTATTAAATAGTTATTAAGAAAGCTTATTACAATGTTTTATGAATAGTTATTTAGAAAACTTCTTATAATGTGGTTGAGTAATCTTTTGGAAAGTTTCTTGTAATACAATTGATCTAAAGTTACGGGGAATACATAAAAGGAAGACAAATGCATTGAAACATGGGGGATTGGGTGAGACAAAGATAACCCTCATGCATAGATTTTATTATGGGGAATACATAAAAGGAAGACAAATGCATTGAAACACGGGGGATTGGGTGAGACAAAGATAACCCTCATGCATAGATTTTATTATTTACAATGGCTTCATTGAGAATCACTACAATACAATTTATGTCTAATTTGAATGTTTTCGTTTCTTTCCTTTTCTGATTGCTTGTTATATTTTCTCTAGTTCTATCACATCTATAATAATATGGTGTAGAAGTAGATCTTTGATTTTTAACGTGGTATTAAATTTCATGACTACAATGGTTAAGGTATAGATATGAATTTTCTTTATGTTTTTGCTGGCAAGGTTATAAATAATTAATTATTGTTTAGTAATCTTTTGGTGGGTGATTGTGAGTTGGTTTTACATGACACAATGTGGGGAGTATGTTTTGGAGGATGAGAAGGAACTCTGAAGCCATAGTTTAATGTAGCAATATCGACATGTAAATGAAAATGATAAGTTGCATAGAAAGGCTTTCTTGCAAAAACAAAAGTGTAAAGATTTATGGTGTAAAGAGTTCTACGAAGACAACATTGTCTAATGAGTTTGGCAAAAGATGGCATTTGTAAATAGGGATTTGGAACACACACATTTGTAAGTGTTTGAGTAATATAGAACTATTATGTTTGTTGGTTTTCATTGTTGTAGTCAAAAGTAATCAAAGGCGTTGTCTAAACATTCGACCTTTTGAACTTTTTCATCGGAATCCGATGAAACACATCTTGGTAAAATCACCATTTTCTGTTGTTTAAATTGCATTTTTGAATGCATAAACAAATTCAACACCCTAAAAAACCCTTGGGGTACTAGAATTATACAGACTCGAACACTCAAATATGAAGTTCCAACAATTTTTGACAGATTTTGGGCAAAATTGATAGAAAAATATGCCTGTAAAAACGCCAAAAAATCGAATGTTTAGACTACGCTGTAATCAAATAGTGTGGTTTAAGGGGGAGTACTAGAAATTTCATACTTTTAAATGTGAAATCAAAATGTTTATGAAGGGATAACATCTTCCTTTGGATGGGTTGTCTCTATGACAAAGACGAGAATGCCTATGATGTATACACATGGCGACTTTGGGAGTAGTCTACCCCACATGCCACCAGTGGATGGCTTCACGATCTCATTTAAACTTCGGTCGTCACTGCATCTTACCTCTAAATTGGATATGCTTATGGATTCAGCCCATGACTTTGCAATAAATTTCATCTAGCTCCATTACAGGGTATTGAAGTTTCCAGTAATGGCAGTGAAAGATCACATGGGTTTTAATGTTTCGAGGGGATGTTTTCCTCGCTTAGTTTTCCCTAGATTTTGTTGTTTTCACTTCAGCTACACAACATTGAGTTTTTCCTCCATGGTTCACCACCTCCTTTCCCAGTCCTACTCTTCTTGGTAAGTCTCATACAACAATGTCACGTGAAAGGGGGAAACCACGACGTGCTAGTGGAAATCTCTCAGGTCTTCATGGGAATCGTCACAACTCCTCTCCCTCGTTGGATCACCATGGTCACAACTCCCTGAGCCAGACTGTTTCTAGCAGTGCCCCTAGTTTGTCGACTCTAATAGCTACTAATACTCTTCCTCATACTTAGATGCCCCCCTCTCCTCATGGTATGGAAGCAAGTGAGCCCACTCCACAACAACCAGTGTGTTTACCTGGGACCTTCATGAAGGACCATCACAATCTTATCAAGGAGATATAGAGCGATCATGAGGAAATTAGATTTCGGCAAGATTTGGCAACGGGGAAGCTCGACTAGTTGTTGGACTCTGGCTCAAGTGATCCTGGTCAGCAGTGCAGTCTGGAAAATCTGCTATAGTCAGTGATGGTACTTGAATGGCCAAGTTCTTCTCAGCATGCCTCTACAAGTGGGCTCAAAGATAGATAGTGTTTTATAATGCTTAGTTTTTTGTCTTTCCTACTCACTCCAGAGTCAATGCATATTTTTAGATTTCTAGTTTTGGCTACTCATACTCATTTTTCACACCGTTGTAATTTTATATGGTAGAGATTTTAGCTTTTGCTCGGGGTTTTCAACAGACTAGACTTTGGTGAAGAGGTTGGTTTCCTTTGTTGGTAGCCTCTACACCAGTCGCATGGACATCTGATGTATTTTTTTGTCTTTAAAAGGTAATATAAAATCTAGCTTTAAAAAAATGGATAACATTTTCATTATAAATGAATACATGTTAGCTACAAACCCTATAGAGGCATATGTGAGTAATAGAGTTCTATGTTTTATGTATTTATGATTATGGAACTAATTGTGTGATTTGTTTCTATTTCATTTTATTAATTTTTTAAATTTTGTATTGTTTTTATGGTTAACCAATCTAGCAAAGATGTTTTATTTTTTTACTTTTTGTTTAAATATTTATAAACCCTTTATTTTCTCCTTTCAACTCAAACTTACAAAATACATTATAAAAAAACTTACAAAATACATTATAAAAAAGATAATTTTCAAATTATATTTACGTTAATTTATCCCTTTTTAACATTATTTTATTTTTTAATAGTGTTTTTTTTTTCATTTATTACAAAATGTATTATAAAAAAAAATACTTTCAAATTGCATTTATGTTAGTTTATTCCTTTTTAACATTATTTTATTTTTATTTTTAATAGTGTTTTTTTTCATTTATTTTATTAACCTCCCATGTAACATATTTTTTTTATTATAAAAACACCACTTACTAACTAATTTTACTTAATATTTTTTTAAGGTTTTTAGAGTTAGCTAGAAAAAGAATAAACAAAATTATTTTTTTTTGGAAAATTTTCTCCAAATTTAATAGGAATTTTGCAAGAAGTTATAGTTCTACATGATTGGTGAGAACTTTGACCATGGAACTTGTCTTAATTCCATTTTCCAAATCCCTACTTCAAAAAGATAACTAGTAAAAAAATCATGTGAGAACTTTGACCATGGAACTTGTCTTAATTCCATTTTTCAAATCCCTACTTCAAAAAAATAACTAGTAAAAAACTTTTAATACTGCCCACTTTCACATGTTTTTGTAAAATAAATTATATACACTTAATATCTTTGTATTTTGAAATTGTTTCTAATATTTTTTTCAAATCATTACCCTATTAGTATTTCTTTCATATATTTTCTTAAAATATATATTAAAAAAATAAGTAACTTTTCTACATTTTGAAATTGTTTTTAATTACCTTCTATTTATTAACCTCTACAACATAAATTTCACAAGAAATAGTAAATAATCTAAACCATATTATATCTAAACGATGTTCTTATTATATCTATTAATTGATTTAACCTATAAACTTAAATTAATTAATTTGGTATATCAAACTGCTTTTAATTTGGAAATGTATTATCAAAATTTCCCTTAGTTTTATAAATTAACAAATTATGAAATTCTGTTATATTACAAATGTTTTAAAAATTAAATTTAATATCTTTATACACTCAATATTTTAAAACTGTTTTGAAAATTAAATGCAAGGTATTTACAAATCTATTAGTTTAAAGAAAAGTACTTTTGATTTTAGTCTATATAGCCCGCAAACATGGGGTGAGAAAACGTAAAACTTTCTTTTACATTTTCTTTCATTTACACAGCACTTGCCAATCGATCTTAAGCTCACTGAGCCAATCTCCCACACCATTAATCTCACAGATTTTATAAATTAAAAAAATATTATAATATCAATTATCATTATAAGAATCAAATACATTAAAAGTCCACTTCGCCACAATCCACATGCTTCCTCAGTGCTTTCAACAACCAATACAAGAATCAAATACATTAAAAGTCCACAATAAGACTTCACTTCGCCACAATCCACATGCTTCCTCGGTACGTTCAACAACCATTATAATAAAAAAATTGAATCTAATTAAATTACAGATTTATGGGTGTGTTTATATAATCAAATTTTCTCAGATTTTAATTAGAATTTGATAACGGATATTGAGTTTGTATCTTTATGGGTGTGTTTATGTAATCAAATTTTCTCAGACTTTAATTAGAATTTGATAACGGATATTGAGTTTTTAAGATACACACAAATGTTGCTTTCTTATTCTAGACATATGCTAGAAACAGAATCACAAAGTCTAACACAGGATACTTGTATGCCCATAAATATTCATGTAACTACAAAAGAACTTGCTATATATTTATATGCATTTATTACATGTACGAGCCTCTGAGGCACAAAGAATAATAGCCTATTCTAACAAAGCTTGATATGATATGAGCAGCCCTGCTACTACGGAACAAATTACATAAAACTGATCTCTGATCATAATGGGTTTTTATCCACAAGAAGAATATCAGCAGACTAAGCTATTTGCAAGGACAGTAGCAGACATGAATGAATTGGAATAAACATGTATAGAACTTGTCTGCACTGCTGCTCATCTCAATATTACAAAGAATGAATGAATGGCCAAAAATTTTGCAGAGGGTGTGAGGAAGAAAAAATGAAAGAATAGAATTATGGGGGAGGAAGCAAATTGGCTCTCATCTCGCAAGATATCAGCTCCTTTCACATACCTTCATTGTAGATATAGAACTTGACCTTAAAGGACAATGCCAGCTTTGTTGAGATCAACCTCCTTGTCTTGCAGATATAGCTTGCAGAGTATGTGAAGTTGTGCAGGTGCAAGTGAACTTCCCCCAAAAGAATGAAATAATAATACCTGTCTACAAAGAATTTTTCCTACAAGAACATAGAACATAAAGAATACATATTCATGCAGGAGATGAAGTGCTAGCTCCTCCATTGCCTCCCTCCTGGGGTGCCCAAGCTGAAGCAGTGTAGAGGGGCTGGTCTAACCAACCAAGTGTAAGTCTCCCATCTTCTAGCTTAACTCTGTAGTTCTTGCAGGGAAACATATCCAACAATATCCTGGCCTGACAATGCTCCCTCTCCCCGAGAGGAACAGCTGTGAATCCTCCTTCCTCCATCATTTGCTTCCAATGCTCAAATTTCTCGTGCCTTTCAATCCTCTCTGGTCCTTCACATGCTATGATGTTCCTTATCTCTCTTGCAAAGAACTGCTCCATCTTGAGCCTTGCAGGACTGTCTGATGGAAGATTAGCATCAATTGAATCAAATATAGCAGAGTAGTATTGCAATGCCTGCAAGAAGCGTCCTTCAAAGATTTGATCGTTGTGATTTGCTTCCTGCTCAACCATTACTACAACAGCAGGTTTTGTGCTCTGAATTAGTCCCAGTATGCCTCTTAAGGCAGCCCCATTGTCATACAATGTCTTATGTAGTTGTAGCATGCAATTTACAGCAACTGTCTCCTTCTCCTTGACATGCAACATCCAGAGTCTAACATCCTCCAATTTATCAACAACTGCGTGAAATTCGAAAGGAAGATTTAGGGCCTCTGCAAATCCTGCAAGTCTATCCCCTGTATCTTGGAGGTCTTCCTTGGACTCCCCGATCCCTGTAATTCTCACATGGCTTGGAGGCCTAGGCCTTGATGCCAAGCTATGAAAAAGGGCAGGCCATTGAAGCCCCTGCTTTATGTCAAAATCTATAATATGAACCCTGTCTTTGTCCTCAAATGCTTTCAAAATGACCTCATTTGCTGTGTACTGGAAAAATTTAGGAATTGGGCTCGTATGATTGAGAAGCTGGAAGCCTGTCATGAGATCCTCTTCACATAAATCAAGGTCACCAACAATAGGTTGAAAGATGTGAGGCCAAAGTTTGGTAACCCTTAGAGTTAACCCTTCTGTGAAATAAGCTGCAACTCTATGCATGGGACTGCCCTCTGGCGAAGCAAGCTCTCCCAATCTGGAAAGAAGACGATTAACCAACTGCAAGTTCTTCGAAGTAACTGCCTCTGCACAAGCAATCAATAAATTGGCAAGTTCCAAGCCTTGTTCCATCTGTGTTTGTTCTCTACTGATTGCACCATCCCCAGACTGGGGCTGAACAAAGCTTGGATGTTCTTCATGAGGACCACTTCCATTGCCACTATCATTTCCAGAGGAGTTTCCGTCATCATTTCTGTGAGAAGTCAGAGGCTCAGAGCATGAACTGGAATTGGTTCTATTCGGTTGCCCATTAGTAGCAGCATCTGCTTGACCCCTGGACGCAAAGTCTGATATTATGGATTCAACCCAAGCATTGCTAGAGAAAGGGAATGAAGATGGAATAATTGTCCTGGGAAGCAATGCTTCGGGTTGCTGCAAGTTTGTCAATACACTGCTGGATTTCTGAATATCTTGCAAATCTGATATGGTGAATCCCTGATTATAATCTGCCGTCTCTGTAAACAACTGCTGCATAGGCTGACTGCAAAGTGAGGAAGATGTCTGGGGTTTCAGACCGGGGCTAATGACGAGATCGAGAACTGAGCGAGGCTCATAGGAATTGTTCTTCTGTTTTGGCGAACTGAATAAAGTTGCAGAGGGGCCTGAAGAGCCTCCAATTTCACTTGCACTATCAATTTTCTCACTGCTTTCGCCAAACCAATGGCTACCCAACTCATTTACAGAGAAATTTCCAGTCAAATCTTCAGGTGGGCTGCCTCTTAACCTCTTTGCTCGATCTTCGCAGAAGCCCTCTGCTGCACTGTAGTCGGAAAGCCTCTTCAAATTTTCTCTGCTTGTACTGCTCTCCCACAAGGTCTCTGCATTTTTGGCCATCATAGTTCCTGTGAATTCTCTTCTTCTTTCCATGGCCTTCGCTTGTGGTCTCTCAACCCAGAATGCTGCTTGAGACACCTTGGCAGAGGACCCTCCTTTCCCATGACCATCCTTAATCTGTCGCCTCTGTAAATAAAGATTTCCTTCTTCCATGGATGGCTTCTCGTTTACTTGGCTTCTCTGAGCTTCTCTAGGAGCTGTCCTCTCTTCATTTCTAGAATAGCCTTCAACCCTCTGGTTTATAGCATGCTGGGATGCAGTAGGGCTTACAGCTTGCTGTGCTGTGAAGAATTTGTCTTGCCGCTGAAAGTGGCAAGATTGGATTTGCTGTGTGTGGAGACTAGGAGTGGTGGAAAGCATGGATGGTGCCTGCTGCCCCTGGAATTGATAGGAAGCAGCAGCAGCAGCACTTCCTCTCAGTCTGTGCCTTGGGGACAACAATGCAGTGCATCCTGCCAACATTTTTTCAATTTTTTTCTCCTCCTCTTTTTCCTCTCTCAACTTCACTTTTGAGGGCCAAAATAACCTTTCTAGCAGCACAACCAAGCCCCCTCAAGAATATGGCAGGAAAGAGAAATAACAGATCCTCCAGTCCTCTAGCCTTCTTCACTGTGAAGACAATTTTTTAATTCAATCAAACTCTTACTGCACAAAATGTAAGCTGCTTCCACTGTTGGAAACTGAAATACAGAGTCTTTTTACCACTTTTCAAGCTGCATAACCTCTCCTCTACTCTTACACAGGGCTAACTGCAATCAGGACTTCTAGAACACCATAGCAGAACAGACAGCAAACCTACTCCAGCAATACAAATCAGGACTGCTTGGGGGCAAACTTGGGCAATGCAACAAAGCAGATCTACTAGCAGCTAGAACACTTGGGCAACTAAAACCAGGATCACAAGCTGGCAGAGCTCAGAATTTCATAGCAGGACTACACAATGAACTAGCAATCAAGGAAATCAAGGCTACCAGCAATCCACACCAGAACAAACAGCAAACTTACTTCAGCGATGGAATTCAGGACTGCTTGGTGTCAAACATGGGAAATGCAACAAAAAACAGGGCAAATAGCAGCTAGCACACTTCCAAGATTGAAGAGCTCAGAATTTCAAAGCAGGATTTTAATTACTCCCTAGCATTCACTTATAACAAATAAGAAACACCAAAGAGAGAAATGGGTATTTTACTGAATAGATTCGGCAACTAAACCCAGGACTACAAGCCAGCATAAGCCCAGAATTTCAGAGCAGGATTTATCTCTATAGCAATTCAAACAAATGAAAGAAAGAGCTTGTACATAATTTCATAGCAGGATTTATCACTATAGAAATTCAAACAAATGAAAGAAAGAGTTGGTATTTTACCTAATAGGTGGGGCATTTACTGTCTCTGCAAGCAGACATGGAAGCAGCAATATCCTCCATGGATGGAGGCGTTTCCCAACACAAGTAGAATGAGAATGGTGGTCCTGTAACTGCTACTGCTGTTGCCGCTATTGTTCAGCAATAAACCATCCCCATAGCTCTCAGAATTCCCCATATCCCAAAGACCCCCTTCACAAATCATGTTCTCCAGTCCTGGTTTCCAGCTGCCACCCACCCAAAGAGCTGATTCATGATGTGATTTCCTGATCCATGTAGCACACTCTATCAATCCAAGGTTATGTATTCTCTTTGGGATGCCCTTGAATGAATGAGTGAATGGAGTACATTGCCTTAGCTGAGCTGAGCTGAGTTCAAAGAAGACGGACAAATGAAGAAGAGCACTACTACACGTCCGCAGGTGTTTTAGAGAGCAGTCCCACTGCTGTGAAATCAGCACAGTGGCGCTCTGCAGGCCGTCAGATGATCTCCATCTGACGGTATGTATGGCAAGTCAATCTGACCGTTGCGATGACCGTTGGAGACAGATTTTGTTGGGATGTTGCGCATTTACAGTGCCCATTTATTAATTCAATTAAATTCATTATGTGGGTTTTAAGAGTTCGGCATAATCCATCTATCCATCCTTCCGAATTTACCGTTACCAAAACGTTCCATTCACCATTGACCGCAGTTAGCACCTTCGGTTTTACCTCCGACGCTGCTGCTGGGTGAAATCCAATCTGCAACGTGAAGTCAGAGGACGCAATTATTGTGAGGTGCCACGTGTTTCCTCGTAGATCTCATCGTATCACGAGTGTTCGTGTGGTTTTTTTTGGTAAAACCAAGGCTGCCACGTGGAGGTGGAGCCCCCTTTGTGGTCGTTGCATTATAATCATGATGATTAGCCAGGTTGGGTTGGACGAGGAGGCCTGGGTTTGCAAGATTATAATAATAAATTTTTTTTTTAAAGAAAAAGGTTAATTTAAAGAGTATAATTTAATTTTGATATAGTAATAATTATATTTAACTTTCATTTAGATAACAAATTTTATTTATATATATGATGATGATGATTAATGTTCACAAAGACTTAATTGGTTTATCGGACCTTAAGAGAGTAAGTGATTACTTGTGATTCTTTAGAATTTTGTTTCTGTTGTGCTTGAAAAACATTAAGATAAGCTTTCCAAGATCACCATACTTTTGTTGAGTTAAGAGGTTAGGAAGGTTGGTAGTGTGATCAATATCTTGAAAATGAGATCTAATATGGGTATAGGCTGGACAATCTAAGATAAAGTGCTTTTCTTCTTCAACCTTTTTAGTGTCACAAAAGTGACACACTCTTTCATCCCATGGCGTTTTAGGAATTGATCAGCGCCCAGTTTCACTATGGAGCTCGTAAGAATTTGTTCTTATCTTAGCATTGCTTATTTTTTTCTTTACACTTGGAAAAACATTAAGATAAGCTTTCCAAGATCACCATACTTTTGTTGAATTAAGAGGTTAGGAAGGTTGGTAGTGTGATCAATATCTTGAAAATGAGATCTAATATGGGTATAGGCCGAACAATCTAAGAGAAAATGCTTTTCTTCTTCAACCTTCTTAGTGTCACAAAAGTGACACACTCTTTCATCCCATGGCGTTTTAGGAATTGACCAGCGCCCAGTTTCACTATGGAGCTCGTGAGAATTTGTTCTTATCTTAGCAATGCTTATTTTTTTCTTTACACTTGGCAAAACAGATAGATAATTTTGATCTTCTAGATTAGGGTTGATTACATCTTTATAATACCTTAATTTTCCTTTTTCCTCTAACTCTTTATCACACCACATTTTTTCTTTAAATTTTGATTTGATGTTTTTTTTAATAGTATCTTTATTCTACAAAATGGTTTCTTCCATGATTCCCCAATAGTTTAGCCGGGTGTCTAAAAACCTTTTATTACTTGTAAATAATTTTCCACCCCACTAAAATGTCTAACTTTTTATATTATTTACTAGATATGTTAATTACGAGGGAAAAACTATATTATTCTTGGAGGGAGTGACAGTTTTTTATTTTTTTGTCTAGACAAGTTTTATCTCATTTTTTGTAAAATTGGTTAAAATTGTTAAGACAAAGTTACATGGTCAAAGTTCCCAAAAATTAGGTGAAACTATAACTTCTTACAAAATTCCTACTAAATTTATGGAAAATTTTAAATGAAAAAATGGTTAAGTTTGTTCACTTACCAACTTCATTCTCTAAGTACCTTGAAGAAAAACAGTGCTAGGCTACTCCCAGAATTTGACACTATCTTATTTATGATGTTCTTTTAATTATAGTTAAAAAACCACCATTTTTTCATCCAAATTTTAAATGCTTTTTCCTACCAAATTTAAATGTTTTTAAACATCATTATTTAAAACACACAACTTTAACGTTATTTTAAATAATTTTTCCTACCAAATTTAAATTGAATTCTTACACTCCAACTTCATTGAATGGTTAAAAAAATGAATTTCTAATATTGATTTTAGTTTCAGCAAAATACCTTCCACTCCAAATCAAAGTACACTTCCAATTACAAATTTTCAAAAGTTGGAAAAACCATGCCATAAAAGATCTTATGACCAAACCACATTTGAGAGATTGGTTAATGAGCATATGTTTTTTTAGTTTTCTATATTTATCTATAGTGTTAAAAGAAAGTTAATATATGTTTTTTTTAACACTTATATATGTATAACATATAAGATTAAGATAAATATAAATATTTCTAGAGAATTGTGAGAAAAGATAAAACAAATACAAACGTGTTTTATAACTTATAATCTTAAAATTAAAGGTACTTAATTTACAAGAACAAGATAAACAACATGGAAGACAAGAGGCACTTATAATCTTAAAATTAAAGGTACTTAATTTACAAGAACAAGATAAACAACATGGAAGACAAGAGGCTTCCTAAGATTGTTTCAAACTCTGACAAAAACCACCTACAACTCAAATGGGGTTGGCATAAAGATGTAATTCTTTGCTAAATCATCCGGGAATAAAGGAAAATGTCACTTTGCAAAATAATGATAATATTAAAAATATTATTACATCTAAATTGAAGAAGAAATTGTGGTGTGATAACAAATTAGAGATTAAAAAAATTAAGATATTATAAGAAGGAACCATAATTCAAAAAATCAAAAGTATCCTTTTATTTTGATTAATGTAAAGAAGAAAATCAACATTGCTAAAATAAAAACAAAACCTCAAAGTTAATGAAACAAGACTTAAAATAATTCCTAAAATAACATGGATCGAAAAAATTTGTCATGACATAAAAAAAGAAAATGAATAATACCAAACTCTATCTAAATAAATATTAACTATTATCATTATTATTTTTTCTAATAAATAAATTAATTTAAAATTATATATATTATTTAATAATACAAATTAAGTATATTTACAAGTTAAATGATTCCATATATTAAATGATTCCATATGTATCCTCAACTATCAGTAAATGTTGGCCAGGTACTGAAAATCTCAAACATAAAAAAAACATGCACAAATCTTAAGGGCACTGAGGTTTTCAAGCATAATAACCACTCAAGACCCCCAAATTGTATAGCTTTGTACGAAAGATTCCTTATACTGAATCATATCATCCAAAAGCTAGAAGGATTGAACTTACATATATAAAAATAAGTTGTAGCCTCCCCCGTTGCTAACAATAGTACACATGTTTTGATATATTTTATAATTGTGTTTTTATTCTCCTCTTTCTTTGTGTTTTGTTTTTTCCTTAATAAACTAGTGTTTCATTTTGTGTTTAATTTTTTTTTTTAATGTCTTTGTGAAAGATGTGCTCAACATTTTTATTGTATAATTTATGAAGATGAGGTTAAATATAGTTTATTTTTATATGATTTTTATTAATGTCCTATATGTTGTATAGGATTATGCTTCTATTTCATAAATAGAATAAAGCATAATAGTAACATTCCACATCATTTTTTTTTATGTATTGTTTTATTTATATTTTTTTGATGTATTGTTTTATTTATATTATTTGACGAGATCATCAGTGTTCATCAGTGTTGTATATATGATTATGCTTCTATTTCATAGATACTATAAAGAATAATACTAACATTCTACACAATTTTTTTTTATAATATTAAAATTTCTACATTATTATTTAAAACACACAATTTTAACATTGAAAAAACAATATTTATTTACATCCATTTTAATCTATTTTAATCATTTATAAATAACTATTCATTATTCAAAAAAAGTTATTAATTTATATAAATTAAAACAAAAATTATATGGATTTTAATTCCCACTATAGAACCATGAAGAAGTAGAATTAACTATTAGCTTTGTAATGACTTTGCAATTATTGTAAACTATGAGGAGAGCACTCAAATACAAACAATTAGTTCCATGTCATCACTTTTTCAAGAGAGTTGGGTCTTGAACAATAGTCATTAACTTGGATAGGGAGGGAGATCCAGGGATCTTTGAACAAGAAACTATATGTAAGGTTAGTTTGTGCTCCTTGGACTTTCAAGACTTAGGAATTGAAACATCTAAGTAACTAGAGGAGAAACTATATGTAAGGTTAGTTTGTGCTCCTTGGACTTTCAAGACTTAGGAATTGAAACATCTAAGTAACTAGAGGAGTGAACTTTCATCCATGGTTGAGATGTGAGCACCAAAGCAACAAATTTATAGTGATTCTATCATTCTCAAATTACGGTAAATCATATATAGCAACAAATATTTTCCTAATCATGTTGCAATGCTAAACCATCACTGATCAAAACAATCAAAAGGCAAGCAACAAATAAACAACAATGAATTTGAATTAATGGTCTACCATGTGTCAATTATTTGGAATCGAATCAGGCAACAAAATTGTATTTTGTGTGAATGCCTTTGGCAATGATGCTTTAGGGAGCAAAATTAAAATCCAGACTCAAACTTAGGTCTGCAATAGGCCTAACTTTAGTTCTTGCAGAATGCAACATTCTTGTACCATTGAATAAACATAATAAACACTTCATAAATTTCCATTTCTTGTACCAATAGTAGACATAATAAACACATCATAAATTGTCATAATGTACTTAATTATTTAATTCATTGACATCTATAATGACTCTACTTATGATACAAATGTCTACTAGGATTTCTATCCCAATACATATTTAATTACTTTAGAAGCCTAGATTACAACAGAACTAGAGTAGTTTATTAGTCAAGATAAGTGGTTTCTCTAGAAAGTCATCCTCAAAGGTAATCCAAGAGAACAAATCATATGAATTCCATAGTCTACCTCACAACAAATAATAATGGTAACAAACATAACTTTTGATATGATCACACATAAGAAAAGTAGAAGTTACGTATTCCAACACTTCCCCTTAATGAGTGCTTCTCTAAATATCAATTAGGACGGGTCTTAATTATCATCTAGTCCTATCCAACAAATGCTCCACCATGAATTGAAGAACCTTCTAATCAACAAAGTCTATATTTGGTCCAACCTGGAACTTACATATCATACCTCATTCATGTAGACATCACCAACTATCAAATTCCATATAAAGGAATAACCATCCACCATAATACATGGGTACCTAACTGCAGTAACCATCGGTCTAATAGGATTCCCTTTAAGTACATGGATCATTCAACTTCTTAATGAACTCCACCTAAATGTACATAAAACTTTTGATTTCTAGGCACCTCCCAGAGTTTACAACCAACATGGTCCACTCATAGAGCATCCAACCAACACATGGCCTAATCCTCCAAGTATTTAACAACTCCATAATAGAGGTTTCTACACTATATCAAACAAGTTATCCAAATCATCATGGACACATGGAAAAGGGTATGCATGCCTATCCAAGTCTTACAACGATATGCTCTTTACATGTTACATATATAGATATAGGTACATACAATTTACATACTCCATCTCATGGAGACACTAGGTACAATATTTAAAAGCAATTCCTAGGTACCACTACAATACTTGTCCAAGTACCAACTCTAGGCAAGATACAAGCTCAAAACTTTCAAGGATCAATACATAGGATCTATATATACCATCATAAACTTGCAATGAATACAAAGTGCAATTCACATTTCCACATGGTCACTGCTTTTATTGATCATAACACACAAACTTTATATTGTTTGTCCATCACTGACTGATCTCCACTGTTGCCACAAGAAATATCACCAAAGTTCTTTGAGCTAAACTCTAAAATTTCTTTGTTGCATCTATAAAAACATCTCACCACTCCAATTCATAATTAAGTCTGTGATAAAGCCTTGGCTTCTCTAGTGAGAACAATGCAACTTCATTGTATTTTTTACTGCTACAATAACCAACCAATGGTTATTCACCCAAACAACTCACTTCCATCTAAGAACCGAAGTGTTCATGCTCCTCCATTCACTTGTAGAACTATTATCTTGAATAACATACCGGTTGGGAACCAATCATACCTTTGGGTTGAACATTGGTACTATGCAGATTGAGTAGGAACCTATCGTACACCAAGGCCTAACATCAACTTGATTATAAAGACTAAACCATTGGCCATCCTATGGATATATTTCCATCTACCGAGACACCTAGGCACCCAATCATGGTGCCCACCGATTCTCTAGGAAAATAAATTGGATACATGATATATTCAAGTCAATCCTACACAATTATGCATCTGCCAACAAAGACTTATAGTGCAATATTCATCAAACAATTTTTCATCAAGAAACAATTAGAAGAAACACAAGACACAATGAAATTTCCCTTCCGTCTACACCACACCTTACCAAGCAGACTCATGAATGACTTTTACATTACCTAATATTGCTACGTAGGGCTACAAAAAATCAACAAGAGATAATAACACACATGATCAAATACTTATACTTATATGATGTTTTCTAGAAACATGCATATACTAGACATCAACATTTACATCTTTAACATTTTGATTCAATTTTTATCTTGAATCTTCCATACTTCACTTTAGAATGGTTAGAGCAGTCCATTCTAACAAACATTGCATCACACATTGAATTAACTAGACTCAATATGTATGTTAAAGCAACATACTTTCCCAATAAATTTTGAAATTTTTCTTAATATCTTGTACACACCTCTTACCATAAACTTGATTTTGACTATGAAGCATTATACAAACCATGACTATTTGAACTGATTTTTTCAATGGAATGTTGTACAACTTTTATCTCAAAACTGATGAACTCTTAGAAGACTAGAAGACTAGGCCCACATAACCAATCCCAACAACTTGATAATATTCTCTATGACCTTCAAGAGACATGGTGGACAGACCCCTTCTAATCAATATATTATACAGCCAATGCATAAAGGTTCATATATTTAGCCCAACTTTCAGAAGCAATAAAATCAAGACACATGCCAATACCTTTGATATGAGCATTTAAAAAATGATAGCATCCAAGGGAGTATTGTTCCATCGTTCATATTTCCTGTAAAATCTTTCTGATTACCTCAACGATCTTAAAATCTGCCATTTCTCAAACCGAACCAAATCTGGATTTCTCTCGACTTCTTCCAGAGCCCAACAAGGTAAGGGAATGCTGCAAGTGTTGCCAACGTTTCCAAAACTTTGCTGGAAAAACATTACAGCCTGCAGCTTCAGTCCTTGCTGGGTAACCCTGTCAACGAGCTCCTTATATCCAGACCAATTGTAGTGGCCAGGGCCAGGCCAGGGCCATCTTCTTCCACCAAGCCCCACCACACGTCCACCATTACTGCTTTCACTCCGCACTTTTCAGTACCATCAGTCTAGCCTTCCAGGCTCTCTGTCGATTAAGAGTGCCGTTGGCGTTCACCGTATCCACAGACAGCATCACAAAAATCTGCACTCCTTTAACCAGTACTTCACTAATGGCCGGCTTTCTGCATCAAGTCTTTACCGACAACAGTCTGGGATTGCACAGTGTAGGCCTCACACTACGTCCTCGGCCGCCGTGAAATTCTCAAAGACGGTTTCATGTTATTTCTGCAAAGTTGGATTTTTCAGGGATGTTTTCGGATTTTCTAGTGGATTGAAATTTTTTTCGTTTGATTTTGCCTGAAATTTGGTGATGAATGGTTGGATCTGTAAATTTGAGTGGCTAAGTTTGTATAATCCAAGTGCTCCAGGAGTTTTTTAGCACTCTGAATTCATTTCATTCAGAAAGACAATTTAAACAACAGAAAAAGAGATTTTGTCCAAATTTACATAGCCGAATTGTCTAAATTTACATAACCAGATTCCTACCAATTCGTAACAGAAAACCCAAAAGGTTAAACGTTTAGCCAATGCCAAAATAATATATATGGCAGATCCTTTAGACAGGAAACAACTCCTCACATTAACCAACAGTTCTATTCTTCAAAGGCTTTACAGGCAGTGGTTGCACCACATAATGCCATGGACACCATAACATTCATTCACAAAACAATCTACTCTCATCTACACTAAATATTATATATAAAGGATTAGAAACCCTAAAATGCCATGATTAAGGACTCCTCTCTAGCTAGAGTTATATTCATTCTAATTAGTTTTGATACAATGCAGAAAAATGGGAGAGTAGACATTTTCTCACCACACAATGTAATTTACTAAACATGAATCTTGTCTCAAGATAGACACACTATTTTGTTATTTTGATTAGCAACTAGCGGAGAGAATATCTTAACCACACACCAAAAAAGGAGCTAATTAATTGGAGAGAATCTCTCATGTCCAAGTAGATCTAACAACCTCCTAAAAACTTGGAAACATACTTCTCCTAAACAAACTCTACCTCACAATAACCAATAATAATAATAAACATAACATTTAATATGATCACACATAAAACAATTAGAAGTTACTCATTCCAATAAACCTAATAAAAAACTACTTTGTTAAAATGTACTTACTTTATTTCTTATATTAAATCACCATCAATAAATTGAGTTGGTATGAAAAGAAATAAATCAATCTCTCTATATACATTAGCTTAAAGAGTTTACTCAATTTAAAAAACAATTATAGCGTGGCTCAACGTTTAATCTTTTGTTTTTTTTTTTGTCGGAATATGGGGCACTTTTATTATACAAATTTAACCACTCAAATTTGTGGATTCAACCATTTTTCCTTGAATTTCTGGCAAAATCAAACCAAAAAAATGACCAAAAAAACCAAAAGGTAGAAAATTATCTACACATCCAACCATTCCTCCCTAAATTTTGGGCAAAATCAAAAACAAAAAATGACAAAAAAAAACCAAAAAATATAATATTTATATTGAACTAAAAATTATTGATGAAAACAATAAAAAAACACAAGTTCAATTTTAATAACATTCTTTTAAGTATTGTTGAAACTAAACACTATCACTATCACTATCTCCATCTCCATCTCCATCTCCATCTCCATCTCCATCTCCATCTCCATAATAAAAAACCCTGAAAATTTTATCTCCATCTCCTGAATAATAAAAAAGACCCTTAGGATTTTTATCTCGTCATTATCCTTCACCAACGCACATACTAGTAACCTAGTACCTTATTGTAAGCAAGGATTGTGAAATATATTGTATACTAAAATTGAAATTCCCTTGAAATTAAGAACCACCATAATGAAATGCATCATGTATTCTAATGACACGCATAATGTATTCTAGTTGTTAAGTAAATATGTTCTTAGATAAAAGGTTAACTCAAATAATGCTTAGGTCACTGGTTTGGCTTCAACCCTTTCAAAATATTTCACTATTTATTAAATTGTTTGTGAGCTAACACAATGGTTTGGCTAATCTATTTTTCATTTTTTTTTTTTATATTTTGTTTGTTTCTATTCACCTAGCTTCTAGAATATTTCATTATCTATTCAATTGTTTGTTAGCTAACACAATGGTTTAGTTCATGTATTTTTCATTCTTTTTTATATTTTGTTTGTTTATATTCACGTAGCTTCGATCATGATTGTGCATTTTTTTTATGTGTCATCAAAGCTTAGGTTGTGATCTTTTCCTTTGTGATTATACAACATGTGTTTAAGTGATACATAATTGCAATTTATATGTATGGAAAGAAGTTATGAAAACAATTATAAGATTTTGAAAACTTTGTAGTTAATAACATTGTTTGAGAATCATATACTTATTTGGTTGTGGTTTGATTTGTTAAAGTTTAAATTAAAGTACTGATGTGTGTGATTTATGGATTTGATATTGACTTTTGAATATACAATGAAATTGATAAAATGTGTGAGGTTGATTATTTGTGTAGCAACAATTGAAAGGTGTTGATTATATGGTAGTAGATCTGACTAATTTCTAACATTACTCTGTCATTCTTGATCTTCATTCTATGCGAGGGACATGAGAAACACTCTTTGGTCATCACATGCACCTCTAACTAACCATCGTAATTATGGTAAGCGTGACCCTAATATTGGATAGAAGAGTTCCATAATCTTATAGTTTGGAAGGGCCGGGTTTGGTGATTTCCTTTAGTCATTTTTTCGGTTGTATATATTTGAATGAATTCAAATGTATTTGGCACATAAATCCTATAGTGTTATACTTTGGATGGGTGGGGTTTGGTAATTACATATAGTCCTTTTGTTGGTTGTATATATTCGAATGAATTCGAGTGTATTCGACATGGAAATCTTTATGTAAATTTCTTCAAAATACTAATGAGCTTGTTTTAACATGTCATGTGTAACTTTATGGCCTTTGTGCTTCGTTCCACTTTCTATCATGGTATAAAAATTCAATTTTAAATATTGTTAATGTTTATGTCATTATTATAGTTCTTTGCATTTCAATAGATAAGAGCATCATAAGAACAAGATCACTGAGAAATACACATTCACAAGAGACACAACATTTATCTTGGGAAACCCTTAGGGGAAGAAAACCCAGCAAAAACTTCCTTATCATAAATTGCTAATACAATGTTCAAGAGATAACTCAAACCAATGCAGATAGTCCTCTCCAAAAGATGCGTCACTCTTCTTCTTCTCTCTCACTGGTAAGTTGCAGCTTGCTTCTCAAGAATGAGCAAGTGTGTTATGTGATAAAGTGAGGCGCTAGCCTCTCTATATATACAAGACTGGCACGTGTGAAGGGTTTTCACTGGCAGGGCCGACCTCTCACTCTGGGTGGGTAAACCCACCTTTAATTTAAATCTGGGTCTCAATAATAACTGTTGGGGCCAACTTCTTATTCTGCCTATTACAATTGTCCGATGACCAATCTGCAAAAGGGGATTTGGTCCTAATACAATTACCGACATGATTAATCCACAATGGGGATTAATCCTATAAACAAAATAACAATAATAATAAGAATACTCTTCGCAGTTACATTATTTCAACACTCCTCCTTAATAAGAAGGGTCTTCTTCAACAACATCAGGTGAGAGAGGTCTGCATCATCAGTGGCATCAGGAGGACAATATCGTCTATCATCTTGAAACATTGGCTAGCACATTTACGAGTCATCAAAAGTTTTCTTCATCGACAACATCATCATTCTCGAAAGAATGCCATCATCATCTGCATCGATATGTATCAATAAAAATGATACCTCATCACAACACTAAGCTGACACATCACAGTACTACACTGGCTCAATGTCACAGCTGATAAGTTGGTAGCTTAGTGTCAGTCACATCTTGCTTTACATCTAACAACAAGGTTAGAAGCAAGGAATCATATTGCTTTACGCCTAACAACTAGGTCAGAAGCAAGGAATCATCTTGCTTTACGTCTAACAACTAGATCAGAAGCAAGGAACACATCAACATCTTGCTTTACGTCTAACAACGAGGTCAGAAGCGAGGAATCATCTTGCTTTACGTCTAACAACTAGGTCAGAAGGAAGGAATCACACATCATCTCGCTTTATGTCTAACAACGAGGTCAGAAGCGAGGAATCATCATCATCTTGATTTACGTCTAACAACGATGTCAGAAGCAAGGAATCATCTTGCTTTACGTCTAACAACTAGGTCATAAGCAAGGAACACACAACGTCATGCTTTACATCTAACAACAAGGTCAGAAGCAATGACTCATCTTGCTTTTCGTTTAACAGCGAGGTTAGAAGCAAGGAACACAGAATGTCATGCTTTACGTCTAACAACGAGGTCAGAAGCAATGACTCATCTTGCTTTACGTCTAACAGTGAGGTCAAAAGCAAGGAACACACAACACCATGCTTTACGTCTAACAGCGAGGTCAGAAGCAATGACTCATCTTGCTTTACGTCTAACAACGAGGTCAGAAGCAAGGAATAAATATATATATACTCCCCCTTTCAGGGAGGGTCCTTTCGGACTATACCAAGCTTATCTCGAAAGT
>ML778690.1:509660-534841 GCA_009831015.1 Picea engelmannii | reverse complement strand
TCCTGGCCTAACAAACACATAAGCCTTCTAGCTTATACAAAACTTGGCTCACCAGCCTATAGAACACATTTACAATTCTTTGCATATATCATGATCTGTAACGGGGCTCGGCCTTGGGGACACTACAAAACCCCTAAGCATGAATTAATTGTCAGCCCTAACCCTACTGCAAAATAAGATAGTAAAGACCCTCGCAAATAGTCAAAACAAAAGCAAGAAATGTTAGGGTTCTGAAATAAAAGGGTTGGTCAGCTCATTTCGAGAAGTCTGCGTAATCGATCTAAGCCTCATTTGAGCTCGATCGATATGATTGAGATCAATGAGGAATCAGATCCCGAAATTGAGGATTTTCTCACAGAAGAAGATCCAGATTGTCATAAGTCAGATCCTAATCAACCATACGACTATGTTAACAATCTCCCACCATGTATCAAGGATAACAAGGGGTTTACTGGTATTAAGCTCGGTCAGGGGCTAACAACATGTAGTGTTGATGTTCTTACACCCAGCTATATGCTCCATCGACAGATCGCTCCTTCTGTGCATTGCAAGGTCTGGTTGCATTGGATTGAACGGTACTATAATTACATCCCCATTCTACAAGCAAGAATTAAAACTCTCACTAGCCACAATGAATTACTCATAAAAGAAAATCATGAACTCAAAGCAAATGAACAGAGACAAGCCAAGCATCTTAAGAAGACATGCAATATTTTGATAAACAATGCAAACAGTGTAAAGGCAATAATCAATTCTGAGTTATCTTGATCCATGTTATTCATTGGTTTAAATGGTAAAATGGATTTTTCCCTTTTATTACAGTCATGTTATTTTTTAAAATCAAATCAGTTAAACTTAGATTTATTTTACCAATATAAGACTGGCTACAAAATTGAGAGATTCTGTAGCCAAGTCATTTTCATATAAAATTTAGTAATTATTTGTTAATAAAATATCTAACTTGTTCCTATTTCATTTTTCATGACATGATATATTTGATGCTGGTCTTATGGGATGGAACATGTTCAATCTAAGTTGATTAGTATCTCCTTTTGTTTATTTTGTAAATAGGGAAAAAATTTCATAAATTTTTGAAGATATAGTTTGATCATGAGTGTCTCTAGGCCCTCTATATTTGTAATATTTTTATCTTATAAGATCTGATCCTATCTTAGGAGATAGGAAGTTTAGATTTCAAAAAACTCTTTAAATACTCTCTATTTTGTAAATGGGTGGAATCTTGGCCTGGAACCAAATATGAATGAATGATTTTCAAGACTTACGGAACAACGTACAACTTTTGGCTTTAGTCCACCGTAGATGTTGTTTCATTAAAGTTTTGTTTTATTTAATCTTTGATATACTAATATGTCATGTAGCTTTAGACTCTTGATATGTTATGTTTCAGGATATTCATGTTATAAAAATCGTTCATAATTTGTTGTTCTAGATATTCACACTGTGATCATCTTTTTTAACTTGAATATCATGATTTCTATTTGATGTTTAAGTTCAATAATGAAGTGAATGTGTTACACACATATTTCTCTGAATGTAATCATTGGCAATCATAAGATCACATAATTAATATGTGTTCCCTTTTCATTTTCTAATCCTAGCTGCCAATACATCTTGTGAATTTATTCGGAAAGGTTTTAGTATAAATTCTATTGCAGATTTATCTCGTAGGCATTGCAGCTGGATGTTCTTCATTCATACAGAGGCTTGGACACATCTTAGGAACTAACATTAGGTTAGCTTCTTTGCATTTCTAATTTCTGTCATTTATGTTTTAGTGAAACCAGAAAGTTTAGATTAGCTTTTGACTATCTGTACATCTATGTTTCTTAGTTTAGTTAATTCAAGATTAGTTAGATTTTTAAAAAGAAAGCAAGAAATATTTAAATGTGCTTTCTTTATCTGCTTCTCCAAAGAAATTATTATTACATTGATTTTGCAAGTTTTCAGTAAATCTTGCAACCTGTAAATGTTGTTCATAAGTGGGATTCTTATGTTTTCTTTTTCTACTTATATATATATATATATATATATATATATATATATATATATTATAGTTTTTAGCATTAGTTATTTTATCCCTTTCTCTTTATTTTAGGACTTTAGATTGGCTAACGGAGCCATTAAACCCGTCAGAACTAGTTACACCAAACAACTTGGGTTACTTAGACAACCCCATACCAAACTTGTTCTTCCAGTTGACGGTAGGTTGATTTTGCCTGTGAACAAATGGCGCTAGAAGGAGGGCCCGATTGCAATTGATGGCACATGGAAGTCGTAAGACTCATCCCCCACATACTCGCTCCCCTATAGTAACATGTAGTCACTCAGACAACAGCGTTACTTCTAAAACAACAACTACCTCAAATGATAATCTTGAGTTTCCCGTTGAACCAATAACACTAGCTCCTCAAGGGGTCGACATAGGGCTCTCAATCAACCTTTAGATTTCTTTTCTTCATTCTTCTTTTCTAGCAACCTAGACTGCTTCTCTTCATTCTCTACTGCTGATGTGGATGTTTCTATCTCTTCAACGTTCTTGTTGAGCTTGGCGATTTTACTTCTCAATGTGAAAACTTCTTCTTCAAGCTTCTTGACCTCTTCTTCTTTATTTAATATCTGAGACTTCATGACTTCTTCTGTTCTCTTCACTTCTTCAAGATGAATTTTTAATGTGATTATTTATTCTTCAAGTACTTTCTCTTCTTGACCAAACTCTGACTCAAGCTGGTTTAGATCGTTAGTTCTTTCCTTAAGATGATCCGTCAATATCTTCTTTCTCATTTCTATTTCTTCCTTCTGTGCTATTATGTTGGCTTCCAAATACTATTTTTGATCTTTAAGATTTTCTTTGATATTTCTGGCTTCATCTAGCTGTGTTCTCAAGTTCTTGATGACCTGTTGGGCTTCTTAAAAAATGTGAACACTTTCCTTTTGTTTCATCAATTCTTTCTTAAGTGAAATGTTTTCTTCGCTTTCTTTTCTTAGTTCATCTAAAGAACTAATCGATTCTGCTTCATAATTGTCTTCTTTTTCAATTAGTTTTTCTGTCTCATTTCCTTCATGGCATTCCATTTCAAGATGTCTGTGTTTTTCACAATTAAAGAAAAACAACATACTTATGTTGATTATGTACTCTTCATATTTTGAATATGTTTGACATGGTGACCATCTTTCTTCTTGAAATGTACCTACATCCTCTTTGGAATTTTTTGAATTTGTAATGGGTGAAGAATATATATCATGTAACTTATCCCAAAGTTCTTTGGCCGATGAAGATTTACCAACCTTTTCTCTTACCAAATTAGGTAATCCTTCCGAGACGAAATGCATTGCTATTTTGTTATTCTTCTTCAATTCCTTCTTGGTTGTAGTCTTTTCCCTTTTTGAACTATCATATCATGTAACAACTGATGGCCAAATATAATACCCATGTGCCTGTAAAAATACTTTTGTCCTTCTAGTCCATATCTCATACTTTAAACCATTCTGACCATTAAAAAATGGTGCTCCATTCTCAGAATAATCCATGATCTCCTTCCAGTGGTTAAACTGTTTCCTGAAGGAACTCACTTTGATCCCAATTGTTGGATTACTGAGAGGGGGGGGGGGCGTGAATCAGTAGTGAGAAATTATACCAATTATTAATCCTTTAAACCAAAAATTATATTATTTTACTTATTCAACCATGTTCATCTATTCATCATCAATATCTTGCTGTATCATAAGCATTAACATTCATCAGTGCATAATAAACAATAATAAACACATCCACACAATGCATACTACACCAATATTTATGTGGAAACCCAATGCGGAAGAAAACCACAGAATGTTTTTCTTATATGTCAAGAATTACATTCAAGGAAGCACCAACTTCCAATTCTCCAGCTACAACTGGAAGGAGGGTCCAACCCCCTATTTTCTCAAGCTACAACCTGAGGGAAGCACAAACTCCCCAATTCTCTGGCTACAACTAGAAGGAGGCTACAACCCCCTATTTTCTCGGGCTACAATCAGAAGGTGTCTACAACCACCTGGTTTCTCAGGCTACAACCTAAGGGAATCTCCAACTCCCCAATTCTCTGGCTACAAGCATAAGGAGGCTACAACCCCCTATGTTCTCTGGTTAAAAATGGAAGGTGGCTAGAACCACCTATCCTTGCCCCGTCCAACCTCCATAAAATATAAGTAGAATGATGGAACCACTGTCACACTATCACTCTGAGATATATTGTTGTAAACCTATATCAATCAACCTGCACCAAACAACCTGTAACAACCTATACCAGACAACCTATCATTAACCTGTACCATAAACAAGTGCATCAAACATTCACCAACTTGTACCTCAACCTCTACCATAAACAAGAGAATCAACCATGCACCAAACTTGTACAAATAACCCATCACAACAACTTGTCCAAACAACCTATCACAACAACCTGTCTCATCAATCTTATCAACCAAATCAGATCTAATCACCAAGATCAATCACCAAGACAACTCTCAACAATGTGCATCACAACAACTCATAATCATCACCAAGATCAATATGTGTTTCTAATAATATACCAAGACAAGTATGCTACATCATCCATAAACCATGTGTCAACAATACTGCTAACAAGTGCCTCCAACCATGTACCAAGTATGTACCAATCATGCATAAACTATGACTCATCAAGATGTACCAACATCATCAACTATACACCTCATGTATGTGCCAACTCATAAACTACTTGTCTCAACCATGTACCCAACATGTACCTCAACCATATACAAAATACATATACAAATATAACCATCAAAATTTCTCTAGCAATACATCACACTATCCATAATCAAATACCATAAACCATTACATCAAACCATGTGCTACAACCTCATTGTTATACAAACTCTATCTGTAACATACTTCAACCAAAATCCCTCATCAATTTCATCATACAAATATGATTTTTAACTCTGTAACATACCTGGTGTATATTATCACATACCTGCAAACCTTCCTTAACTTTAACAACAAGAGACTAGTATTTTCATCAAACTTTACTTTAGTCTCACATGACTAATTTTGGATCAGTCAACAACCCTAACTTGCAATAATCATAACTATGTACCTGTAACGACTAAATATATGAAAATAGTACACAATGTTCTTCATTGTATTTTATGGAATTCCTCCAGGTTTCACTACTTAGAACCTCTTAGAAGAGGAGTGATAGCAAAAATGACATACCTTATTGAATTTTGGCTCATTCTAGAGAGATAACTTGTAGAGTGTGCCCTGCATGGAATATTTGTTCTATGGATATGAAAACGGTAAACATAATACTACAAAATGTACTCTAACCAATACATTTTTTCTTACTGGATTTGGATCTATTATGAAGAAGTTATGACATTTTTACCTGAAACACTTGTTTTAGACTAGTTTCAGGACTAGCCACAAACCCTATTTTCCACGGAGTGTAACTCCCAAAATACAACGACCCACAAGATAAATTTTTTATCACAATTACTTGGATATGTTTTCTCAATGGCCTCCATATTTCTCCATCTGAATCATTGTAGAAAACAAATTATTGCTAAAATGGTGAGATGACCTGTAAATAACATACCTTAGAAAACATCATCAAAAGACTTTATCATCCCTTGAATTTTGGCCTTGTTTACTTCACCTTCCCTCTGAAATTCGCTTTAGCTATCCTTTGGTTACCTCAGTCACTTGTAGATATTCAATATGCTCAATGGATACAAATGGGAGACCCTTGCTCTATTATTTATACTCTCCAAGTAGCTTCCTCTAGAAGTATCCACTTAACCACTTTGTCCACTTAGCCACTTTGTCCACTTAACCATTTTGTCCACTTAGCCACTTTTTCCACTTAATCAACTTTGTCCACTTAGCCACTTTGTCCTCTTAACCACTTTGACTACTTTATTATTTAAATAATTTCTCTTTACTCAAAACTTCTTGTTGCAACTAACTTTTATATAATTACTCAATTCATAACTTCTTGTTGCAACCACTTTATTATTTAATTTATTTCTTGGTCAACCACTTTGACTATTCAATCTTCTCATCACAACTACTTTATCATAATTACCAAACTCATAAATTATTGTTACAAATATTTTTTTTTAATTATTTTCTTAATGCAACAACTATACCCATGATTAACTCTTAGTTTCACCCACTTTGACTAGTCAACTTCTTCTAAGAGTTTCTAGAGTAATTTAATTTATTTGACCTTCTAGGGGCTTCTAGATAACTCATGAGGGTTCTCTAACTTCACAAGGCCATAACTCTCTAGCTGTGAGGAGTTATGTGGAATTCCACATATCACTAGAAATGGAATGACATGTACTATCCATATAGAATAGTCTTACCTATAAATTCATTGATATTCATTCCCTTATAAGTCAAACAAACTTGGGTCCCTTACCCATACCTTTGTGCTACCGAAATTTTCTACCGGACTTTCTTCAAGGGTTGACATCAATCACTAAGGGTTGAAATCAATCTACAATATCACTCTCTAATGGTTGACATCAATGACAACCAACAATACATACCAATTGCCCATCAACCTAAGCCAATTGTTTGACAGTAATATCATAGACATTTAACCCTATATATTCCCACTTTGGGTCATAACATAGTACCCTCCTTCAAAAAGCTTTGTCCTCAAAGATTTACAATTAAAGGCTTCACATGTGATGAAACCAAGTAATATAATTTTATTATGTTCCTTATTTATTCTTTCATTTGATGATGATCCATCCATCCAAAATGAATTCTTTTTGGTCGTAATCCTTGGTGGCTAGTTATTGTAGAATTTTCTTTCCTTTGATTCCATGTATTTTTGTTGAAGCTTCTCCAATTTGTAGTGGTTGTTGGTCTCTGATAATATCTTGTTAAAGAGTGATTTTGTGATGCCTTGCTCCATGAATATTGACAAGTATTAAATTTTCTTCCTTGATAATGTTGATATTTACCTTCTTGTCTTCCTTGAAATATTTCCTGCTAATGAGGGTGTCAATATGGTTTCACATTTGATGGTATTTCTTCACTTTGCATACCCATTTCATCTATCTTCTTTTCAGATACAATGGAATCCTCAATCATATTTTCTTGGTATTTGATTACTCTAGACTTGGATACAATACCATCATATTTGGCATGTACATCCTCTATATGGATTTTAACTTCGTCAAGTATCTTTTGTTGACCTTCTTGAATATTGTCTTCTTTATCCTTTTGAAGTTTCAATGTGACCCCATTGATCAAATTTTGACGTCCTTCTTCAATTATAGATTGCATTTTTTATTTTACCTCATCGGTATTCATGGATTCCTCAAGCTTCTTGCAAATTTCCATTTTCAAGTCTTTTGGTAGATTCTTCATCCAAGATCCTTCTTTCTTCTCGATTTTGATAGTTCTTATTTTCTTCTTTCAATCTCTTAACCTCATCTAGTATTTTATTATTATTATTATTTCGTAATCTACATATATCTTCATCTTTGTTTTTCAAATCTTCCCTTGAATTATCCTTTTCCCACTTTGATTTGCTACTATTTTCATTCTTTAAGTTATTAACCTCCTTAATGAGTGATTCATTGAGGGATCGTATCTTAGATACCTCCACACCCTTCTTATTAATCTCTCCCAAACCTTTATTGAATTTTTTCCTATTCTAGAGAGAGAAATTGTACAAAATTCCATGTGTCCAATATTAGGTAAATGATTCTAAAATTCACATCCAAACTATTAAAGATTGTTCTCTTTATAATGCATTTGGTCTCACATAATTTGGATCCTCTATGAATAATATATGATTGTTTTACCTGGATCACCTATTTGAGACAAGTTATAGGACTAGTCAAAAACCCTATCTTCCATAGGGTGTATATTCATACCATAGGTATCTTGATAGGTCTTATAAATAGCATCCAAGTTTTTATTTTTTATGTGGCCCCGAAAAAAAGTTATATTGAAAATTCCAAGATAACTTGCTTGAGGAAGAAAAACCTTAGGATTGGTGCTCTGATACCAAATGTAATGATCAAAATGCTTAATATATCATAATATAAAATAAGTACACATCATGTACAACAATGTGAGTGTGGAGCACAACTCCAAGATAGATAAGTTACACAATAAATCCTTAAACAATAGGAGAACCTCCTCCACATAACCAAGTACATTTATTCATCACCATTCACATGTCTACAATAATGAATACATGATCTTTATATATACCTATTCACACCTACACATGAGGCCTATTTACTATTAGGAAGACCCTATTACATATATATTTACACATTACATGTACATTTTCCCCATACATGCCCCCCCTTGGGGTAATATCATATACATTTAACCTTATATATTCCTCGTTTGGGTAATAACATCCTTAGACTGATGTGCAATGGTTGTCGTCTTCTTATACTTTCCCCCTTTCTACTTCTTCTTTCCCTCCCTAGAAGCTTCCTAGTGCTCTTTTCGCTTAGAACCACTTGGTTTCTCCTTCTTTTAGCCTATGTTTTCTAGGTATTGTGCCTATACACATGCCCCATCCACTATCCTTGGCTTGAAGAGCATCACTAGATTTCATAGATGACTATGTAAACCCCCTAGATACTTGAGGAGTACATATAAGTTCTTGGGAGAGATACCTAGCATAATGGCCATCTTTTTTAACTTAGTAGTGTACTCATGTACACTTTTTCCTGCCTCTTCCTAAAGTAGTTCCATCAGATCCATTGGTCCTCTACATACCTGTTGATATTCATATTGGTCAAAATCCCAACAACAACCTCACAAGGATAAAATCCCCCTACATTTTTATAGAGGTGGTACTCCTATGTTATTGTCTGAAAGATATAGCTTGGTATTCTTGAATTAAACTATTGAATAGGGGAATACTAAACAACAAACCCCAATCTTATTGCTTTGAAAATACAAAGGAAAAGATAAAAATATATTCACAAAGAAAAGTTCTTGAGAGAAGGACCATAAATATTTTAAAGACTAAAATATAATGTATGCAGAATATTATATAGGAATAAAGAAATCACCGTATGAAAATAAAGCATTCCTCACATATATCATGGTATAATAAGTTTTGGTCACATTCATAAGATAGGAAAGTATAATTCCACAATGCAGAGAATTTTAAAAGAGTGTATCATTTAAAACTCAAGAGAATATGATAAGTACAATTTAAACATCTCAAAGATAGAGATTCAAAGTTTGAAAAGTCATTAAAGTTGCACCCCAAAATAATTCTCTTGGGAGTTCAAAAATAATAGTCTATTTTACAATAAAATAAAAAGATTGTGTTCATCCAAATGGACTGGGATAGGGATCCCGTGGACCATAAAAAAAAGACCTGGACCTAGAAGATTAAAAAGAAGACGATCAGATATTGGTTATGGGTTTTCAGAGAATGAAAAGACACAGCTGGGTGATCTTTGAACGAGAAGTATGAAGGATACAAAATTATAAAAGGTGATCAATTTAACCTCTCTCTCTCTCTCTCTCTCGATATCTGCTTCCTGGAATTCATTTTATATTCTCATTCGTTGGAATTCCTTGACTGGTTACAACTACTTCTTCTTGATCTAGCACAATTATTTTAGTTAAGTCTTTCTTTAACCAATTCTCAATATAATCCCTTATTGGCACCACAATTACTTTTTACCTAAATTTGATATCAAATAACAAATTTTCCATATTTTTGAAGTACATCAAAATATGGTGTAGGGTATCCTCAATGTATTCATTTTTATTTACATAACTAACCAACCAAGTTTCCACTTTTGTTTCTGAATAATCAGTCATGTTGTTAAACTTCTCATCTATTGCAGTCTTCAATGAGTCCAATTTTTCTTCGAATTGTTCTTTTGACATGAGTATAAAATTCAATATTAAATGTGGAGCATGCACATATCCTGTTGATCCAACTAAATCCATTTCAATTAACTTTATATACAATTCTCCTCTCTTAACATTTATAGTATCAAATTCATCCAACATATCCCTTAAACTCTTGATTCTTTTTAACCAAAATGCCTTAAATTGTTTTATTCAGACTGTGGAAGGCAAGTCTTTTTCTTTCCTTTGGAATTCACTAACTCTTGAAACTTTTGCAACAAAGGTGGAAACAACCCATTTATAAAATTCTTCTTCATTTTATAGATCATCCTGAAGATATTGCCTGAAATTGGTCATTATTGAGCCCAAAGAAACAAAACTTGTTGCCAATTCCCATGTCTCGAGGATAAGAGTAATTAATTTCTAGATATTTTCTCCTACACACCTTCTAATGGCAGAAAGTAGACTTGATTTTATTCTTAGTATGGAGCTCGATTCTGGTGTTTCATCGAGACTTTTCCAAGGTTGTATTGTGGCAATCGGGCTGGAAAATAAAGGTGGGAGCATTAAATCACTTTCTAATTATTTAATTATGTCCTTTAGAATGGAATTTTCATTCTCCATTTCTCCACCCAAAATTTTTAGGGATTCTCATGTAGCTTCATGAATCTGTACAATTCTAGAAGGTAGAAATCCATTGAAGTCGAGTTCTAAGCTCAATTTTCCTTGAACTTTTTAATTTTTGAATGAATTTTCTCAATAACCAATTTGTTTGATTTTTTGTCAAACATGGCACTATGTAGGGCCGGGGATTCCTCTTCAAATACAATTGGCTCATGCATGGTCAATTCTGTTGAAATTGATTTTCTCTTATGAATCCTCTATTCTTCATCTAGGAATTCAATGTCCTCAATATTCACATCACAATCCATATCTTCATGAGAAATTTCATCTTCACGTACGCCATCACTTTCTCCTTCCTTATTTTTTCCTCTTTTCTTTTTGCTAGTTATTGGAAGGTTATGGTTTCTTTCTAGATTTCCCTTAGGAGGGTTTTGTTCACCTCCATCATCAGAATTATCTATTGAATATTTCCTTTTCTCTGAACTGGAGACTGGGATTTTTGTTTAGGTAGGCCACATTTTTGAGAAATATTAGGAGATCGTGAACTTCTCTCATTCATGACTCTTACTCACTATCTATATTGATCAATAGTACTAACAATTGTTTTGATATCCTCTTGATTTTTCTCAATTGACACTGCTTGAGGGTTTTGACTATCACCCTCTTCTTATCCAAATAGTAATATATTAGCGAATGAGACATTGTACTCGAAAAATGTCACGTGTTTCATAAATAATTGGCTAATATTAAATCCCTTAATTTAATTTGCTTCCTTTAGGTTGCATTGGTCGAACTGGAATGAAATTTCATTGATGTGTGTAATGTTTTTAATTATCATCTCTCCAATTTTCCATGGTAGAGGAATGAATTTTGTTTTCCTCTTTTCGTTAAATAAATGGGCCCATAATCTATATTGATTGCATATTTCAACAAAAAAATATCTTATCTGAAACATAATGCGGAAGATACGAGGGTCTTTCATGATAATAGTAAATCCTAATGATATTAAAATGCTCCATTTCTTCAAAGCTTCCTCTCTTTCCTAATACGTGCATTGCAGCGGGGCGGTGGACGATCATGATGGTGGAACGATGGGGTAAGAGCATGGCGGGGTCAGGAGTATATGGAGGAGTAATGAAATTACCACCGACCCATGACAATACTTATAGAATTTGACTAAGTGTTGAGATATCACAGGGTTGTAGACAAGAGGGATGGTGAGGTATGGAGAAGAGTCGTAACATCCCACAAAATTACGCTAAGACTTTGAAAATTTGGATAAGTATAAGAAGTGGATTAGGATGGCGAGGTCACGGGCATAGACAAGACAATCGAGAATGTTCTTTAGACCCACCGTGGAACATTTTTGAAAAAAATTCTAAGTATAGGTGAAAAATGGAGGCGGTGGAAATTGATGGTGTATTTTGGTTATTGTGGAAGTTTGAACAAGACTAAAAGATACATTGTGAACTCGCGATAAAGTAAAAAAATTTCTTAGTATGGGAAAACAATGAAGAAAATATATGAGAGAGATTGTACGAGATTCAACACATTTGAGGATCAACAAATGGCTCCAACTGTGGGTTACTAAGAATCCATAATATTAAGCATTGGGCGATGGATTCAGTGTGAATAAAAAAAAAAAACTTGAAAATAGGTACAGTGAAAGGAAACTATATACAGATGGTGATTGAGAATTTTTAAGACAATTTTTTTTTAAGGTGTTTCCCATTGACTGGAAACATCTAAAATGTTCCTTTCATGTCTTTTAGCAAATAAGAGTTGTACCAAATAAAATTTTCAACCATAAAAGGACAGATCCACAGTGCTTCAAATTTTGTATGTAGGGATGGTTTTTCTTTTGCCTTATTCCATAACAACATCAACTTACTCTTTTGAAAATCCTTTGTTGATGCACTTTGATAAAAATGTGTTTTGATGGTCTGTTGTCTTTTACTCATGTTTTTAAAAGACTCAATTTTTGGTTCTTCCAAATGCACCAATTGATCATATCTTCTCTATAGGGGGGAAACTTGTTCAAAATATTTTGTGTTCATACTGTAAGTCAGAGAATTTAATTCTGAATTAATTGGCATGTTTTCTTCCTTTCCATATACTAATGTATATGGTGGCAATACTATATTGTATTTTGGTGTAAGTATATTATCCCATATTGCATCAATTATCTTTACATGCCAATTCCTTTGGTTCACGATGAATGCATTTTTGAGAATCTGGATCAATGTTGTATTTGTAGACTCAGCCAAGTGATTCCCTTGGGGATAATAATTTTAACCTATGAAAATTGATCCATTATCATTTATGAGTTTCTATTTAACTCCAAATCTTGACAAGCTATTATCTTAGAGGAAATTTATGAGTTCTTCGTAATCAACTTTTTTTAGAGCTACAGTTTCTTTCCATTTTTTAAAATAATCAGTTGTAGTAAGAAGGTATGAGTGACCTTTGTTGGATTTTGGATTGATTGTTCCAATAACATCTAGTCCCCACTATTTAAAAGGTTCTTCAATCGTTATAGGTTGTAATGGAATTGTTTCTTTCTTCATATTTCCTGAAAATGTTTGCTAAGAGATGCATTTTCTAATCATTGAGTAGGAATCTTTAAAAATGGTGTGACAATAATAGCCTACTCTCATGATTTTGTGGGAGGTTGTATTAGGTGAAAATTTTCCTCCACAAATACCTTCATGAAACTCTTGTAGCACCCTTTGATCCATTGTGGAATCAATACTGTTAGCATGTTTTTCAGACAGAGGCAGAGTATGCGTGTTTTTCATTGATGGAAAAGATCAAGACCAGCAACGCAATGATGATCGCATGGCAAGATCAGAAGTGAAAACTCCAGGAGTCAAGGAAGCAACTCACGACAAGAATGATGAAATTGTGAAATGCGAAACCACGACATTTCAGGGTTTCAGATACCAGGAGTTGGAGGTGTCAAGGACACTCACGACAAGAATGTTGAAATGGCGAAATGCGAAACACCGAAATATGTTGATCTGAATCCATTTCAGAGTTTCAGATACCAGGAGTTGGAGGTGTCAATGACACTCACGACAAGAATGCCGAAACGAAGAAATGCGAAACGTCGAAATACGTTGATCTGACTCCATTTCAGAGTTTCAGATACCGGGAGTTGGATATGTCAAGGAAACTCACGACAAGAATGACGAAATGGCGAAATACGTTGATCTGACTCCATTTCGGAGTTTCTGATACTGGGAGTTGGAGGTGTCAAGAACACTCACGACAAGAATGTCGAAATCGCGAAATGTGAAACCACGACTTAATCTGATTCATCGATCAAAGGGAGATCATGGATCGTTGATCTAACTCCATTTTGGAGTTTCGAATACCGAGAGATTGGAGGTGTCAAAACACTTCATCATAGAAATGTTGAAACACTGAAATGAGAAACGTTGAAATACCTTCCGATCATTTTGGAGTTTGTGACTTGGAGTGTCGAGATACTTCTCCACAGGAATGCCGAAATGTAGGAATGCCGAAATGTGAAATCGTGAAAGCACTTTATGGATAAATGCTTGGTCACAAATGTGGGCATGTGAAGGAAGGAGCTTGCAAGTTGAAAGGATCCATTTCGTGATCGGGAGTTGGAAGAGTCAGAGTGACTCACAACAAATTCTTGAAACGAAAAATTGTGAAATGAAGTTTCGAATAAGGCTATGGTCATAGCCAGTGGTCACATCTGCAGAAGATGAAGGAAGGAGCTAGTGCAACCAAGCTCCATTTTAGAGATCGCGACTTGGAGAGTCGAGATGTCTCATCCCCAGATCCAAAAAACATGAGTCACAAAAGCACCTTCTGAATAGGCGTGTGGTCATTGCCTGAGGCCACATGTGAAAGGAAAGGTGAAAGGTGCCAAAGGAACAAGGCTCAATAGGTTCACAGTGTAACTACTAGAAACGACTGATGGTTTCTTCTAGAGGACTCAAAGAGAATTCAGGGTGATCGCCAGAGAATATGAAGAGTCTCGAGGCATCTTCCAGTGGAATGAAGACTGTTCATAGACACTATTGACAGATGTAATATCGTTGGAGCCTGGAACTGCAACAGAGGGAATGAGCTTGACTGTGACAGAGAAGACGAAGAGTCTTGACTGCTAGAGAGGCTAAGGAATCTCGGCATAATACCCAGTGATGATGGACACATGGGTTAAACCACTAGAGAAGCTGAAGAGTTGCAATGATGATCAGGCAGAGCACTCGACATGGGGAGAGAATGAAGAAGAATTGTGAATAGAGGATGTAGAATATGCACAGAGAGGATAAAAATGTATAACAGAGAAGAGATTGGTAGTTGTTGAGAGTGATTCAGGTGTGTAGAAGGAGGCAGAGTGTAGCAGCTGAAATGCATAGAAGAGGAATGGTGCATAGAAGGGACATGGCGCACATAGAATAAAATATAGAAGAACATAAAGCATAAGGAAAGTGTGTAGGAAGACACTAATGCAGGTAGAGCAGAGCAGTGTAGCAGAACAGTGATGAGACCGGTAAGCCATTGATAAATATTGTATCACTGTGATAAATTTACAGATAGCAAACTTTATATCTCAGGGTGGTAGGGAGGTGCTAGGGAGGACTATTGTCCTCAGAGGTTCAAGTGGGTGCTTGAACATAGGGAGTTGTAGCTTCCATTTGGTTGCAGCCAAAGAAGCTACGATGGCAGGGTGTTTCAAGGGAGAACTGTTGTTCTCTATTATATGGGTTGGTTCCTGTGTGACTGGAAGTTGGTGCTTCCATCCAGTTGGTGTTGGAACACTTAGGGAGTTGTTTCTTCCTTTTAGTGGGTGCTAGAGAAACCAGGAAGTTGGTGCTTCCTTCTAGTGGGTGCTAGAGAAACCAGGGAGTTGGTGCTTCCTTCTAGTAGGTGCTAGAGAAAACAGAGAGTTGGTGCTCTCAGCAAGTTATAGCTTGCAAAACAGAGGTTGTAGCCTCACAATGAGTTGGAGCTCATATGTATGATAATGTACAGAATGTAAAGATTACTTATCATATCAAGACGAAGAGGTTTTTACCCTTTATGGGTTTCCTTAGGAAATATCTGTCTTTGTATATTTCATACGTGTGACTGATGTCAAATTTTCTATTGCTTACCTCTCTGCATTATTGTGATTGTCATTGAGTGCTCTGTAAAGAGTTTAAAATAAGCGTAATTGTTTAAGCATGGTAACAACTGATTNATCTTAGTAACATCTCATCAAAATTTCTTTGAAACAAACTTCAACAACTAATACATATTGATTGGCCTTAGTTTTCAATGATATTATTTATTTTGAATACATACCAATGGACATTGACCAGGGTTCAAATAAAAAACAATTTTTTTATACCATTCATATGTCGACAATGATGACCCTGGTGAAATAGATATATTTGCATTCGCTTCATAAATTCTTGTCATCAATTTAAATAGTCCTTGTCCTTTGACTGCTTTTAGAGGCTTGATTTCGACATCATACTCTTGATTTTTGGCAAGCCAATTTTCCCATTTCCTTCTCTAAGATGTTGACTAAGCAACATATTTACTGGAGAGGTTGCAACATAAGCTATGACATGAGATGATAAAATATATGTCATGAAATGTGATTTCGCTTTGTCCAAAGAGAGCATGTTTTTCTATCTATGAGTATCTTAGTTCATAGTCATGTAATGTTTTACTCATGAAATTGGTTGGTAATTCTTCTCCTTTTGAATTCCTTTGTGTTAATATGGAAGCAATAGTCTCTTATGCAACAAATGAATATAATTTGAAACCTTTATCAAAATTTGGACTGACAAGGATTGGAGCAACAGTGATTGCATGCTTTATTTTTGTAAATGTTGTTTGAATTTCCTGAGTCCATTCAAATTTCTAGTCTTTTTTCAACAATATATTGATGGGTTTCACAATTGTAGCGCAGTCTGGGACAAATCTTTGTTTTTATTCTTCCAAAGAAATATTGTAACCCTTTCTTAGATGTTGGACGACTCAAATCATTAATGGTATTGATTCTTTATGGATATATATATATATATATATATATATATATATATATATATATATATATATATATATCCCTTCTTTACTCACTATACGTCCCAAAATTTTTCCTTTTGATACTAAAAACAAACATTTCTTAGGATTCAAAGATATACCATACTTTCTACAATGTTCAAAAAATTATCTTAAATGTTTGATATGTTCTTCTCTTGAGTGAATAGTTAGATCATCTTGATACTCAACCATAAACGTTCCAATCAAATATTTGAAGGCATGATCCATTACCCTTTGGAAATTTGCTCCAGTTTTTTTTAACCCAAAAGGCATGTGAACATAAGCATAAGTCTCCCATGGTGTGACAAAACCAATCTTGGATCTATCTTCCTCAGCAACAAGTAACTGGTTATATCTAGAAAAACCATCCAACGTAGACATTAAGGCCAAACCAATAATTTTTTGTAACAACATCTCCATGTTAGGGAGTGGATAATTATATTCGATTCTTGCTTTGTTTAAATCTCTGGAGTCAACACAAAGACAAATTTCCCCACTCTTTTTCTAACTATGACAGGTTTTGAGAGCCACTCAAAATGTCTAATTGGAAAAACTATTCCAATCTTATTTAACTTTTTCAATTCCATTTTTACTAAAGGATTCAACTTAGGATTTATCATTCTTAACTTTTTCTTAACAGGCTTCGCTTATTATTTAAGTGGTATAATGTGCTGAAAAATGGACTTATCATATTCCTTCAAATCATCATAAGTCCAGGAAAAAATGTCATGAAATTATTTGAATAGAGAAGTGTATTGATCAATTTCTACCATTTTAAAACCAGTACCAAGATTTATATACTTGGGATAATCATGTGTACCAATGTTTATCTTTTGTGTCTCTTGAACTTTTCTGACATATACTTCTTCTTTTAGATCTAACTTTCAGAATTGTTTGGTTTAAAAAGAGATGCAACAACTACCAGTGAATCAGCCTTTTGATTTTTATCACGAGGAATGAAAGAGATGTTGAATGAGTTAAAAGAGTCCATGAGTTCACATGCTCTTTTTGCATAATGTTTCATCTTTTCTTTTTTGATTCTATATTTCATTTTGATATGGTTTATGACCAATTCTAAGTTGCTAGTTACTACTAGATTTTCTACTTTCATCTAGAGTGCAAGAATCATTCCTTGTATCAGTGCTTCATAATATGCTTCATTATTGGTACATGGAAATTCCAATCTGATGGAATGTGGATATGTACTAGACCAGGGGATTTTAAAAATGATCCCTATTCCACTTCCATATTTTGAACAAGCACCGTAAAATGACATCTTCCATAAACCTTGAAAATAATTTTATTCCTCTTGATTTAGAGGGTTGACTTGTTTTTTACTAAGAACAACATAATTTCTTATTCCAACATCGATATAATTCTGCATTATTTCATTCTCTTTCTTCTTGAATGATATTGGATTTATGGTTTCTCGAGGAACTCCAACCATTGTTCCATCTGTGTTAGGAAAAATCATACAACTTCTGTCATTCATAATATATCCTCCAATCAATGAACACCAGTCTCTTCCTAATACAACACCATATTATGGAGGTAATTCCACTACTATGATAGTGAAACTTGTTGTGATGTGAGGTGTTGCACTTATCCATGCACAGAAATATTGTATCTCACCATAGGCTGGAACCTTTCTTAAATCAATGGAACATGTACTTTCCCAGTCTCATAGTATTTTGTACATCCTATTCCCATTGCTTCCATGACTAACAGAGTCATGATCTTGTTGGTTGCTCCACTATCAACCAGACAATTATGTAATACAACATCATGATTTTATATGGTTAAGTAGAATGGTGGTACTTTTCCCTTTGGGCTTACTGATGAGATATTTTTTTGTTGCCTGGAACTCATGACAACAACTTCTATTCTTGTATTTGAATCATCAAGTATATTTAAAATATTTTATCTTTTTTGGTATGTCCAGCACCTCCATGAAGGAAAAAGTAATTATGAGTTTGGCTAAGTCATAAATCAAATTATAATCCATTTGTGGTGGAGTCTTTTCCTAAGTAGCAATTGTTTGTTGCTTTACTGGTTTTGCATTATTTATTTTTTCTTTTTCTTTTTCAGGTGTTTCTTTTTTTTTAATTTATCCACGTGTGCTCTTGTCTGGAAAACATTTTCTTGTGAACAATCAGGATCTTCTTGTTCATAAAAAATGTAAAAAGATGATGTGCTTTCATCCATCTGTAATGACTCTAAAATTTCATCTTGAGTGATGTTTTTTCCTTGATCAATATTCTCACATCTTTCCTCTTCCACAATTTATTCTAATACCATGATTTGGCACTCTTGGTTTTCTAGGTCTATGCTCTTCACTTTTTTCATTTCTTACCCTGTGATCTTGTAATGGAAGTCTTGTATTTTGATTGGGTGGAAAAAAAAATTCAACTCTTTTCATCCTAGTGATCTCATTATGCATCTATCTTATGGTTCTACTCATTTGAGAAATATCTATTTTTTGTCTTGTCTCCTAAGTAGCTACTGGATCATTTATGACATTAGGGGGAACCCCCTGGAGGATCCCTCCACCAGTTCCTTGATTTTCAACATTTCTTAAAGTAGATGGTCCTTGATGTGATATGGAAAGAGTGTTCATTTGTCTTTGTGTTTTCCCAAGAATAGCATTTGGATCAACATTGGTCTCCATCATAAACTCTTCCATCTTCGTTGCCTTCTAGATGGCTCCATGTAAATCTTTTATTTGCAAAGATCTTATTGCATAGTTCACATTTGCAGGCATTGCATTCTTATAACACCCAAATATAACAGGAGCATTTGGTCGTTGATCTTCTAGAATTTGATTCAAAGTCTTGAAAAATCATAAATTGAAGTCTCTAATTATTTCTCCCTTTTTTAGGTGAATTTGAGTGAACTAGGTAAGCAACGTATGATATGCAATGGGAGGTGCATACATATTCATAGACATATTTTCTAGATCATCAAATGATATGATTGAATGAGTAGGAAGAGAAATGTACCATTCATAGGTCGGACCTATCAAGGTCTGGAAAAATACTCTAACCATCGCATCATCATGTTCAATTAAATGGATATCACAAACATCTAGGAATTGATCCATGTGTCTCTTTGGATCCATGATTCCATATCATGAGAAAACTGGTAAAACTGATTGAGGGGGTGTCAGTAATATATGTTTATCTCCTTCTAAATTAAGTGGGCTAGACCTATCCCTTATTTTTGGGACTCTTTGTCTTTCATTTCTTTCTTCTTGGTTCTCAGGAATTTCTTTTTTTCCTTCTCTGTCTCCCATGATTAGGGTTTTTATGATTTTTAATTTGGAACTTTCACCAACTTCGTGAAGATGAAGTTTTTTTCTCTTAATTCTTGTTAGTGGACATTTATAAGTGTTGGAGTATTCAACAATACTGAGAGGGGGAGTGAATCATTATTGATAACTTTTACCATTTTTAATCACAACATGTAAACATTAACTTATCAACAATGTCATTCAACAATGCATATCATCAAATACGGTACACAAGATATTTTTACGTGGAAACCCAAACGGGAGAAAACCATAGAATGCTTTTAATATCTCTCTCTCTCTCTCTCTCTCTCTCTCTCTCTCTCTCTCTCTCTCTCTCTCTCTATATATATATATATATATATATATATATATATATATATTNCTGAAGGAAGCTCCAACTCCCTAATTTACTATCACTGACTAGAAGGATGCACCAACCCCTAGTTTTATGAGAACCAAATCAAAGGAAGTTGCAACATCCTACAAGCATCAACCTGTTATCTTAAGACACCGATATTTGCATGCACCACCCAACCTCCCTTGTTTCTTAGGAACCAACATGAAGGATACCTTGATCACCTACATTGCACCACCCTACCACCCTTGTTTCAAAATTATTCTCACAATATGGTTTGGTACAATATCATCTCTAGGTACTCAACTAATATGCTCCATATCCCTCACACAAATCTCCACCAAACGGTGATGTCAAGCTGCTCACAAGTCACAGTCACTGAATATAAGTTATTTCATTGTCTTTGACACTATCATTGATACATTAGCATCATCAAACTGGGTCCACATAGAAATTGGGTCCATATAGACTCTCATTGTCATTATCACTATTTATGTAATGACTCAAGTTATGAAACTTGTGCCCAAACTTCATTGATATATTCTCTGAAATTCCTCCAAGTTTTTCTCCTTGATTCGTCAATGAAAAAGAGATATAACAAAAAATGGCAAATCTTCCTGAATGTTCGCCTATTCTAGAGAGTGAACTTGTAAAGCATGCCACATGTTCAATATTTGATATCTTATTATGAAACTCACATAAAAAATACTATGAATTGTACTCTTTTCAATGCAATTGGTCTCATAGAATTTGGATCCTCTATGAAGAAGTTATTATTGTTTTACTTGGAACACATGTTTGAGACTTAGAACACATCATCACAAGACTTCATCTTCCCTTGGAATTTCATCCTTCTTCACTTCATCTTCCTTCTAAAATTCATTGCCAAGCTTATGCTAAGAGATAACAATATTGAATGATGAAAATGAGAGGTTCTTAATGTGCATTTATACCCTTCCAAGTGCTTCCTTTACTTAACTTTAGGGTCGATCTATAAATTCTTGTTTGCAACACTTTTTAGGGGAACATTTTATTTTAACTTTAATTTCTCTTATAGGGCCGACTTTTCCTTGTACACTTAATTTCATCTTTAGTTCATTGTACAATTAGGGCATACTTTGGGGACTTCATTCCTTTACTTTTGGGGTTTCGTTACCACACTTTTGTGGCTTCTTTAGGGATTCTAGACCGTACCTTACAATAGCCTCTATAAGAAGGCATATCTCCTCAATTGTGGGGAACCACATGGAGTGCCACCTAACGTTTTAAATGTCTTGATGAGGAATATCAATCCATAGTGGTTTTGCATGCATTTGAAATGTCCTTTATACTCGTTTTCTTCAATCAACTTCGGGCTTCATGACCACACCTCTGGGGCTTCCTCACCATATCTTCAAGGATTCTTGATTATACATTGTAACTTATTTTTTTGACAACTAAGGATTCTTATAGGCTTCTTCAAAATGTCTTCCCGTGAGGGTCATGCTTAGAGATACGCCATAATGGGACCAATTTGTAGACTCCTTCAAATAAACCCATCACTTCTAGGGGATTTGAGACTTGATGCAAGGCTTATTCTAGGGTATCAATGACAACAAAGATTCCAACAATATATCCCTTTGGAGTTAATGGAAACACTCATACTCCCCATGTGACCACTGCTCCCCCTATATTCATGCTTATGATATTTCTCTCCCCCTTTGACATCAATGGAAAAGGGTAAGTCCCCCTGACGATTTGTCTCCCTCTGTATTCTTTGAAAAATGTTGTGTGGATCAATATGGGGCTTCTTGTATATGATTCATTTCCTCTCTTCCTGGGCTTCTTGTCCATTGGTACTTCATGTTATTTTAATCCATTGATGTATATTAAAAGTTCTCATGTCAAGGTTATTTTATCACCTGACTTAAAATCTCCATGGCTTGTCATGTCTTCATTCAGCTAACATCAATGACATAATCATTCAATAATATCCCCTTGATAGCATAACTCCTCTTGATGGTTTCTCTCCCCCCTGTCTCGTTGTGCCTCTCACAACTTTCCTTCCTGTGACTAGTTGGTTCCACCTATCAATATGCTTCTTTTCTGAGTCATATGCTTTACTAAACATTCTTCCTGATGACAATGACAATGAGTCTTTTTGTAATTCCTCTTGATCTCATGCATTCATCCAATTTCATGTATCTTCTTTGATTCATGTCAAGTATTGTCTTCTAGACCTGTCAAATATCTCATGAATTCATCTATATCCAAGTGTCACAAAACCATCCATGAATTTGTTACTCAACTGTACACAATGTTGACTAATCTTCCACTTTGATATTTTGAAGACTTCTCCAAATCTGTTGCAACTGGTCACCACATATTCTTTCTTCTCGAGATGAATAAAACATGTCCACTATTCTTCTCTATCTTCAAACCAAACTCTACAAGTTTGCAAAAAGTACACATTCTTGAATCTGTAATGAATATATCCCCACTTGAATACGTGCTTGGAATCCACTATACAATCATGAATATTTTACACAAAAGTGTGCCACTGATATCCCTCATAACTACCAACTGACCCCTTCTGATGCAGGAGCATCGTTCCACCTCAGCATGTGCCAGTCAACTAACATGGGTAGTGTGCATTCAAGAAAGGGAGAGACATCTCCCTCTCATTTTGCCTTCAATAATCTAAGGTGTGATCAAGACAATTAATGTTGACAGGTGGGAAGATCCAAGTTGTGCCTTCGCACAAGCTGGAGATAAGGTCGCCATTAAGCAATTGATAGTAGGAGGGATCTGCATCCGATTTGGAGCATATTTCCGTCATTTTAATTTTCCCATTAGACAGGCATTTTGAACAGTGATTTGACACCACTAGCTTATCTTGGAGGGAAGCTCGTTGAGCCCCTCTTGTATAAATCTTTGTATTGTATGTCCGGTAGAGGCGGTTGGAATTTGGTGAAAAATTATTGTAACCCAAGTTGGGGATATTAATGAGAGTCGAGACTCAGTCGCAATCCAGACTCAAACATTTTTCATTTAATATTATGCCATTAATAGAAAATGACAGTTTTTCCTATTATCAATTTCTGTGTGATGGATATTTTGTGGTGAATGTCATTTGTATGCATTTGAGTTGTAGATGAATGTTAGAAATCATATGCAGGGATAGAGATACAATTTTCTATCTGTAAGTGTGTTGGATTAAGTCTGGTTCTCTAGGTTGAGTTCAAGGAGTGCGCGACAGAGGGTGGAAAATCTGTAAATTGACGCAAAGAGTGCGTGTCTGAACTCAGTGGAGTTAGAAGAGAAATTTCCAGGCGGGCATACCAGGATAATTCACAGATTTGGGAGAAAATTTCAAGGTGGTTGGGTACCTTGGAAAGAAATATTGTGTAGGGGGAAACCCAGTTTAGAGTTACTAAACACTTTGAAACACTTTTCCAGGAGGGCATAGAGAAAGTACAAGAGCGTGCAAGAACAACATTGTTGGATGTGTTGGAATCATTAAGAGAACCCCAGGGTTGCTGAACATTCTGAGGAAGGAAGGATTTGTAAGAGTGCATCAACAAAGGAAAGGATATGCCTTAAGAAGCTCAGGTAGGCTAAGGGAGAAGTCGTTGAAAATCTTAGCCAAGTGCAAGGAGTGCATCGAGGAGACTGTAATTTCATCTTACAATCTTAGGAGGAAGAGAGAGAAGTTGCTAGGAGGGCACAAGAAAGTTCATTAAAAGGACATAGAGGAATGGGGGAACCGTGAAGGCTTTCAAGCCGAGAAAAGTCGTAGAAGAGTCTGTGTAGAACTCTGCAAGGAGTGCAGAAGAAGTTTGAGAATAGCCTAAGTCTTGAAAAAGAAAATTGTGTTAATTTTGCAAAAGGGTTTGAGGACTTTCCGAAGTCTCGAAGACTGTGAAATCGCCCATTGTCGGTTGGGAGACAGGTGGCAGCAGGTCGAGAGATTCAGAACATTTGCCAAGGGAAAATGCAGATCTCCGCAGGGTCACAAAGAAGGAGTTGATCCTAGTCGTTGGTGATGGGAAGGCACATGACAGATATCCATGGGCTTTAGAGGAATAACCCTTCAGATAAAATTCAAGGAGATAATACCCGAAGAGTTGGGAGCCAATGAAATCCTAGTCGTCCATTGAGATAGGACACGTGGCGAGAAATCAGTACTTCGTTGATTCACGAATCAGGAAGAATAAAGTTGAGAGAAGAGAGGACTCGCGAATTCCGAACTCATGATTTGATCTTAGTCATCGATCGCAAGAAGAATGTGGACCGTATATTTGTGTTGGACACACCTACCACACTTAGAAGGGGGGGGGGTGGATGAGTGTGGGGATATTTTTCCCAAAACTTCCCTCTTACATAGAAAATCCTTAGTTAACTTTCAAAATTTGCTCATTACTCATTGATTTCATTTATAATCAGTTAGATGTGAATACATATCAACAACATATATCAACAAAATGTCATCAACAAATCATCTCCACAAGGAACACAAAGAACACAAGATGTATGTACAATTTTTCTTTTTATTATGGACTTCAATCTGTGGGTTTTTCAGCAACAACTGAATAGAGTACAACTCTACAAGAGAACCATCTCTATATGCAAGACTCAACTTACATTCTCAACACCAACTGACATGAGGCAACAATCCTCAACAAATATCAATCTGTCAACATAAACAAATGCATCAACCATGCACCAACCTGTGCCAAACAACCTGTAATCAACCTGTACCATAAACAAGTGCATCCAACCATGTACAAAGTATATACCAATCATGTTTCAACTACTCATAAACAACGACTCATCAATATGTACCAACATCATCAACTATACACCTCATGTATGTGCCAACTCATCAACTGCTTGTCTCAACCATGACTAGTTTTGGATTAGTCAACAACCCCAACTTGAAATAATCATAA
>ML778690.1:484768-500839 GCA_009831015.1 Picea engelmannii | reverse complement strand
TCCCCATGTTAACCACAATGGGAAGTCATTGTCTATGATACATCAGCAATCAGTCTGCCTCCCATGTTAACTACAATGGGAAGTCACTGTCCGTCAGAAATCTCAATCCACTTTTCGAACAGGAAAGAATCTGTCCGATCTAGACTAATTTTCAATTATAAAAATAAATAATGTTTTCGGTGATCCCTCCTAAATGGAAAGTTATTTAAATCACAAAAATAAATGTTCTTCAAGAATATTTTTCCGTACCTTCTTCTAGCTTGGAGAATATTCCCTTTCGGCTAAGGGATTTATTTACACGATCCCTATCTTCTCTCGGAAATATGCAAACTTGATTTTGGATAGAGGTTTTGTCAGGATATCTGTTGTCTTCTCATCAATGAGAATATATATTGGAGAACCACTTTCTCCTTTCTGGACTTCATCATGGATAATGTAATATTTGTACTTTAGTCTAGAACACTGTGAAGTCTTCATGTAGATCTAGATGATAGAGTATATCATAGTTGGAGAACTGGAACATATCCAAGTAGCACTTCTTTTGTCATCATGAGATCTAATTTACTGAGTAGTCATCTTGATGTTATAGGAAATCTTCACCACGCTTCTGTTGTACACTAGAGGCTCTCCACCAAGTTGTCTTCTACTTATTTGCATACAGGAGTCTCTTTCTGGTATGTCTCAAAGTCTTGAGATTTCTCTTCATACGCTCTTTATTCAATTTCTCTGGAGAACATTCTTTGCATTTATTTGATGTAGAATTCCAACTCATGGATGTTGCAGATGATATAATGACTCATGCAGTGATATGTATGGTGTACTGAAACAATTAATCATCATATTCTTCTCCCTCCATCTGGGAGAACCTCTGGTTCTAGATCTTGCAATGCTTTCATTCATAAGTCATACATTGTTCTTCATCACGACTTTTAGTTCTTCTGCTTGATTGCTTTTAGCAAGTTCATATTAGGCTGGTAATATTGTGATTCTTGATACAATGACTGGTTGTTCTGGTTCCTCTTTCTTTCTTGGAATCCTCATGCTTTTGTTTTACCTTTGGGTCCATTGAGTTTCTTATAGATTCCATGCCCTAGAGATTCCACTTCTTCCTTTCATCATAAGATCACGGATCTGGATGGACGACCAGAAATGCTTTAAGGCTTCTCTTCGAAGAGGTCTTCTTCTGTAGTTGAGATGAACACGTATTGTCTTTTCATGGCTACTACCATGGATATATATTTTATCATCTTCAATGGATCATATGAATAGCTCCCTCCTAACCCTTGATTTATGTAAGAGTGCATATAATCGGCTCCCTCCGTCTGACAAAGTCCATGCTTCCATCTACATCCTTATTGTCTTCTACAATGTATAATAGAGTCCACACTTCCATCTTGTTGTCTTCTACAAAATTTCATAAGTCTTTTTCCAATTTCTTCTTGATTGCTGACTTCTTTCTGTCTTTGCTTCTTCTAAGTCCCTTCAGGATCGATTCTGAATTCGACTTATCTTGTAATAGATATATTTCATCTTTTCTTGTATAGTAATCCTTATTTTGTTGTTCTTCCATGGATATAGTTCTTCTTGGAATATTTTTTCTTTCTAAGAGTGAGATATACAAGATATGTACAAAGACGATGCAAACAAGATATGTACAAGAAATAAGAAGAATGTTGTTACCTTTTTAGTCGAAGAAGTCTCTTCCATCCTGCTTAGTCTTCTTTGCAGGTTCCTTTTCTTCGGCAATTGATGCTTCGTGTTTCTCCTTCCTTTTATTTAGCTCAGGACACTGATTCCTGTAGTGACCGTACTTTTGATAGTTGAAGCACTGTATTTTCTGAAATGTCTTTTCTTTGTTTTGGCTTCCTTCTTGAATCGAACTTTCTTGTCCCTGAAGTTCTTGAATCTTGATGTGAAGGCTTGATCATCGTACTTCTTTTGAGGTTTCTCTTTTGCATTGATCCTTGATTCTTCTTGATCAAAGCAAGTCCAAAGTTCTTCAAATGTCGAGTATTGCTTCCTTGTGTTCATGCTTGCGGAAAATGCATCCCATGTCCTGGGAAGACCATTGAGTACTATGTTCACCAATTCCTTTTCTGAAGTGATCTCTTCAATAGCTTGTAGTTGATCTCTTAACTGGGAGATCCTTACAAAGTATGATGTTATCTTGTCGTCATCATTCATCTTCATGTCACGAAGTTCATTCTTTAGACTCATAACTTGTCCAATGTTTTTGACTGAGAAGAGATTTGTTAGGGCATCGTACATCTTCTTAGATGAGTCAAGATGGGAGATGTAGGGTATCAAGTGGTCTTTTAAGGAATCCACTATGATACTCATGGCATTGATGTCAACATCTTTGAACTTCTCCATAGATGCAACGTTTTACGGTTCCTTCTATTCTCCTTCTTTAAATTCTGGCTTCACAATCTTTCCTTTCACAATATCTAGCACTTTATTCTTAGCAAGGATGAGATCAATCCTTGTCTTCCAGGCTCTCAAGTTAGAGGCTCCATCTAACTTGTTCTCAGACTTCATAGAGTTCGTCATGGCTGCTTGACTTGGTCAAACCCTAGATTTGACCAGAAATCCAGACTTCATGTCTTGGCCTTCTGAGAGTACCAAGAGATGCGCTGGGCTAGGGCACACTGATCTATCTGGAGATTAGGTCAATATCATCACTTAAGGTGCCTCGACAAGAGGTTTAGGGTTTCTGCAACTGCTTCTACTAGTAACCCTAGCTGCAGTTCTTTTGGAAACTGCTCTTGCTAGTAACCCTAGTGACAGTTCCTCAATGAGCTCAATATCTAGCGGCTATGTTTCCTTCCAGCATTTTAGGCTGACTGAAGGGGTGTGGGCCCATAAACTGTTAGAATATAGAAGATGGTGTGCTCGTTTTACCATTGATGATACCTTCTTCACCCAACCATAGGCCGAAGCCTCCCTTCGAGCACCTTAACCTTGACTGATAATTCTTCTGAAAGCAAACCCTAGGCTAGATATCCAAACAAATGGTAGGGCATCATTCCCTAAGGATAGCACATCAAAAAAAAGTTGATCAGATAGTCCAAACCCCATCCAAGAGATATTCAAGCCAATACTAAAAACTTGTTGCTGCAACTTTCCTCCAAACCTACGCACAAGACTGCAACTGTAGTGCACACCAAACTGGGAACTGCAATTCTGAGATGCTACAAATGAGAACTGGTGCCCTGTATTTATAGTAGTCCTGCCAGTTTTTTTGGGGCCGACTTCTCCTTCTGGATATGTGTCTGTTCAGTATATTATTATTATTTCTGGCCGACTTTTTCTCTTGGAGGCTAATAGCCTAATATAAATTATCTTCTTGAGCCGAAAAGGCTTCTAGGGTTATTAGCCAACTCATTAGGGTTTATCTTTCTTCCCGGAGTCTTCTATCTTGTCAGGTTCACACGTGGAGGTAAATACCTCCCGCAGCTACCATAATATTAACATTGACTTCCTTGGCCATTTTCTTGCTTTCGACTATGTTGACCTCCCATACTTTAAGCATGATATCACCCCTGATCTACTCTGTAAAAGATAGCCTTGGAGTTTCTGATACCTCTTCTTTTGCCGAAAGTACAACTGCCTTTTGAAAAGTAGCCCGAGCTGATTTAGCCTCTTTTTCTTTGAAAATAATGTTATTGAAAGATTGACTTACTTCTCGGAAATAGTTCTGAATAACTTCTACTTTAGAAATCAATCTTTGTTGTTCTACTTCTATATTCATATGCACCTCCAGTGTCTGGGCTTGAAATTTTTTTAAATCTATCACCTGATTTTGAATAGAATTCAACCTATCCTACAACTGTCTAGCTAATTCTTCCTGTTGGATGACCTGCCCTTGAATCCCTTGCATCTTCTTATACATCTCATCCAAGCTAGACCTGGGAAGTTGGATTTCATGTTTGTTAGTGGCTCTAGCTTGTTCTAGCCCTTTGTTTATATCCTCTCTGATATTTTTCTCAGTATTTTTTATTTGACTCTGCAACTGGGGCTATCATTTGATTCCTCTGTTGCAATATTATTTTTAGATTGTCAACTGTGAATAAATTGGTTGTTTCCAAATCTCCCATAGAGTCTACTACCTCTATGGTGAAATCTTCCTCTTCTAGGTTCTGTCCATCTACGAGCACTCTGTGTTTCTTTACCATTGTGCTTCCTTTCAAATGCATTTCCTGTTTCAAGAAAAATTTCCTCTTTTTACTGAAAAAGTAGTCAAAGGAAGGTAACTCTTCTCTAGAGATTGGAGTAAGGTCACTTACATATATAAATTCTAGATGAGGATTCCCAAAAGTTGATTGTAAAGGAGTCAATGATGCAATAGGGCTACCCAATTATGTGTATTGAGTTTCTCTTGTTGTTTTAGGGATATCAATAGGAATAGTTGATGATAAAGGAGGAATTATTTGACTCAGCTTTGGAGGTGTCTGGAGCTTAAACTATGTTCCCGACCTTGGGTGATCTATTTTTGAAGCTTCTGCTTTTTGTGAAGACGCTTCAGTCTTCTTTGGATTTTCTTCTCCAGTCCCTTTATCCTGAGCCTCTGGTTTGAAACTTGGAGGAATACTTTCTTGTACCGGAGGAGGGATTTTTTATTCTCCCTGTAGTATATTTGGAAAACCACTTTGTCTATGCTTCGGGAAAGTCAGAAGGTTGGTCTGTGTGTCGAGTGGTAATGCATGGACTCTGTCTAATATCTCCTCATAGGTTCTGGCTCCTTTGAATATCTCATCGCAGGGGGACTCTTCATGCTCATACGTTTTCATATTGCAATGAGAAATATGATTTCCCACAATTTTATAAGGATCATGTCTTCTAAGTTCAACATCTACCAGTTTGATGTCTTCGAGTGCTGCAAATTCTACCTTGGAATGACTAAAGTTAAGCAGTGAAAACTTCCCAAACTGTACATGAAAAATTGGCTAGAACTTCTTCTGAACTGCTTTCAATTCTGTTTCGATGCCACCTGTTACTGTTTGGTAAGCCACCTCAATTCACACTAGTCTGTTAGGAAGGAACTTTGGAAGTGCACGAGGAGGAATCGAGAACCCAAAAACTCTGACATAAGAGAAAATATCTTCAATAAACCAATATGCAATCACTCTGAGGTTTTTGACGATTTGCTCTGAAATCCGAGGGAGTGCATAACCATATAAAATTTGGTGCATGGGTATTACTACGTAGTGACAGATTTTGTAAAAGAAATATTTAACATTCTCCTCCCATAGTTTGGAGTGATAAACATGAATGGGTTCAGCATAGGCTGGGTTCCAGCTCCAATTCATCAAGGGGAATGAATTCATGTAAGATATAGCATCCATAATATATGAAAACATGTAAAAAGATATAGGTCTACCTTTTGATTTTTCCATCTAGTAATATGCAAACGCTTTGGTTAAGTTATCTGATAAAATTTTACACTAGTTGAAAGTGTAACCCTCAGCTACCTCATGTTAAATTGGCACCCATTCTGCGAGGAAATGGATAGGGATTTTCCTCCCAAGTATTCTACACAACATCATTGCTATATAAACCATGTATTTTTTTAACGGTGTTATGGCATAAATGCCATGGGTATCAACTCTAAATTTTGTTGGAATTCCCCACCATTCTTTGATTATACCTGGATATGTTTGATCAAATTCTACGCACTCTTTTATTTGAAATTCCTCTATGAATTTAACATTATAAATGTATTTAGAAACAAGGGACAGTTTATACATTACTTGGATGTGCTCTGGTCTAAACGAGCCGATGATGACCTTTTGGCAATTTAGAATGCTCCTAGTCTGAATGTTGGTATTTTCTAAATCCCAGCTTATCATGTCATTGTAAGGCATGAGTCTCGGTCATGTGGATATATTATGGAGCTTAGACTCTGCTATATCTCTGAGTTTATTTTCAGTCTTTTCATTTCCAAAATTGTCGGGGCAGTTCCTAATCTCATGCTCCATGATTTCAAAAATCTGCCTCTAGGACTTGATTGAATCCACAACATGTGGCATAGTATCAAATATAACATCTCTATCTGGATTTGACCTTTCACCGACCTCCTCACTCTTCTTAGGTGCTTTTCTGGGTGCCATGATGTTTGTGCTAAAAATGAAAACCTATTATAGAGATGAAATGTGTAATCTCTTTTGAATGTAACTCACTTCTTGTCTGAAAGTAAGAATGAAATTTGAAATAACAAACCTTTATTAACCCTTAACTTGCCTTAAATTGAGCGTACTGATACAGGTGATAAAAATTAAATGCGTTAATGGGGATTTACACCTGTATATATGCACTTTACACTAAAAATATCTCCATTAATCCGTTATAAATATTGACACATACCGGCGATTCAAAATTGGGATTTTGAAAGGAATGTCTTTGAAAACTCCTGAATAGCGAAACGCGAAAAGTCATTTAATATATTTAACCATGTTTTAATGTTAAGTTAATTACGCTTAAGCATTTAATATTTTTGGGATTTCGGGCTTCAGGGTTCTTGAGTGCATAAGAGTGATAACTCCTTTGATTTTTCCGAAATGCGACTGATTAATGATTTGTTAGGTATGTTTAAAATTTAATTAATCATGATTAAAAAGGGATTTCGTGAAAAGCACATCGGGACTTTGAACGTTTGTTTAAGTCGAGATGGCCAAAAAATAAAATACAAAAGGCTTAGAAATCCATTAAACGTTTTTAATTATTCCTTTTAATTCGGTTTAAATTCTTTTAAACAATCACTTGTCGAGACTTCGGTATCGAGACTTTGGAGTTGTTATTTAAAAATTCATACTTTGTGAATAGCCGAACCCCAAAACCTGAAACTCTTGAAAGACCTTTGACTCCTTTTTAGAACTAAGGGTGGTTCCATAACCAAAGAAAAATTGAGTTTTAGGTTAAAATAAGAAAAAAAAAACTTTTTTTCAACATAGGCTCCATCTGGGGATCTCATCTTGTTGCGGGACGAGAAGAACATGTAGACCAAGTGCCTTCGTTGGGTAAATGGAGTCATTAATGCAGCTCTGTGAAGCACATTTTGTAGAAAACTCAAAACGGGACTTTAAGACTTCAACCTTAACTTTGAAAACTCTTCAAAACTAAAACATCTGGTGATCTCGAGTTAGGCTCACAATAGATTTTCTTCTCTAAAAATGACCTCAGATTTGTGTAAGATAATGGAAACAAAATTAACCATTCTAGTAGGTTTTATCTGATTATGTTCGCATCAAGGTAAAGTAATTCTAATATTTCAAATTAGGGGATCCCATAAGTTTATAATGTATATCTAGCTGGAAGAGGAATAGTTACCAGAGAATCTTGTAATTCATGTATAACAGTCTGCCAGATATATAGATATTGCTTCACTGCCAACGAGCCTGTTCAGTACCCCGGTGAAGTTATCAGATTTCCCACATTGAATTTCCTTTCACCACTTCCATTGTTTTCTAGCATTTAAATGTTGAGATGAAGGAAATCATATAATGAATTTCCTTTCTTCATCCCTTTTGGGCTAGATGGGGGCAATCAATAATGAATTTCCTTTCACCTTCTGTCTATATATTTTATTTTATTTTAAATATGGATTGGGGGCAATCAATCAATATGTAATATACTCAGGAAAACATCTACTTAAAATTTAACAACAAAGGTCTGTCAACTCACTTTAATTGCTCTCGACTAATCCTCTTCTGGCCTTCAAACATCTTTGGCTTCAGGGAAATTCTTAAGGGAATTCTTGTTGATATTTTTTAGGGATTTTCCTTGAGTGAAACCAATCAGTTTATTCCTGTCAGAATGACTAAGTAAGTTAGGATTAACCTATACATACTTCTGGTTCAGATAAAGTTAGAGGAACTATAAACTTTTACCTATTCTCATTTTGAAGGTTAGTTTGTGAGTTTCCAAAGCTAAGGTGAGACCTTTCTTTTCTCAAGAAGCTTATGGGAAAGTATCTAGGATCAGGTGAAAAACAAGTTTGATCACAGTCATGGGAAAGGTAAGGGGATTCAGATATTCTGTTGCAGATACAATTACTCTTAATGATTTTCTTACTCAACTCTTGTGACCTTTCCTTAAGCCCTTCTTTTTTTCTTTTTCTTTTTTTTTTTAAATTTAAAGTTGTTTTTCATTTATTTTTTTGAAAATTTCAGTGATAATATTAGCAACCATGAAATTACTGTCTTACTCATTTATATCTCTTAGGACATTTTAACCTAATTTTTCAGGACAGAAATGCATACCTTGGTAGTTCTTTGTATTTCCAACCCAAAATACTGTTAATTTTTTAACTTTTTCGGAAGGTATTTAATGTGAATATCCATGCATGTCACCTTTTTTATCTTTGTAGTTTCTTGGTGTATCATTAAGTCTCCCACAATAAGATAAGCATGATAGCTGTCAGGAACTCTTAGCAGATTAGTAACCTTCTTATTGCAATTTTTTGACCTACTTTGTATATATATATATATATATATATATATATATATATATATATATATATATATATATATATATATATATATATTATTTTCATTTCAAAAAATGACTCCTTGTATTTACAATAAAAAAATAAAACTTACCTAACGAAATATAAATATAGACAAGTCGCAAAAACAAAATGGTATATACAATGAGAGTTTAGAAAAATATTACTGCATAAAGTGCTTAAGGTACCGCCCATTGACAGGGGCATTAAGAATCTTTCCATCGATATTTTCTAATAAAAAGGCATTTTTTCCCTCAGAGGCTGAAATCTTGTATGGGTCGCACCATATCTGATCAAACTTTCCATGTTTTCTTTCCTGGCTTCCCATTTAGGACCAAATCACCGGGGAGGAATTCTCTGTCTTTTGCTTTTTGGTCAAATAAAGATTTCATATTATCTTGATATCTTTGGAATTTTTCATCTACTTCGGCCCTATTTTGTTGAACTTCAATCAGCTGGTTTATCCTCCTAGTAATGTCATTCGGTTCTTCATTTGATTCTTGCCAGAGTTTCATTACTGGCAGTGCTATATTTATTGGTAAAATGACATCAGTACCATATATCATTTGAAATGGAGACATCCCAATTTACCTTTTGGTACCTATCCTGTTAGCCCATAAAGAATATTTTAAATGCACATGCCATGCTTTCTTATTTTCAGTCAAAACCTTCTTAATTATAGTAATCAGACTTTTGTTAGATGAATCAGCTAGACCATTACCCTGTGGATAGTAAGTCGTGGAGTGTCCTAGCACAATATTTTATTTTTGGAAAAATCTTATCATGGCCATGGACTTAAATTCTTGGGCATTATCAGTAACTATTTTTCAGGGACAACCAAATCTGGATAAAACATTTTCCTCCAAAAAACTGATCACTACCGAGTCAATTGCATTTCTCGTAGGAATAACTTCCAACCATTTAGTGAAATAGTTTGTAGCAGTTAGAATCCATTTGTGTTGAGCACTAGAGTGTGGATGGATTTATCCAATAAAATCAAGACCCCATTGCTGAAATGGAGCTTCAGTTTTAACTAGAACTAAAGGTAAAGCTGGGACTTCTTGCTTACCTGTAAACAACTAACAAGAAGTACAAGTTTGAACTTTAGTGTTTACATCCGTGAATAACTTTGGCCATTAATACCCGGCTCTTAGGATCTTATAAGTTGTTTCTCTCCAAGCATGATGTCCTCCACACACTCCTTCGTGGAATTCATTTATAACCCTTTTTGTTTCAGTTTCTACTAAGAAACTCAGTAGGAAACTCGGGGGGTCCTTCCAATACAATTTACCATCTATAATACAATATTTTATAGCATGCAATTTCAATGTCCTAGATTTAGATGGGGTTAATTCGTTGGGGCACTGAAAGGTTGGTAAATAAGAAACAATATCATGGTACCAAACTGAAGAAGAGAATTTCAGTTGTGGACACAGTGACATCGAGTTCATATGTCTCAAAAATTCATTTGTTTTCTTGTAGATGGTTTATTCCAAGTGCTTTCAAATATGATTCAACCATCAACTTAGCTAAACCCTGACCTTTAATAATCTTAGTTGCTTTAACTTCCAGGTTGAATTCCTGGATTTTTTCTAACCATCTACCTCTCCTTCTGTCACTGTTAGGTTGAACCAGTATATCCTTAACAGAACTTGTAGGCACATAAGCAATGATATTTGAGTGAAGTACGTAAGTTCTAAAGGCCTTGAGAGCTTTCACCATTTCATAATCTTGTTAGTCCAATATATCATATTTCAACCCAACGTCTCTGAGACTTTTACTAAAAAATACAATAGGTTTCTCAAAACCCTCATTGTTTTTTTGTAACAATACAACTGCGATAGTGTGTTCAGAGGAAAAATAAAAAATTAGGAACTCCTTTGTATAATTTGGGCTTGCTAGAACTGGTTCTTCACTTATCACTCTCTTGATACGTTGAAACGACGCTTTGGATTCAGTTGTCCACTTCACCTCACTGTCCTTCTTAAGCTTATCTGTAATCAGTTTTACGTTTTCAGCAAAGTTAGGGATGAATCTTCTCAAGAAATTTACTTTTCCTAAAAGAGACTAAATTTCTTTTACATTTCTAGGAATATTTATAGTATCTATTGCCTCGATCCTTTTCGGGTCAATTTTGATTATATCCCTAGACACTATATGACCCAAGAGTTTACCTTCTTGCACTGGGAAATGAGATTTCTTGGGATTTAGTAACAAACCAAATTTGCAACATTTCTCGAAAGTTTTCTTAAGGTGTACTAGATGTTCTGCATCAGATTTATAAAAAACAGTCAGGTCATCAAGGTAAATAACAAAAAAATTATCTCTTTCGCCCACGAAAGCGATGTCCGTAGCTCATTGGAAAGTTTCCCTTGCATTCATTAAACCGAAAGGCATTTTGTCATACATAAAGGTACCCCAAGGGGTAGTGAACACAGTTTTTTCTTTATCATCTTGATGTACTGCAATTTGATTGTAACCTGAAAAACCATCAATCATGGACATTATGTTAGCTCCAACTACTTTCTCTAAAACATGATCCATATTGGGTAATGGATAATTTTCGTTAAGTGATGATCGGTTCAAATTTCTAAAATCTATGCACAGTCTGATTTCACCGTTTTTCTTTCTTACTGGGACTAAATTTGCTACCCACTCAAAGTATCTCAGTGGGACAATGATCTTGGCATCCAAGAGTTTCTTCACTTATTTCTCTATTAGTGGAAGCAGTATGGGGTTTATTTTTCTGAGTTTCTGCCTAAAAGGTTTGACACCTTGTTTCAGAGGGATTTTATGTTCCATTATTGTAGTGTCATAAGTTCTCAATTTGTCATATTACTAAGCAAAAACATCCTTATATTGTCTAAGTAACTTGGCATACTTACTTTTTATTTCATAAGGAAGGTACTTGGATAATTTTACCAACGTTGGATTTTCTTTGGTGCCTATATCACAATCTTCAACCTCTTCTGGCTGAGGTTGTAAAGTGGACTTCAAATGGATGTCATCATGATTATATAACCTCTCTAATGGAATCATGCCTTTAGGGATCTGATTAATTTTCAAAATCAGCATACGGTGATTAGAAATCTTATCTTGAAAATCGTGGGGGTCTTACGCTTCCTGCATTATCCAAACAGGATCATTCTGGTTTTCTTGGTCGATGTGTGTTTCGACAATCTCATCTACCGTTTCCAAAAAAAATCTGAGTTGTTCATCGTCCTAAAAAATATGTCAATGTTGTACTTTATTCGGTATGGAAGGCCTATGTCTCACCTCTATATGATATTTAAGCTTAAAAACCGTTGGAGGTGTGAAGGTCGAGGCTGCTTTTGCCAGTGAATCTACTCATTGATTTTCAGCTGTAGGGATGTAATGAACTTTCACTGACGAGAAAAAGTTGTCAAGCAGATCCAAAGCATAGTTCCTATAAGATATTAACCTTGGTTTCTTGGCCTGGTATTGACGATTAATTTGTTTTATGATCAGTTCAACATCATCATAGACTTCTAAATTCTTAATTTTTAATTTTCTGGCAGCTTCTAATCCCAGGAATAGAGCCTCATATTCACAAACATTGTTATTATAATCAATATCCCATTGTATTCTATAAGAAAAAGGTATCATGAACTCATTGTCAGGTGCCATGAACAACACTCCAGCTCCTTCTCCTTCACAGGATGAAGCACCATCAATTTTTTTTTCCAAACTCCTGAACTATATACATCTTTATTTGTTTTTTCTTCTTTTTCTGTTTCTTTAATTGTATAACGTTCTTCTATACATACATCGATATCATCATCAATATATAGAATACAATTCCCTAAATCTTGATCAGCAATATAAATAGGGTAGTTGTTTGGGTTGAGTGGGTCACTTACTGTAAAATCCAACCTTGTTTCTTTGTACAAGCATGTAAATTGTCCTCCAAAGATTGGGATCATGGCATACATCATGTCGATTTGGAGTGATCCTCCAAGTTTGGCACCCTAAGACCTGGATAACAGCATGCCATACTTCGGGGGTATATCAACAACAACCACATCCATTAGAATGCTTTTTACAGGTATCTGTGCAAGATTAACTACTAAGTCTTTTATCATGCCTATACATTTAACTTTTCTTGAATCGAATGAATACAAATCTCCATAAGGTTGAGTGATTTCAATACCAAGTCTATCCATAATGGCTTTAGGAATTACATTGTGAGAGGCTCCAGAATCCAACATGCAATTATGGAGCAGGTGATCGTACATAGTTAGAGTGATATAGAAAGGGGCAATGGTATCTCTAGCACCTTCGAAATGTGGGCCAAAAATTATATTAGGCTTGTCATATTCTAAGTTATAACATCGGCCTAACTTTCATTTTATGAAAAACTAATTATTTTAGCAATTTTCTTTTTGTATATTGGGTTTTTTTCCAGTTCGACAAGAGGTATAGGAATTTTGATTTTATTGATTTCATTTTCCAGGTTAAAATTTCCTGTTGTTTTTTCAATCTCTGTAGTTTGGGGTTCTATCCCCTTATTTTAAGCTTTCTTTTATTGTGAGGTTTTTGTTTCAGTTACAGGAACCTCCGCTTTCTATGTGTTGATGGTGGGTGTTTATGTTGACTTTGTCTTGGTAGGCTGTGTGTCAGTGGTATTGGTTGTTACAGTCTTCTTTTCAGCAGTTTCTGAAGTCACCTCGTCTGTTTCACCCCTTGGCAGGATCTTTTTCACTGGGGAAGTTGTGAAACTCCTATTTATAGGCCTTAGATTGTACTTATGGTGGTGTTCGGCCATTATATCATCTGTGATTCCTTGATAGGTTGAATCTTCTGTAATACTATTGTTCTTGTTACTCTCATATATGTGTTCTATATTTAAATATTTTTCATAATCTTGTCTTGTCAAATAAGGTTGATGACAGTAATTTCCAAGATTATTTTTGTCTTCTTCTAATTCCTCAAAATCTTCCATGTCTTCTCCTCCTATAAAGTTTTCGCTTTTAAAGGGGGCTTGGATTTTTTTATCCTCATTCTTAATTTGCCTTTGTTGTGTTTGAGGGTTATGATTCCTTCTGAAATCTTTTCTAGGAAAATGATCATTCTTTGATTGATCTAGTTCCATTCTTGAGATCTTATTTGACAATTCTTTAATTATTCTCACCATGTCGTCCATCTTGTCTTTCGAAGACCTTCCAGATCCTAAGGGTCCTCCTTGTTCTTTGTACCTTCTAGTTTCTTTGTTTCCTATTTTAAATTTGGTTTTTATCTTTCTTGATGCCATCATATTTGATTCAATTTCTAAGGCATCATCTTGCATTTTAATGAGGTCTACTGATCTTCTCTCCCTCAACAATAGGGAGAAATCAGGGTCAAAAGCCCCAACAAAAGTTACTTTCGCTGCGGTTTGGGAAGGTTTGACCTCGACTGGAATTTTATTATACAATATATTAAACCTTTGGGTAAACTCGAGAACTGATTCAGATTTTTTCTTTCTCAGAGCCCCAAATTTAGTTAGATAGTAGAGATGGTCTTTCCTTTCTCCCCATTGTCTGATAAAATAATTTTCTAGTTCATCGTATGACTGTATTGATCCTGCTACTAAACCTCAGAACCAAGTTCTCACCTGTCCTTCAAAATTTTGAACCAGGAGTCTCGAATAAACATCCTCGTGTTCAATACCAAGGATGTCCGCAAATTGATTAAAGAAATTGATGTGTTCAGTTGCGGTTAAATCACCTTCTCCTATGAATTCGACAGATATTTCATGTACTTTTCAGGTAGATCGTGGAGAGAAACTGGGAGGACCAAAGGATCATACCTAGCAGCCACTTTGGAAAATATTTGAGGGAGTGGTACTTGACCTCCTGCTCCTCCTCCCATAGCCCCACCTCCTCCAGCCACAACCATTAATAATTTAGAGGTTGAAACTTGGATATTATAAGGAGGATTGTTAAATGGGTGTGGTAACCCTTCGCTTGTGCCTGAATAGGGAAATATAGTGTGAGGAAACTCATCATCAAGGAACAAGAAACTTGAAAAAGAGGGACTTAGAAAACATGGACTGGTTTCTTCCGACTCACAGGGTGAATATATGGGAGAATCAACATGAGTCAAGTCAATGTATGCAGTATACTCGTCAGAGTTATGAGAGATGGGAAACTGAACTTCGGGAGGTGAAGAAAAGTCAATCGAGGTAGGAGGTGAGATAGATATTTTACCTTTATTGGGGAAAGAAACGCTTGAGAAAATCTCAGTTTTAAAATCGAGTACGACCAATCCAGGGTCTAGGGTTACAATTCTATCGGTAGATAGTTCTCTGCAAAAAGGTGGGGTAATTGACCTTTCAAGTAGATCCTCAGTGTTCAACGTTGTGAATTTAGGTTGATAAATCTTATTTGTCGATGAAGTAGTCTGTTTAAGTTATCTTCTTGATTTTAAAATTTTTTCTAGGTTGATTACAAGCGAAGTCTGTTTGTCGTCTGGATTATTTCTGGTATTCTTTCGTTTAAAATCCAATTTATTAATCGTGGAGTCTCCAAGTGAAAGATGAAAGTATCCTTATAAATTTCTCAATCTTTGTTCAATATCAAAGAAAGAAAATATCAATGTCATTCTTCCCAGGGAAAAATAATTTCGTTACTTCGCTCCCCGACAACGGCGCCAAAAAGATGTTGTTTCAGAGTTTATACTTAAGTATTTTAAAAGTATAAAGTCTAGGCATCCGAAAAAGGTAGAGAGATTTAAGGTATAAAAAGTGTCAGTTACTAAGAGAAAATATATGGCTGGTTTTTTAATTGTCTTCGTCTAGCTTCCCAGTGTTCCCGGATGCTTATGTCTCGTTCAATTGTTGCCCATGAACATTCTAATTCAACCTGGGTGTTTGTTGTCTGTAAGATAGTGTTAAATAAATTTAAAGCAATTCTAGTGTGATCTAAAAGGTCGAGATCTATATTGGGTTGTCTTGTAACAGGTAAAGTCATGAGGGATAAAGGTTAAAAAATCTATTACTTTGTTTTCAAGGTTTGTTATTTCTGTTTTGGATTATAAGAGAAAAAATTCCCAAACTTAAATTAATAATATAACAGTGTCAGAGGTTGTTTCCCGTTCCTGATTCAAATTCGAAAATCGTGAAAGTGATGGGAGAAAAACATAAATTTGTTTAAGCAATGTGAGGCATCAATCATGGAGGAATCTCACTTTGAAAAAAGGGAAGAAGAAAGACAAGAGATCTCTAATGAAGCATAAAAATATAGTAATCTGAATAATCTATAGGTCTCAGGCCTGCTAATAGAAAGCACATAGGAAAAACTATAAAAAATTAGATAACCAAATAACTCCTTTGTTGATTAAGGTTGGTTGTCATTGATGTCAATCCTTGAAGAAAGACCCATAGCACAAAGGTTTGGGTAATGGAACCAATAGTGTTTTATGTAAATATGACTCATTATTGTTTTTTCGTGGTTGATAAGAAGTAAATATGGATGAACTCCAAAGTGGTCCCCTTATGGTGAAAGCCCTCACGAGAAGACGCTTTGTGGAGTAAGAGAACCCATGCTTAATTGTGGAATAATGAGATG
>ML778690.1:454789-478332 GCA_009831015.1 Picea engelmannii | reverse complement strand
TTTTAATGGATAAATTAGAAGTGGACCCAACCCTAAAATAAGGAAAGTGGGGCCAAGTGACCTAGAAGATGTTTTTAAGGAAGCTACTTGGAGAGTATAAATAAGAGGCAAGGCTGTCTCATTTGAATCAAACTTGAGAATATTGAATATATATAGGTTTCTGAGGTTTAAAAATGATATCTAAGCTGAAATTCTGAGGAAGGTGAAGAAAAGAAGGCCGAAATGCAAGGAAGGATAAATTCTTTTAATGGTGCTTTCTACGGTATGTTATTTTCAGGTCATCTCACCATTTTCGCTATAACTTGTTTTATATAATGATTCAGATCCTTAAATTTCTATTCAAGTGATCAAACATATCCAAGTATCTATGGTTAAAAATTCAGCTTGTGGGTCGTTGTATTTTGGGAGTTACACTCTTTGGAAAATAGGGTTTGTGGTCAGTCCTGAAACTAGTCAAAATCAGGTGTTTCGGGTAAAAACATCATAACTTCTTCATAACAAATAGAAATTCAGTGAGACAAAATGTGTTGGTTAGGGTATAGTTTTTTTATGTTGTGTAACAGTTTCATATCATTTCATGAAACATTGTGTGCGGGGCACGCTCTACAAGGTCGCTCTCTAGAATAAGCCAGAATTCAGCAAGGTATGCCATTTTTGCTATAACTCCTTTTCTAAGAGGTTCCAAGTAGTTCCACTTGGAGGAATTGAATAAAACACACTAAAGAACATTTCATATCAGTTTCATATATTTATACATTACAGGTTCAAATTTATGATTACTTCAAGTTAGGGTTGTTGACTAATCCAAAACTAGGCATGTGAGACTAAAGAAAAGTTTGATGAAAATGCTAGTCTGTTGCTGTTAAAGTTAAGGAAGGTTTGGAGGAATGTGATCAGATACACTAGGTCTATTACAGAGCTACAAATCAGATTTTGATGATGAAATTGATGAGGGATTTTGGTTGAGGTACATGTTGAGTACATGGTTGAGACAGTAGTTGATGAGTTGGCACATACATGAGGTGTATAGTTGATGATGTTGGTACATATTGATGAGTCATAGTTGATGATGTTGGTACATATTGATGAGTAGTTGACACATGATTGGTACATACTTGGTACATAGTTGGATGCACTTATTTATGGTACAAGTTGATTACAGGATTGTGCATGGTTGATGCACTTGTTTATGATACAAGTTGATTACAGGATTGTGCATGGTTGATGCACTTGTTTATGGTATAGGTTGATTACAGGTTGGTGCATGGTTGAACTCATGAGTTCATCCATATTTGATTGTCATCCAAACACTATTTACTCCATATTTACTTCTTATAAACCATGAGTTCACTATGCACCAACCTGTAATCCATATGGATGAACTTGTAGCACAAGACCAGGGCTATGAGTTTCACTTTAGTTGGTTGTTGATTCTTGTTTCCTTCATCGCTTGGGATATGTCGGAGGGAGAAACCTTCCCTGAAGTTGAGCTGTCTGAACCACTAGCCACGAGGTTCACTACCCTTTGGTATTTGACGACATGGAAAAGCAATGGAAATCCAATGCAGTGTTCTACACCTATTACTTGCAGTTGAAGAGGGCCATTGAATCCTTCCCTCACATGACAATGAATACACTTCATAGGTTCAAGCCAATAGAAAAGTTTCACGTAGACAGGCACTTCATTTACATCACTGCGCGTGAAGGCGAACACAAGGAAGAGCTCCAGTCTTATTAAAAAATCACTGAGGAAGATATGGAGGAAATAACCAAGGAATGGCATGTGGAATTCCTTGTACTAGTCGAACAAACAGAACTCTCTGACCCCAACCTCACCAAAAGTCCTGTAGTCACCCACGAATAGTATGATGGACCCAACAACATCAAGAGGAAGAAGAAGGAAGAAGTACAGGAAATGCATTGTGCATCAGAGGAGACTACACCAGATTCACCTGAAGGGGGAGGAGGTGACGAAGTAGAAAAAGAAGAGGATGAAGGGGAAGAATACAAGCATGAACAAGGTAAAGTAACACCACCTAAGCATCCCCTTATGGAGACAAAGACATCTAAGAAAAGAAAGGTTTCTCCAAAGAAACCCTCAACACGGAAGAATTCATGCACCAATAAACCCCACTTACAGACTGTACTTACGGTGGATGATATTGACCTCATCATCACAGTTGTATTAGATACGTCCGAGGACATTTTGCAGTGAAATGAAGCCAAATAGGATACAATGTATGATAGGATCGAGGTAGAGCTCAAAGGGGTACACCATGCGCCTTATTCGAGCCACACAGTATCTACTGCGTCATTGTCATCAAGGGGCATAGAAGTAGGAGATGAGCCTGCCCATCCACGTAGAATAGCAGATGCGACAAAGGCCTGCCCTCTTTGGGTCCAAGAAGAAAAAGAGAAGGCCATAGCGACATTGAAAAAATCAAACGAGGAATCCCTACAGAAACATTGGGTTGTGCAACAAGAGAAAGATGACCTCCAGGTGAAGTTTGCAAAGGACAGAGAGCAGCTCTAGAAAGAAAAAGAACAGTTGCTTGTGGAGTAGATTGGAGTTAAAGAAGTTGTCAATAGATCACTTTTATTTGTGTCGGGCCTGAAACATATGGAAGAGGAAACAACTGAGAGCCAAGTGGAGAAGCTCGCTAAAGCCATTCAACAACTCCAAGCAAGAGTAGCAAAAATGGAATTGCAAGATGTGCCAATCACTCTGCAGGAAGTGCGAGATCAAAGGGAAGAAACTGCTCGGAGCACAGTTGAAAGAATTAAGGAATTGGCCTTAGAATGCAAACAACTCAGTAATCGAAGTGCACAAACCTATGAGTGTCTTGCAGAGGACCCAGAACTAAGGACATTGGAGTCACAGCTCCAGGAAGCCAAGCAACAAGAAGCAACAATATAGGCACAGTTGAAGCTACTGTAAGTGGTCGAGAATATGAAAAGGTCACAAGAAGAGCACACAGTTCAGTAGCAGGTCCATGCCAGAGCAAATTCATGAAAGTGACCCAGAAACTTCAGTTGGTATAGGACGAAGCCTGCACACTTTTTGAGGATATCGGGGGACAAGGTGCACAACTGGAACAAGTGGTCACCACAGTGGAACAATGCTTGGAAGGACCTGTCACTGAGAAATTCATTCAGGAGTTCATCGAGTAGGAGGTTCTGGAAAAGTAGCAAGTTGAGGCAGCTCGATCCAAGCTCGAGGCCTTCAAAGAAGAGTTTCCCAAATCAGAGTGACTCGGGATGAGTCACATGTGAGTGTTGGGGGCCTATTGGCACTCGACCAAGATTTGGAGAACCTTGGTCGTGTTTGACCACTTTTGGGCCTTTGACAAGCTATTCGAAGACGGAGCGCCCAGGAGAAGCAGAGATCATGGGATCTCGCCCCCTTTTTGCGAGCTTTTTGGGTTTAGGGTTTATGTAACGAGTATGGGATGTCGGACCATGGGTATTACCCATTTTTAGCCCCCTTTTGTAAGTAGCTAGGCATTGTAAGAAGAAGAAGAGAAGAGAATACTTAAGTTGGCTTTGTGCAAGATATGTTAAGTTTGTTAAGTGTGATTAGTTGAAAAGGCTCCATACATGCTATGTGTTGAGAACTTGTAGAGTTAAGTGCAAGTGATTGTAAGAAGGATCTATGCTATAACAAACTAGGGGAAGGAGGATCTGGAAAAGTGTGCACAGATCTCTTGTCCTATGTGGAGTGGGTTTTGAGGCTCTGTGCATGTAAGAAGATTGAAAGAAAAAATAAATAAGGTGAAGAGTTGGTGGATGTAGCCCCATGCTGGGGGTGAACCACGTATATCATGTGTTGTGATTGCTTTGTATTATTGATGTGATTTATTCTTAGTGTTGAATCTTTATGTATATTAGATGCATCTGATGTAGTATCTTAGTGCTTAATAACAAGAATGAATGCTAGATCGGTTTGATGCTAGGTGATAAATGGTTAGATATGCTTAGATCTTGTTGAATACTGTGATGCTCTGTAATTCAGGTTTTTACCTGTGATGTGAATAAGGGTAAAATACTAAGGAACATTAATTGTTAAGTGCTTTATTAAGTATTGTGATCACAGATCTATGTCCCAGCTAGGTTGTAGACACTTGAGTCCTACAACCCCGCTACCTCTACCTCGGGTGAGACTTCATCTACTTCGTAGGTGTTTTCGAAAGGGTTGGTAGTTAGGGTTTTTTTGGTGTGTTGTTGAAGCGTTGAACCGCAGGTCTGCCCCTATGCCAACAGGAGTCGAATACTAGCTTGAGGAGTAGTTGGAGTTGAACCAGCACAAGAGGAGCTGACAGGAGAAAATATGTCACAAGGAAAATCTGAGCAGCAACCCAGTAATGAGAATCCTGCATGAGTGGAAGTTGCAGCAGTGTGGAAAACTAAGGCCACAAGAGATGAAGAAGATAACTTGGGGGATCGATGTGATTTACCCATTGACAAGGAAGAAGTGCAGCAAGCTAGTCTACAAAAGGAGAGTCAGTCGATGGAGAAGTTGGATGAGTTGGTTGAGGAGATAAGGAAGTTGATGTTGGGATCAACAAAGGAGGTGGTCAACAAGGAGAAGTTGGACAAAAAGAAACATGCAAAAGTAGTAGGGATGTGTAGCAGCAATAATGAAGAAGAGATGTAGAAAAACAACTCTAGGAAAAAGTTTGGGATCCAAGAGGATTTCAACCAAGCTGGAAAGCTCATGATTTTTCGTAACCGTGGAGTATGATGTAGGAGCATCACTCCACCTCAGCACACGCCAGTCGATGAACACGTGTAGTGCACATTCAAGGAATGGAGAGGTGTCACCCTCTCATTTTTCCTTTGAGAATCTAAGGCATGATCAAGACAATTAACGGCGACGGGTTGGAAGAGCCAAGTTGTGCCTTCACACAAGCTGGAGATAAGGTCACCATTAAGTGGTTGATGGAAGGATGGATTTGCATCCGATTTGGAGAAGATTTCCATCATTGTAATTTTCCCATTAGACATACATTTTGAATGGTGATTTGACACCACAAGCTTAGCTTGAAGGGAATCTCATCGAGCCCCTCTTGTATAAATGTTTGTATTGTATGTCCGGTAGAGGCAGCTAGAATTTGATGAAAAAATATTGTAAGCCAAGTTGGGGAGGTTGATGAGAGTCGAGACTCAGTCATAGTCCGGACTCAAACATTTGTAATTTGAAATTCTGCCATTAATATAAAATGACAGTTTTTATTGTTATCAATTTCTATGTAATGGATATTTTGTGGTGAATGTCATTTGTATGCATTTGAGTTGTAGATGAATATTAGAAATTGTCTGCAGGGATAGAGATATAGTTTTCTATCTGTAAGTGTGTTGGATTGAGTCTGGTTCTATAGGTTGAGTGCAAGGAGTGCACAACAGAGGGAGGAAACTCTGTAAACTGATGCAAAGAGTGTGTGTCTAAACTCAGTGGAGTCAGAAGAGAAATTGCAAGGAGGGCATACTAGGATAATTCACAGATTCGGGAGGAAATTTCAAGGTGGTTGGGTACCTTGGAAAGAAATACTGTGTAGGGGGAAACACAGTTCAGAGTTACTGAACACTCTGAAACACTTTTCTAGAAGGGCATAGAGAAAGTATGAGAGCGTGAAATAACAACACGATTGGAAGTGTTGGAATCCTTAAGATAACCCCAAGGTTGTTGAACATTCTAAGGAAGGAAGGGTTTGCAAGAGTGCACCGACAAAGGAAAAAAAATGTCTTAATATGCTTAGGTAGGCTAAGGGAGAAGTTGTCAAAAAATTTAGCCGAGTTCTAGGAGTGTGCCGAGGAGGCTATAAGTTCATCTTACAAGCTCAAGAGGAAGAGAGAGAAGTTGTCAGGAGGGCATGAGAAAGTTCATTAAAAAGACATAGAGGAATGGGGGAACTGTGAAGGTTTTCAACCCGAGAAAAGTCGTAGAAGAGTCTGCATAGAACTCTATAAGGAGTGTAGAAGAAGTTCGAGAATAGCCTAAGTCTCGAAAAATAAAATTGTGCTAAGTGTGAAAAAGGGGTTGAGGACTTTCCAAGGGGGGGAGATAGGTGGCAGAAGGTCGAGATATTCAGGAGAAGGAGCTTTGGAATATTTTCCAAGGGAAAACATAGATCTTCATAGGGTCATGAAGAACGAGTTGATCCTAGTCATTTATTTTGGGAAGGCATGTGGCAGAGATCCACAGGCTTCGGAGGAAGAACCCTTTAGAGAAAATTCAAGGAGAGAATACCCAAAGAGCTAGGAGCCGATGAAATCCTGGTTGTCCATTGAGATAGGACACATGGTGAGAAATCAGTACTTCGTTGATTCATGAATCGGGAAGAATAGAGTTGAGAGAAAAGAGGACTCGCAAATTTCGAACTCGTGATTTGATCTCAGTCGTCAAGCGCAAGAATAACATGGACTGTAGATTTGGTAATGGAGAATTCGTCGATTCGGGAATCAGGAAAAAGGGAGTAAGTAGTTCGTGAAATTTTTGAAGCACAGAGTCACGAAGGGAGTTGGCCCATGGTTGTAGTCCATGGTCACATCAAGGAGGGAGCCTAGCATAGAGAGCTATCTTTTGTTGGCGTTAATATTCGAAGAGCGCTAAGGAGAGGGTCCACAGGTGCCACACAACCTGCGTCGAAAAGGTGGAAGGGAATGTGTCAAGTTAAATTGGTTCCCTTTAGGAGCCTGACGAGCCATTTGGCTCGATGACTTGAACAATCCTAGACCGAGAGGTTGAGAAACCCTTTGGAGGAAATGGGATTTGTGCCACCTTCATACCTGCATGGATATGTGTTATGAAAACTTCTCCTTAATCAACCAATCTGTCATGAGACATTTTTCACCTCTGCCATCAAACCATTCAGAATATTCCTTCATAAAATATGAAAACACTTCAAACTGCCCGAAATATAGTTCTCCAATCTAAAATAGTTGCTTCTTAGACTCCCACTCTTCAATATTCACATTACTGGAAGTCTCCAAGCCAGATTGCTTAGAACAATATATAAACATGTTCTTATGCAGGATCATCCTTTTGAATATTGACATCTACCTCTTTGTCTGTATATTCGTCATGATTTCAAAACTTTGTAATTCCTGTGAGTATGATCTCTGGGATTTCTTCAGTCACCTATTCTTCTTGTTTTTGCTTTCTTCTCCAAACCTTCTTGTATCTGATATCAGTGTTTTCCCTCAAGGAAGATTCCATCATTCTTTTACAATCATGAGCTATATGTCCATAGTTTTAGCATTTGTAACATTCAATATTGTAGGGGGGCACATAAACATCTCTTGATTGAACATTTCTTCCATACTCTCTACAATATACAGCTTTATGTCCAAATTTATTACAAGTAAAACAATAACCAAAAAAGAAACTTTGATACATGGATGCAAGTGATCCTCTTTGTGATGCATTCCTTTTGAATTCATGCCTTAGTTGATCATGATCTTCTCTTATGTTGTTTCCTTCATAATGATTGAAGCTTATTTGATGTCTAGAGGTAGAAATTATTCTTGGAGATACACCTCTTTTGCATTCATTCATGTTTGACTCGTGTTGATCATGATACCTTCCTTTGAGAATGTCTGCATAATTTTTAGCCTTCGCTTCATTATTATTTTCTGATGACCTGGAACACCTCTCTTCAACTTTCTTTACTGTCGGTGTGAAGATTCCTCTCTCTTAAATTGTCTTGTTTGGATTCGCATTTGCATCTTCCTTGCATGAGGCCTCAACAATGTATCCAAAGCCTGCTTTATTGAATGATTACCTTTGAGGACCTAGAATTCCTTCTAGTACTTGAGATTTATTCAATTTCTTGTTGAGCTTGTCAACTTCAACACTTAATGAGACAAATTCTTATTCAAACTTCACACTATATTCTTCTTTCTTCATCATCTAGATCTTCATTACTTCTTCCATTCTCTTTGCTTCTTCAAGTTGGGATTTCAAGGAGATGATTTCTTCTTCAAATATTATTTCTTATTGACTAAACTTTGCTTAAATATTGTTTAAGTCCTCAGATATTTCCTTAATGTTGTCACCTAGGTCTACACCCCTACCCTTTTCCCTCCTTTACCCTATCCATCCATCAATGTTGAGTTTTATTGTTGCGTGCTTGGCCTATTTCCCATTTTTATGCTTCATGACCTGTGTTTTTCATTGCTTGTTTTCACCTTTTGTTTTCTTTCCTGAGATGAGTCCATGTTCTGGTTCGAGTTCGAATACATGTCATCATATTTTCCACTAATGAATCATGCAGCAGGTCCACCAAGTTTTTGTGTGTAGAGATATCCAAGTTTGAAAAAATCATTGTAAGCTCAATAAGCTTCTTCAAAAGCTAGCAGCGAATCAAATCAGGCCATGTCAAACTCGAAATGCAACCAAACGATGGATTGAATTGATGGATGGTGAATATCCAACGTTGATATAAGATCAACGGTTCGTGTGGCATTCAGGGTTTCATAACGTGGAGAAAATACTTTTTGTCATGAAGTGCCTAACTCCCGCGCTAATCGCCATTGACGACATCCCCATCCTCCAGATCAATGGTCAGGGTTCATTATGGCACTGTAACATGATCGGGCGTTAAAAACCCTTGAGCGGGCCAAAATTAAAACCATGGTATCGCAGGGAAGCTACATGGAATCTCAAGGGGGATTTCGAGCCCAAAGGCAGTGTGGGCCCAAACCACCCTCGGCCACCCTCGAAGTCACCTGCTTGTATGACGTCAGGTCACCACATCACCCCCACCTCACCTCCACTCATGTTCTCGATTTCTCTCTCCAGGTCAGCTGCATCCCCGTCATCCACCTCCACTCATGTTTCTTTTCTTGTTGGACACTCCCCTCCACATATTCATGTTCATAACTAGTTCATCACCAAGAAATAGAAGAGAAGGGCCAGCTATAGTTAGAACAGAGTGCTCTTAACTTCGAGCCAGATTGGCTCCATAACACTTCAGAAGACTACCTCCTCCTCACACATATATCTGCCCATGCATCCATTTGTCTCCAGTGACCTCCAACAGCTCGCAGGCATGCCATTACTCAACACAGATCTCTATTTTGTCACTCCAAGGTTTATTTTCCACCAATTCAGTTCCTCAGTGCATGCTTCAGTTATGTCTCAAAGACATAGTAGTTTTCAATTGGTTAATTCCAACATTTTCTTAGATTAGATACAAGAGTGGTCTTTTGTGTGTGATAAGAACCATTATTGTTGATTAAATTTGAGTGTCTTAGTTAAGTTAATAATTTGTTCTATGAAGAGTTACCTAAATTTAGGTCTCATTCCCCTATGGACAAGAACCTCTGTAACTCTGTTAAATAGGGGGTCTTTGAATGCTTTAAGGGTTGGAAGTTTTGGAAGGAAAGTAGAAGCAGCAAAACAATTGGACTTGCTTAGTTAATTTTAAAGTTTTCTACCTCGTGAATATATGTTGATGAAAGTTGTTTTTCCTACTGAAATCGTTATGTGTTGATTCTTATCTTGAATGCAAATTTTATGATGTGTGCAATGTACATTTCCTTATTCTTTCAGCTATTCTTTTAGTTTATCCTTTATTGGTTTTGTAATTTTTTATACAACTATTGTTCAGTGAAAGATCCAATATTTTGAAACCTATTGAATGATTTGCATCTAGATATTTGTCTAGGTCTTGAGATATTATCTTAAGTCTTAGTTTCTGCACAACAAGTGGTGCATTGCATTGCTTGTTGTTGTTGTCTGTGTGTGTCTTATCATACCCTCAATTTTCATTTAATACCCATACCATTAGCAAAGGAAAAACCTACTTTTACACTGTTTGGCCTATCCTATCAGAGCACCATCTTTGAAAACCTATCCTTAAACTTACCAACAAAACCTACTTGTAAAAAAATTATTTTTTACAACTTGAGGTGGCCTAGATTTTCCCTTTAACAGTTAGGTGCAGACCTTAGGACCAACATATTCTAGCGCCGCTGCCGGGGAATGGAGTAATGAAATATATTTCCCTTTGAGAACGACATTGATTATCTCTGACCTTTGATGGTGAACAAAGTTCATACACAGATAGACTGCCATCTTTCACCTAGTGACTCCACTGAGTAAAATCTAAACAAGAAATTTTGGCTCCTAGAAAGCGATTCAATAGATCCAAATATGAGCACAAAAAATCCACTAAGGCTCATATTAACTGTGAAAAGGATACAGTAGTCTCTAATCTAGAAAGGAAACTAATAAAATCCACTGTAGCTCAGAGATATACTTCCCCCCTCAAGGGAAAAGTTGCACACCAAGAGAATACTTCTAATCACAATCAAAAGTAGCTTGAATTTTCTATCCCTGAGAATCATAATTCCAAATAAACTCATACATATCCAACTCTTGATTCTACCTCATCATCCATTCCTGCATCCACCCCTGTATCTCCCATAAATCCTCAGACTCTTATCATTCAAACCATGGTAGTTAACAGGATGGATGTCATAATTGTTGCTAGATATGCACCCCTAGTTCTTCTTGTAGGATTACATGCACTCCCAACCACATATTACATGAAATATTTACCAAGATATAATGGGGAAGGTGATGTAACTGTTGAGGAAAATCTGGTAGCATTTTACAACTTTGCAGATAATTTTAACATTGATTATGCAGATGTGTGGATGAGGTTGTTTGTACAGAGTCTAGATGGGGAAGTCATAAAGTGGTTCAGGGGTCTTCCTCTAGCCTCCATTACAGACATTGAGGCATTGGATGAAACTTTCATAAAATAATGGGGAGATAGGAGAGATTATCTCTACTACATCACTGAGTTTAGGGCCCTAAAGAGAAAAAATGGTGAATCTATTTCATACCTCACCAAGAGATTCAATAAGATGTATGGTAGAATCCCAGATGAGATCAAACCAACTAAATCCTCTACCAAGATCTCTTATTCCAATTTATTTGATGTAGATTTATCCCTCCTCCTGAGAGAGATAAGATCAACCATGTTGTTTTCCATGCAAGAAGTAGCCATTGAGGTTGAATCTAATATTTTGGCATCAGACAGATTAAAGACCATATATGATAAAGATAAGAAAAAACAAAGAGAGGATTCCCCTGTGTCCTCTAACTCAACCACATCTGATCCAAAACTTGATAAAATGACCAAAACTTTGAAGGATCTAACCTATGAAATAACTAAGATGAAGTGGGAATCTAAACAACCAAGTAGAGTTGTTCAAGGAGCTGGTAATAGAAATCAAAATTAGTTCAGAAGGCCTAATGATTCCCCTCAAATAATGCAGAGAGAAAGGAGAAATGTTGATGATCAAAGGGTAGTGCCTCCTTTCCAAAACAATCAGATTGAGGAGATGGATGCAGATAGTGATGATGTGGATGACATTATTGTGAATTTCAATGAAACAGATTATTATACCAGCCATTTAACACAGCAAGAATATGAGGTAGCACAACTGTCACATCAGTTTGATAATCAGATAGGGGAAGAGGGAGTTATTCAAGGCCAACCCATGAAGAAATATGATATAAGGATGAGAGAATGAGATCCCAAAGCCACTACCTCTGATCAAAATAAACAATTTGAGGTTCCTCCCAAGCCAAATCCAAGTAAAGGTGTGTCATCTAAAACTCAGTCACCTCCCTTATCTAAACATATAGTCCATGAAATAAAATAAGTTGATAGGCCACCATCCTCTTTCAGCCTAGAACATGAGCTAAGAAAGATCAAGATCCCTATGCATTTGAAAAAATTAATGAAGAATGAACATTTCAAAAAATCTATCATGAAATTTTTGCAACCAACTTCTCCTAGTGTACCCTCTGATGTAATAAGTTTGCAAGATGAAAACCCAGCCATTACTGTGGGTCCACACATTGAGGATGTCTTTGATGCTTCTCCTCCATTTTATATATCTTTGAATTTCCATGATAAGATCTTGCACCATTGTCTTATGGACTCAGGAGCCTCTCATAATGGCATGCCCAAAGTTGTTATAGAAGAGCTAGGTCTGGATATTACCAAACCTTACCAGGACCTGTACTCCTTTGATTCTAAAAAAGTAAAATGTCTCGAACTGATAAAGGACATGGTGGTTTCTTTGGCACAGTTAACCATGAAGAGTGTAGTGATGGACATTGTGGTTGTTGACATTTCCCCAAAGTTTGGTATTCTCTTGTCCAAAACCTGGGCTAAGAAGGTTGGAGGATCATTACAAATGGACCTCACTTATGCCACCATCCCTGTGTTTGGAGGAGAACAAAGGAGGGTATATAGAGAGGTAAGGTTAGCCTACATTTTCAGTGATCATCAGAACCCATGAAATCACCCAATTTATGTTGTTAAGGATGAGATTGGCTCATTTGTCTTTCATATAAAGGATGATGAACCTGAAATGTCACTAAGCCAATGCAAGGATTAGCCACTGACAGGTCAACAAAACAAAGTATGGAAGATTTATTTCAATGGCTCTTCATCAAAGGAAGGATCAGGTGCAGGTATACTCCTCATTTCTCCTTCAGAAGAGGCAATAACCCTCTCTTATAAGCTGGAGTTTGAAACTACTAATAACATAGTTGAATATGAAACTCTGGTGTTGGGATTGAGGGCTGCCAAAGACATGGCCATTGATTGTGTAGCATTTTTTGGTGATTCTGAGTTTATCATCAATCAAGTAAAGAACATCTATCGGGATAAGCAACAGAGGCTCAAGAAATGCAAGAACGAGGTATGGGATCTAATTGATAATTTCTTTCTATCATTTAACATTTCTTTCATTCCCAAAGAACAAAATCAGAAGGCAGATTCTTTGGCCTTAGATGCTAGCACTTTCAAGCCTCCCATTGGCCCAAATATTAAATATCAAGTGGAAATCATACATAGAACAGCCATACCAGACAACATAAATCATTGGCAAGTTTTTAGTGATGATCTAGAGCTGTAGACATTTCTACACACCATTGATGAATTCTCCAATATCTCAATTGATCAAGAAAGTCAAAAAGGTGAAAATGAGGAATTAGAAGGTCAACAAACATCTCATCTTCTAAAGGAAGTAGTTGTTCATGATATTGTGGAGCTGAAAACCAACCCCATTCCAAGAGGACTAGTTCCATTACAAAGGTTGTTTGACATTAATGATATTTACAAAGGGGATTCCATGAAGAGTCAAGAAGAAGAGATGACAAATTGCAATATTGGGACCACTGAGAACCCCAAGATCATCAAGTTGTCCAAAGAAATAGCTACAAAACAAAAGGGTGGGTATTTCAATCTCATAAAAATGTTTGTTGATGTTTTTTCATGGTCCTATGAGGATTTGAAGACATTTGACACTGACATCATCCAGCACAAGATCCCTCTAAAGGTTTTCTCCAAGCCATTCAGATAGAAGATTCGACAATTTAAGGAGATGAAAAGAATGTTGGATGCCAATATTATTGTACCATTGAGGTACTCAAACTGGGTGGACAACTTAGTACCTGTAAGGAAGAAAAGTGGGGAGATACGCTTGTGTGTTGATTTTAGAAATCTCAACAAGTTTTATCTGAAGGACAATTACTCCCTCCCCAAGATGGATCATATTTTACAAAGGTTGGTAGGTGCACATGGAATTTCCTTGTTAGATGGATACTCTGGTTATAACCAGATAGTAGTGTGTGAAGAGGATAAAGAAAAAACAGCGTTCACCACCCCATGGGGAACATTCATGTATGACAAGATGCCCTTTGGGTTGATGAACGTAGGGGCCACTTTTCAAAGGTCCATGGACATAGCTTTTGTGGGGGAAAATACAGATTTATGGTTATTTACTTGGATGACATAACCATTTTCTCCAAGTCTGATGAGGAACATTTGCATCATTTGGAGCAAGTTTTCAAGAAGTGAAGGAGGTATGGAATATCCCCAAATCCTAGGGAGTATCACTTTTCCATGCCAAAAGGAAATATCCTAGGACACATCATATCAGTAGGAGGTATAAAAATTGATCCAAAGAGGGTTTTTTCCATTCAATAGATTGAGATCCCAAGAAATAAAAAGGATGTCCAGTCTTTTATTGGTAAGATAAACTTCCTCAAATGCTTTGTGCCAAATTTTGCTGGAATTTTGAAGCCTATTACTAGAATGTTCAAGAAAGAGGTTGTGATAAAATGGTCCTTGGAGGAAAAATCATCTTTCCAAACAATCAAGCAAGATTTAGTTGAAGCCTCTGTATTGGTCATCCCTGACTATACCAAATATTTCTTCATCTTCTCCTTTGCTTCAGAAGAAACCATTGTTGTTGTACTGCTGCAGAAAAATGAAGAAGGGAATGAGCAACCAATAGACTTTTTCAGCAAAGCCTCCGAGATGCTAAGATGAAGTATGATATATTAGAGAAACAGGCTTATGCACTGGTCAAAGCACTCAAAGCCTTCAGGGTTTATGTGCTACAATCTAGCATAACGGCTTTTGTTCCTAGCAATAATGTCAAAGAGATTATGGTGCAGCCAGACAATGAGGGAAAAAGAGGAAAATGGATTGTCAAACTATTGGAGTATGACCTACAAATAAAGCCTACCAAGTTGATCAAAGGACAAGGATATGCCAAATTTCTATTAGAATCAAATTATAAGGTGTTAGAATTGCATCAAATCTTCACCTAATTCAAATGTACCCATTAGATAGCCTGGACAAGACAACTTACAGGTATTTGAAAACTACTCCACTTCACCTTGGTATAAAAACATCATCTATTTTCTACAGAATTTAGAATTTCCACCAGATGTGAAAAATACAAAGGTCAAGTCTCTCAAATTGAAAGTTATCAAATTCTTCATTTCAAACTAGAGCTTGTATTGGAGGGATCCTGTTGGCATCCTGTTAAAATGCCTAGATGAGAATGAATCCAATCAAGTCACATTTGAAATGCATAGAGGAGTATGTGGAGGACACCAACATTGGAAATACATAGCTCTCAAAATATTGAGGGCAGGATACTACTAGACCACCCTTTTTTATGATGTGTTTGCCATTGTTAGAACCTGCAATGAATGTCAAATCACTAGAAAATTTGGGTCATTTTGAGATGGTTATTTCGATGCTCTTGCGACGTTATGACGTGGATATTGCGATGAATATTGAGTCTCCCAAACATCGCTTAACATGATGTGGCGCATGCGATGAACCTAGATTAACGTTACAAGAGAGACGACACTAGGGAAGTTGTCAGAAATCGTCGAAAGAGCGACAAAGTAGGGAAATCATCGCAAATGAGACAATGTATAGATATTTTTACAAGAATGACAATAAAGAGAGATCATCACACACCCGAAAATATAGGAAAAGTAAGGAAAAAATTTGCGACGAATCAGCTTTCGAAGCGGGTCGTTGCAAGAGTGATGAAGACAGGGTATATTGCAATGAAATTGCTATACAATTTTTGTGATTTGTATAACAAGTTTGTCGAAAGATTTGTATAGGTCGTCACAATTGCAACGAAAATAGGGTATATTTCCATGAAATTGATATAAAAAAATTCGTGATTTTTATAGCAAGTGTGTCACAAGATTTATATGATGCGTCGAAATTGCGACAACAACAATTTATTTAAAAAATATATATTATTTTTGTGCAAAAAAAATAAAATTTGATTTTTGAGCCAATTATAGAAGGTGCTATCATTGCACACTAAAGAGGTAATCCAAGTGAAGTTGTTGCATAACTCCAAACCATCTGCATATATTCAATTTTGGTAGGGGCCCCTTTCCTTTTTATTATAAAAGAAAAATAAGAGGGTTGTTGTGGCCACAATAGTTGGTTGGTTGGTTGAGTCAGTTGACTGACCCGATTATTCAAACTAACTATATTCTTAAAACAATTACACAATTATATAAAAAAACAATACTCTAACTTAGACTTACATATTTAACATCTCCCTGGCCTCAAAGCCTTCTTTGTCCTAAAAAGGTGAGGAAAAATAAATACTCAAACCTTCCAAAGAAATTATTGCTTTGTTGTTCAAATAAACTCTGATGGCCTTATATATGATTTTATATTCTTTTTTTATATTTACTTATGGGTTATACATTTTAATATGGTTCCATTAAACACATTCTTAAAAACACACACTTGAGGTGTTTCTAGCTAAATTTCTCATGTTATCGCTTAAACTCTCACCAAAGGAAAGTCCTACCCTGCGAGGGAGAGATTGAGGAAATAGATAGGGAAGCCGCCCACTATCACCTTAGTGCCCTTGCCTCTACATTTCTAGGCCATGGTTTCTAACATAAGGAGGGTTTTCCTAGGGGGGTAATACTAAGTCCTATCATTGCATTTCTAGACAGGTCGGGACAAGGATTTTGTTTGACTTGGGTTGACTTCTCTAAATTGATGCTTCAAGAAAAGTAAGAGAAGAAAATGCTCAATGAATGCTTGGAAGGAAAACACTTACTTTATTCAACACAACACACCAAAGCACCATTACTCATAATTAGTGATCAAGCAATATAAAATGTTCAAGGTGAAACTTTCTAAGTAAAAAGTATATATTCATTCACAAGATAGTCATCATTTAGCAAATTTTATATGTGCAAGAAGTGAAGCATGAACAAGTACTTATGAAACATTTAAGCATGAAATTAGGTCGTATATGCCATGAAACATATGAAATGTCACTATTGTAAAGAGAGAATAAGGAAAAGAGCTCAATGTAATAACTTAAGAAGAAATACAATGCTACCATATTATCAAATTTCATTATTATATGTCAAGGCACAAAAATTATATCATTAACCAAACTTATCATTCATTCATCAACACTGTGAAATTAATTTGTTTCTCATCATACAATATAGATCAATTCTTTGGAACCATGATTGTAGCATGAATCGACCCTCTCAAATAGCAAACAATAGAAATGTTGCATTGTTTGGGTAGATTGTTTGGGGTCGTTAGGGTATGAATGTATCGTGGTCAACCAACCAAGCCAAAAGATATGCAAACAACACAACAAAATATGGTTAACAAACCTTCATACAATAGTGAGGAGGCAACAATTGGACTAATTAAAAGGTCCTTTGGAATTCCTTAACATATTTTGGCTTCTTTGGGATGTGGAAAACAAGGTGTCATAAAAACAAAGCAATACATCAACACTTTAATCACCATTGAAAGTGGAATACTTATGCAGTTTTATGACAGTCCTGGATAGAGTTTTGGATAACACATAGGAGGTAATTTCAAGGCTTGAAACTAGGTAATTTATCTCTCTTCAAAGTCGTTTGGACACCTATGGAAATGAATATAATGAAATCCCCGAAACATTGGAAAAAGAGGAGGGTTACAAATAGCCCCACACAACAATAAATCTCTGCAGAAAAAGGAATACTAGAAAAATCCTAGAATAACAATAAAGAACATGCAACTATTTCACTTGGAATGAGGTTGTTGGACCTTCTAATACATCCATTGATAGTTTATAATAACCTAGAACAACACTCCTTGAAAATGTTGCAATAAAATTTATTTTCAACCCTAGTTATGTTGTATTGATTTCAACCATTCCAAGCAAAGTATGCATTAGGGCATCCATAAAAGTGATCAATTTCTACTTAAATTAAAAAGGATTTTCAAACCCTTTTGTGATCAACATATAGATGTTTCTTTGAGAACCAGTTAGCATGATTTGAACTAATATAATTCAATGAGGCTCAATGCAATCTAGATTGAGGATAACACATTATGAAAACCTTTTCCTAGTACTATCAAGGTGAACTGAAAGGTTGGCCAAGCAAAAGGATAGATCCATCAGACGTCCTACCTTAATGCATGAAAAATAAATTCAATGATCAAAGGGGTAAGGTTAGAGAACTTACTTTGAGAACCCTCCCAACTGGAGCATTTCAACATTAATTCTTTAGCCTTCTAGCAGCCTTTTTATTCCAAAAAATCCTTTAAAAGTGCTTATATAAACCTTGAAAATGACTAAACATTAACAAAGAAAAGAAATAGATTCTCAAAAAAATATTAAGCCAAGTTTCCCATTAATATCCAATGGTTTTAAATGAGGGAGGACTCTTCCTTTTATAGGTGAAGAGCCTCCTCAAATACAATACAACACAATGTGCTAGCTCAATACTATGAGGTCAAAACCATTAACCCAGTCAAAACCATGGGAAAATACAACAAATCATCTAACAAATCCCTCAAAGCCCTCCAAGAGCCAAATGACCCTAAAGAATGGTCCAAATATCATAATAAATTCCACAAGTGTGGGCTAGAGGGAGAGAATAAATTAGGTTCACTCCTCAATAAAGGTGAAATTTTCCTATGAGAGCGTGAATGATTGAGTCAACATTGTCCAAATACTCCCAAATATCCTCCAACCAACTCCCTCAAATGATGGAAAGGTCCAAGTCTGGAATAATGAACTCAAGAATATGACATTACCTCTCACATATGTGAGCCATCCAAGTAAAAAAGTCAAGATAAATGGCATGTGTGGCCTCCTCTAAGTGGGTGCTTCTCAATTAGATAAAAATAAAGCATGCCACATCATCACAAGGTCCAAATAACAACCTATAACCACCTCCATAATTTGTAACCAACTCCTCCAATGCATTAATAACTCCCATGTGTTGTCCAAGGAGCGATAAATAATGTATAAGTGTGAATGAAACGTCCAATTGATAAAGGAGAATGAATTTGAGTGGTCCATGTGGCAAGTGTGGTGACATGGAATCCATCTCATGGATCGATGCACTGTCATGGATCCCAATGCGGTGACATGAATCCCAAGGAAAATGGTATGGATCCCATTGTATGTAGATATGATCATATATAAGTACATGGATCCCAATGTAGCATCATGGATCCTAATGCAATGTCAGGGATCTTGAGGCATAATACATGTATCCCAATGCACAATACCCACTTGAAGTGATGGGTCTAGCATCTTAGCAAGCCATTAATTGGTAGCATCTGGTGACATCTCTTAGCACAACATAAAAAAAGGGGGTTGGTTTTAATATTTTCCTAAGTCTTACCAAGGGGAACAATATTGACCCTTATACATGCATCAATTCCTAAGACAACACATATTTCCTAAGCACCTAGGTGAAAGATAGGAAAAAATAATTAATAATGATGAAAGGGAATGGGGAATGAGTTCATGTGATGACCCTCAACGTCTTAGACATGCACAAGTCTTATCAATCATTTATTTATTCATCCACCTTTATTTAGCTAGGATTTTTACATATAATATCCTTCGAGAGATAGCTTAACATTGAGTTACCATCCTTAACATTATTTCTTACTACCCCTTTAAGAATTTTTTTTTTAATGTTTGTTTTATCAAACAAGTTCCTTTTATTTAGATATTCATAGACAAACTAGAGACTAGGGGCATTGGCCTCATAGTGAGGGAGCATTGCTAAAGATTTATATTTTGATTTTGAATTTATCTCTTCACCTCTTTTCCTCATTGGATTATTGACTCAGACTTTATCAATTTGACCTTTCCTTTTGACCTTTGAGAAATCATACATGACCAAGATGCAATTTTTTATATGGATGGAATGAATAACACTTGGGAGTTGGAAAATGATTAGCATGGTTGGGATATGGATAATGATATCTATCCTAAGAACCCAATGGTATAGGTTAAACCAAGAGATGACACACTTCTAACATAAAACATGTTCTCCAAGGTACTACAAGGAAAGTCATAAAACCATGTAATGTTATGAAATGCTACTAGGCAATCATTAGGTGTTTACCACTTTATGATGAGGTAATAAGTTACATCATTGTTTCCAAATAAGTATTGATACATGGAATGACAAACAAAGCAAATACGAACCATTCCATACCGTACAACAATGCATCTATCCTCTAAGGAGTTGGCATGAAAGTGAGCTACACCATAGTTGAGATAGCACGATCATGTTTTTGGTGGAAATCAAGAAGAACTCTATCTAGATCTAGGGAATATGAGCATGACACATCATGCAAGAAAAAACTTGAAACCCTTGCTAGCGTATCCAAAAATGTGTCACCCCCCATGGTGTAACATTTGGCTCCTACTCGTGGACATGAACTTTGTGTGAGAATGTATGAGAACTCCATAATCTCTATAGACCTATGACCTACACACCATGTAACTTGGCAAATGAAACAAAATTTTGGGTGAATCTACCACCCTAGTTAGAAATAAAAAATACTTGGCACAAATAAAAAAAAATTACCAAATATAAACATGAAAGTAAAGCACGAAAACACGTGTAAGAAATTATTCTAAGGAAAATAAAATGCATCAATAAAATTAGGCAATGCATGAAAGTAAACACACAAAAGAAAGGAAAACATGAATGGAAGGGAAAAAAACAATCTAACTACTTCTCAAAGATCATATTCATGCCTACCCTATTGGATAACTAAGGGATGTGGCTGCTAGGTGAAATAAAATATCCAAATCAACCATTCAAGGAGCTTACCAACATACAGAAACCTTCCCTTGTGTTTGGTTATCATCCAAAACACGGATATGCCAAGCATCAAGCGGGTATCAAGAATAATCTAACTCGCTCTCAAGTCTGGAACCTAGGTAAGGTAATATCTATGAAGTAGAAAGCCCAAACTATACCAAGGTTTGACATGGCCATTTTTAACCCCTCATGTTTAATCCTTAAAACGTATTATTGCATCTTCCCAAAAATTTATTTTTTCATGTTGCGCCAAGTTTAAATTTTGCACATTGCTTGGAAAACATGCTTGCCACATGTCACATGTCACAAGACCTTCAAAGTTGCATATATCATGTCACAAGATTTTGGAAGTTGAATATTGCATATTCAAGATCTATTTGTTGCCTAGACTCCATAGCCCAAGCACAAGGCACCAAGTCTTGCTTGGATTCTCACATCTTGAATCAAGGAGTATTGAATCAATATATACCAATTCTTACAAGAGAAGATGAAATTATCATTAAGTGTATAAAAAATTACATTCACAGATATATACAAACCATAGAAATATCCTTGTCTATATTATCAAATGAAAAAGTACCCATAATATCAATGCATTATATGCATCATTACATGTTCATCTACATAATGTACATCAAATTGTCTTATAAAATTATTACATGACATCATGAATTTATTTTAGTCTTCTTTTGTGCTTTCCAGGTCTTAAGTAATTCATCTATCTCCATGTCTTCGTTTACTGGGTGCTCTTCAACAGCTGAGTTGTTTCATTCCTTTCACGTTGAGTACGTCTTGTCTCGTACCCACGGCATGGATGCTGCTGTGAGGGGCCATCACGTAGAAAAATAAAAAATATTAAATTTATATGGGAAATTTTTAAATATCATTGAAGTAGTTCATTAATATTAAAAAAAAACTCTGCAATGTAATTATTTACCTGGTCCTCTAGTCGGCACCGTTGGAATGGATGTCGGCCTATGCACTTGATCTTCAAGTCAAGGAGGATCAACTATGACATTCTCTGCCATTAAAACGTCAAAATTTATCAGTACAAAATTTATACGAACTTAATTATTAAGTATATGATTAATATATAGACATTTTACCGTCGTGGGCCTCAGTCACAGGAACATCTTGGGGTTGCACCTCACTGGGATGGGGCTGTTAGGGAGCACCATGATCTTTTGGCTGCGTTGCACTATCAATTCTCTATTGCCCAGTACTAATGGTTTCATTGATAGTGTTGCTCCCCTGATTAAAACAAAGTAAGACATTAAATTATGGACGATATCAAACATTTACGTATTTTATAAGTAATGAAAGGTTAATGTGGACTGATTTTTATTTACCTTATCCCGCAAACTGGATCTTGGGATCTTCCCCATGCTTTTCCTACGATAAAATACGGATTTATAACCGTACTTGTAACCAAGTTGGAGGTCTTCTTTCATGGTTTCATTTCCGAAGTTGTCACCCTGCATTGCATAAGGGTATGGTTTTTTAATGTTTCTGGCTGCAATTACCTGAAAGTTGTAAGGAGATACAAATAACATTCTTAAAATGTTTGGGTACTTATGATTCATGGTTGTAACCTCGAGTAGTCGCCCTGGCCTAGCTTGTGTTGGCCATGTTTAGCAATCCTTTCTTTGGTTGCCTTCGAAGTGTTAGGCAACCTATCATCAAAATTTTCAGGTATGTTATATATAACCACACTTTTATTTTGATCTAAAGAAAAATAAAGATGGTATTGAAATCAAAATATTGTAATTTACCTTGGTGTACTAGTTATTTGTTCTCCTGATTTTTTCAAAATCTTCTCTTTTTCATCATCAATGATCACCTTTCACTCCCTCTCTGGAATTGAGGGAGGATGCTCATACCTAGATTTCCTGCCAAGCTTTGTCTAAACATCCCGCGTATATTTTAAATATTCGCCCACTGCAGAGGTGATAGATTTTTTATTGAACGTGTCTACTCCAAAGAGGCCTTCAAGATAATCCATAAGTTCCTTTTTGAGGTTGGAATTCTGGCAATTCCACCTCATGCGTAAGGCTACCCAAAAAATAAACAAGGCCTTGCTCTCTAGGTGCCTATAAAAATGGTCGTTTCATATACACAAAAAGATATGATCATTAATTTAAAATTAATAATCTAGATGATTTCTATATGAGAAGGACAACATTAAACAATTAAAATATGAATTAAAACTACCTGGGATTCTTGATTATTCTAATGGAAGTCCATTATCGTCGACCAAAAATGTGCACGGAAGGGTCCCTGTGCTTGTCATACGTCTAGCTCTAGGAAATAAAACCATGTCAACCACATCACCATGAGCCTCATCTCTGCCACCATCTCTAGACTCTGACCGATGTGTGGATGTCTGGCGGTGTGTGGCATGGATCCTATCCAAATTAGGTGTGGAAGATGGAGAAGTAAATAATACTCTAGCAGTTGTTTGACAGCCCATATCAGGACTCTGTAGCGCCACTACTACCAACACCAGGTTGAATAGGCTCCAAAAATTTCTTTATAAAAAAGAAAATATTTTTTCATGAGATAATGTAAAAGTTAAAGAACAAAGTATCATAATTGAACATATGAGTACATTAAAAAAAAACACTTTAAATTATGGTTGTTACCTTATATGTGTTAAGTTGTGACATAAGGAGCTTGATCTTTGCTAGGACGTCGGGAGTTTGATCTGGATGATCTAAGAAGCTAGAAAGTTCCTTGTTCGCTTTAATGATCTTTTTTTTTATTAAGACCATCAGATCAGGGGATGAATAAAACCCCTCCTCATCGGAAAAATCATGATCAACATGGCATGCAGACTACATATAATTTCAACAAAAACAATGTTATTTCAATAAAAGTATATAAGAAAATAATAAAAATAACGTAAAATGAAAGTGGAAATTGATAATCATTTACATGTTCTGCGGCTGGCCCTTTTCCACAATCATCCTGTCACATTATAATATAATTAGAACCCCCAAATATTTAAAAAATTGTTAACGATAACAAAAAAACAATGTTAAAGATAATATTTACAACAATGTTAAAGATAATA
>ML778690.1:383004-437399 GCA_009831015.1 Picea engelmannii | reverse complement strand
TGAATGTTTTGGTGTTTTTGAAAATCACACAAGAGGAATAGGGTCCAAGTTATTGTTAAAAATGGGCTATGAAGGTAAAGGGTTAGGCAAGCATGCAAAAGGCATTGTTGAGCCTATTGTTGTTGAATAAAGACCCAAGTATTGTGGTCTTGGATATGAATGAAAAGATGGAGCAAATTCCAAAGTTGAGGAGATAAGGGAAAAATTTCCAAGAACAAATTTTGATTCAAGTTCACCCCCTCAAGAAAGATTTAAAGGTGAAAGTTCAAGAACTATTGTTGAAAGTTCAATCCCTCCAGCATGCAAGGCTTGTGTTCAAGATGAATGTGAATGTGTGAAACGAAAGTGTTTTGACAGCGATGAGGACAAGAACACTATTGATGGTCTTCAAAGGAGAGCTTGTAACTCTTCAAATTCACCTCCTCAAAGAGGCGATAAAGGTTAATGTTCAAGGTATAATTCTGCTTATCATTCAGTTGCTTTTGATTATGTTAAGCGTGATAAATTTGTATGTAAAAATGGAAGAAAGAATCCATGTACATATTGTGGTTTATATAACCATCATGTTTCAAAATGTTGGAAAAGATTGACCACTTTCAGGAAAATTTATAAGCAAAGACAACGTGAAAAGAGGATGCAAAAGATTTGCACTCATTGTCAGAAGAGGGGTCATCTCATTGACCAATGTTGGACATTTCATCCAACCACTCATCCACAACATAAGAAGCAGTTGGATAAAGAGATTGGCAAGAATGGAAGAGGATATTCCATCATCGATGTGTGTCAAGATGATTCACAAGAGGACAATTTTCAGCAGAAAAAGTCACCGTTGAGTTGGCTTGGTAAGAAATGGTTGGATTTCTTGAGCAAGTAAGGCTTGCATTTTCTGTTGTAGATGCATATTTCAGCCTTATGTGTGCATTTATGTTGAGAGTATGACAAGTTGCAGCAGTTTATCACAACTTGTATGATGCAAGTTGCATGTGAATGCAATTCGTTTGAAGGCATTCTTGTTGTTGCACAACTTTTCCAGGAGGATGTAAAAGATGGATATGATGTTCACTTGTTGCAGCAATATATTTTTTTCATATTCATCTCTTATGTACCCACATGTTTTGGGTTTATGTACTTATGTTTGTACTGGAAGGAGAGTTGAAGAGTCATGCACATGCATTTGTTTTTGTGTATGTGTAAGCAGTGAACCTGGTGATGGTTCATCATGAATGACTCATGACTGTAACATGATTGTGTATCATGTTTGTCGACTTGTCAGTTTGAGAAGGTTGATATGTTTCAAATGAGTTTCGACTTGTGTCGATGATTGTCTGACAACTATGTTGTGTCGATTATGTTTTTCGACTTATGTTTAGTCGATGGTGTTTGTTGACTTGTAAGTTGATTTTGAGTACACCGAGATACAAGAAAACACCATGTGCTTTGTTGAAGTACAAGATGCGACAGTTTGCTTGAAGAGCAAAAAGACTTTTTTGGCATCATTTTCAGTCTTGTATAAATTTGTTTTCAAGATTGATGGTTTTCTTGGCTTGTGACAAGATGTCGCAAGAAAGTTTTTGCGGCCATTGGAGAGCAGATTGTGTTGACGTAAAAGAGTTCACAAGAGGGACTTGATTCTCATTGGGAAGGTTGATAGTCTTCCAAGCACAAAGAGAACAGTGGGTCAATAGCAGCCAAAGAACAGTGGTTGAGGGACATAGTCAGTTGCAGTGCAAGGCATGTCAAAGTATCCAGGTGATTATCAAAAAGACTTTTCAAGTAGAATCAGTTGATATAACTTGAAAGCAGAGGTGTATTGAATCTTAGATTGATAATCATAAGATTTTGTGGGTCCAAAATCCTTTCAGTGGGAAGGCGTGATCAAAATCTGGACTAGGGGTCAAATTTTAGCTCAAAAATCAATGTTATCGGAATTTCCTCAAAACGAACAAGAGTGTAGGCCTCGTCGTTGCGAACCCAACGCAACTCATTTCATCTCAAACGGACATCGAGAGCGAGAGATATCGCAATCTGTCTGAATCGTCAAATAGGTAAAAAAAGGGATGCTGACTGTGCAGTCCTTACGGATGCTGACCTGGCATGACTATACGCTGATGTGGCAGAGGTCGTATGTCCAAGTGGAAGTTGGTGATGTGGCATTTCGTTATTGGCAGATGTGGATGAATCATTTGGCGACACGTGGAAATTAATTGGTGAATGGTTTGGTGCCACATGGCCCAAACGTGGGCTGCCACATGGCACCCTGCTATTGGTTTGGGTGTTGTTCAAAATTTTATGGAGTCCACCGGACTCGAACCCTGGACCTCCACCATCAAGCGCTTTAGCAATGGCCGCCCAATCGGCGTGCCATGCATTGGTACTTATTTAAAATATGCTTTTGTTTATATTTGAATTGAATGTTGTTAAGGTTTGGGCACGGATAGGGTTGGGGCTAAGCCCCAGCCCCCATTTATATGTGGACCACATGTGAGCATACACGTGCAAATATGTAAACGATCCACAGGTCGCATAGACTTTAAACATGTGACCCTTGTGTACACGGAGAGTGCACGAGAGTTGTGGTTAGCCCATGGTTATGGGCGCTAATCCATGTGACCTTGCCATGGAGCACAGGTTTTTGAAATTGGTTTTTCAAATGGTTAAACGTGCACCCGACAAGTGTCATGTAACTATTGGCTCAAAAACTCAGCCCTTTTTGTTTGAGCACACGGTCTTATGGAAGACCACATGACCACGACCTTGGCGGTTGGGGGTTTTAGTTCCGTTAACGGTTCTACAGTTTGGGCCATTTTTTCGGTTATGTGCGTGTGTTGGGTTTAAACATGAATTTGGAGCGTGTTTTGGGTTCAAGCACACAGAGATGTGTTTTGGCGAACCAGAGCCAACAAGCTTGAAGGAAGAGAATGGCAGGAGGCCTATCTTTCTCATTTTTTGGCCGAATGAGGTGTCGTAAAAGCCCAGCTAGGGGTTTTTGGACGTCCTGAATCCATTGGCACTATTTTCAAAGCCATTTGAAGACTTCTTTTGTAGTTTTTTTCACCATTGAAGTCTCAAGAAGCTCCAGGGAGCTTGAAGCCCTCATTGATTGAGGTCATGTTTTGGTGAGTCCAAATTTTTTTTCTATGACTGAATAGTCATTTTTGGCTAATTGTTATGCTCTAAACACATTGGGACAGGTTTCAGAGGTTGTTGAGGACTTTAACAAGTGTTTTTTCCACAAATAAGCTCAGGGAAGCTTTAGGCCACATGTAGAAGAGGTCATGCCTGGATGAGCCATGATCCGTTTTCAGAGTTCTATTAGTCATTTTTGGGGTTTTTATGTGTTCTAATCCCAATGGTACAGTCTCTTTTTCCATTGGAGTTGAGCAGCATCTTGTAAAAGAACTTTTGACAAATTAATCCCAGAGAGCCAAGTCCATTAATGGAGGCTCAAGGAGATGTAGCCCGGAGAGGGTTGAACTCCTTTATCATGTTGTTATTGTTGTGAGTTTGATGGTTTATTTGATGCAAGTTATGTTGTTGTGTATTTATTTAAAGTACATATTTAACCATCTAAAAAAAACATTTCCTCACACATAAACATTCAAAAGAAGATTCATAAACTTGGCACATAATTTTATCTTGCATATTTTAACACATGAAGCAAGGTCCTGTAAAGTTTATTTTTAATGAAGTAGAGGGTGCTTGCATAGCATAACAAGTCAGCCTTCTATTTTCAGATCATCCAACGCCTTCGAAGTAGTTTTTTTCATGGATTTCTATAACTAGTGCTTTTCTCAGTAAGAAGCAATGAAAAAATTGGATTTAGGGGCCAATTTAAGAAACCATGCCTCAGGAGCAGATGGATAATTTGGTCACCTAGTCCATGCCTAAACAAGCTTTCATCATCTCACAGAACTCAAAAATGTTTCTATGTTAGTCTTTTATGCCTTGAGCGGGAATTAGCCAAGAGTCCCCGAAATGGTTTGGGATGTGACTTGCAAGTGGGCATAAAACAAAAATTGAGACTCAGATTGAGGAACCATCGTCTTTGTTGGATTCCTGGCATAGGATTTTATCTAGAGAACCCCTCACTCCCGATTCCATCCCCTCGAAAGTTTTTTTTTCATCAATTTTGATAACTAGTGCTTTGCTCAGTAAGAAGCAATGAAACATTTGGATTTAGGAGTCCAATTTATGAAACCATGCCTCAGGAGTAGATGGAAAATGTGGTCACCTAGTCCATTCCTAAACAATCATGTAGAATCTCATGGAGCTCAAAAATGTTGCTCTGTTAGGATTTTATACCCCGAGGATGAATTGCCAAGAGTCCCCGAAATGGTTTGGGATGTGACTTGCAACTGCGCATAAAATGAAAACCGAAAATCAGATTGAGGAACCGTCGAATTTGATGGATTCCTGGCATAGGATTTTATCTAGAGCACTCCTCATTCTTGGGTTCCATGCCTCGGAAGTTTCTTTACTCAATGATCTTGAGAACTAGTGTTTTGCTCAGTTTGAAGCAAACCAAAATTTGCATTAAGGGGTCCAATTTATGAAATCGTGCCTTGGGAGCGGATGGAAAATATAGTCACCTATTCCACGCCTAAACAATCTTCCAGCATCTCACGGAACTCAAAAATGTTGCTCCGTTAGGTTTTTATGCCCTCGGGAGCAATTGGCCAAGAGTCCCCGAAATTGTTTGGGATGTGACTTGCAACTGGGCATATAATGAATATCAGGACTCAGATTAAGGAACCGTCGACTCCGATGGCTTACTGGGATAGGATTTCATCTAGATAACCCTTCACTCATGGGTGCCATGCCTCAAAAGTTTCCTTAATCATTGATTTCGAGAACTAGTGTTTTGCCCAGTTTGAAGCAATGCAACATTTGGATTTAGGGGCCAATTTATGAAACCATACCTCAGGAGCGGATGGATAATTTGGTCACCTATTCCATGCCTAAGAATTCTTGCAACATCTCATGAAACTCAAAAATGTTGCTCTATTAGTCTTTTATGCCCTGAGCGGGAATTGGACAAGAGTCCCCGAAATGGTTTGGGTTGTGACTTACAACTGGGCATAAAATGAAAAATGAGACTCGGATTGAGGAACCGTCATCTCTGTTGGATTCCTGGCATAGGATTTTAGCTAGAGCACCCGCCACTCATAGGATTGAGGAACTGTCATCTCTGTTGGTATTGAAGGTCTATGTCTCATATGTATATGATATTTAAGTTTGAAAGGAGTGGGAGGTGAAAAAGTCGAAGATGCTTTGGCTAAAGTAGCTTAACAGAGAATATTAACAGAGGAGAAATTTTTTTCGATTAAGTCCCAAACACAATTTCGATATGACCTTAACCTAGGATGTTTGTCCTGGTACTGGCGATTAACTTGTTTCACGATCAACTGTGCGTCACCAAAAACTTCCAGGTTTTTAATTTTCATTTTCTTAGCGGCCTCTAACCCTAACACTAGAGCTTCATACTTGTTATCCCTGATTTCTATGGATAACTAGGAGATCATGTCTCGAGGCCCACAAGTCCTAGACATTGAGTACCAAGAGCAGGATTGAACTAAGCATGGTCCTCGAGGGCCCATGCTTCTTATCTTTCATCGGACTTGTCTTGTCAGCAACAGCAACATCCATCACCTTCAGCTTGGACTTGTATCGAAGAAGACTCTTGCTCCATGAGGTAATTTTTTCAGGTATCATGGAATGTGTCACTTTTGATCATTATAACCTTTAGATAAATGCATCTTACTCCTTTTATTTCTAATCACTGCTTGGATCTTACATTAACCCACTTGACCATTGTTGAGGGAATTGACAGGGTGCCCTAGCAAGCCTATACCAATAGGTTTTGGTTTGCCACCGGGGGGATTTCTAAAGAGCCATCGTCCGCTCCCATCATATCATCACTTTTTCATCTTGTATCCTGCTCATCTATCCCATTCCCCTCGTCTGGGCATTAGGATGATATTTTTGTGGGGTTGCACCTTATCTTGTGGGAAGAAGGGGCTAAAGGCCCAGAAGGTAAAAGCAGTTGGTAAAAGATAAAAGCCATGAAATGAAACCTAGAGATGCCTCGCCTAGGGATCCCTAAGAAGGAAATTAAAATCCTCTCAGTAAGAAAATGGAGGGACCCTAAGAAAAATAAAAAAAATAAGACCTAGCCAAGAGGATAGGGGGTCTCATCATGAGCCATCCTATTATGTTCATGGGTACCTAATAGCATGACATTGCCACTATCTGGTTACCACGCCAGGTCAGTGGCCTTTGGTTGCATGGCCAAGGGAAGAGGATATCATCACAAGCTAGCCTTATCATCTCTGTGAAAGTGCTTGTGGGTAACGTTGTCAGCTCTGGTCACCACGCCAAGGCAGTGTCCTCTAGTTAGTCCTTGAAATAAAAAAAAAGGGAAAAGCAAACAAAGAAAAGAAAGAATAAAGGCAATAAAGGGCTTGGAAAAATTTGCATCCATGACGGGTACAACTCGCTTTCTACAAAGGCACCCACGGGTAACATCACGCATCCCTGTCTCTCACTCTACCCATATTTTAGGACATCCCTTGAACACATCACCTCGTTCTACATGGCTTGGATGATACCCCTTGGAGACTTTCCTTTCCTTATGGATATTGGCCCAATAAGGTGTTTTGTGTTTTTCTTCAGCCTTGTATTGTAGGCTTTGTAATATCTTTGAGCTATTGAATGATATATCAGGGTTTTATGCATATGTTTGATAAAATTAATGATGAGACGTGATTAACATTGCTATGATCCCTGTGACTAATGAGCCCATGGAGGGCGAATTTTTTGATGTGCAGGACCATGCCCGACGGACATGTACCACATGGACTGGTGCACATGGGGAGATGATTAGTTTGGACCTCCATGGGGCTGAAGAGCCCATCAGATGGTTGTTGGGACCCCATAAGGGGTACAGACAGGACAGTGTTTGACCAAGATTTTTCACATGAGAATAAGAAGGACGTTCCATCAGGGACACTTTAGTTGAGCCCCACCCAGGGGGGTTGACCCACTTCTAGTGGAACGTTTCCCTCTGATGGCCCGAGACGTCACCTAGGAGCCATTGACGTCACCTTCAGCATGTGGCAGTTTGACAGGGCAGTTGGCATGCGTGGCATGATTGGGAGGCCTAGAGAGGGCCAACGTTTTGTCATTTTATGCTGCATTTTTCACTAAAAGGGGCTACCGTCTCCCTATATAGGGCTTGACGTCTTGATTATGCTTAGTTAGGGCTTTCATTTGAAAATTTAATGTAAAATATATATAATTTTGGCTTGTAGCCTTGTCGGCTATTTTTAATGACCTAAATCTAAATAAAGGTCATGATACAATATATATTGAGGAGATTTATCCTCATTTTGACATAACACACAACTCACTCTCTTGTGAGGTCTGATTTTTGTGCCCTTGTTGGGTATTTGATCTTTTAAAGTGAGGTGCACTTGTTGATGGAAAGATTTTCTTGGCATATTTGGCATTTCTCTTGAAGGAAGGTTTACAACTATGGTTTGCATTGCTATTTCTTCATGATATGTAAGTGTATTTTCCGTAAAACTTCTTAATTGAATGGTTGTAGGTTTGTATTCTTGCATTTATTATAAATTTGCTGATTTAAAACCCTAGGTGACAAGTACACAAGTAGGTCCTTGTTTCATGTCCCCTAAAAGAGAAATATTCATCCATTGAAGAAGGAAGGAAGAGCCTAGCCTTTGCTACACTCTTTTCACTTCTTCCCTTGTGCTAGCTGTGCTTTTAAAAGTTAAGAAGGAGGAGACGTCCCAGGACTAGGTTATCTACACCTAGGGTCGTCTTGCTTCTAGGGTTTGGTGATAGGGCCTTGCCATTGCAACACTCTCCCTCATCCTACTCTCTTGTCTTGACTTATATTTATGCTAGCCATTTTGCCAAGTTTGACCTAAGGAAGGAGGAAAGAGCATGAGGACTTGCTTAAGAAACACCGTAGTGAGCCTCTTTCCCCTAGGGTTTTGATTCTAGGGCCCTGCCATTGCAACACCTTAGAACCCTTCCCTCTTGTGCTTATCCTTTTATCCCTTCAACTTTGCGTCCTCTCTTTAATGGACTCCATTTACCCCTAGGCACTGATCTTAGATCCACAACGTTGAAGTGATAGTGCTCAAACAACTTCTTAAAACTCTTAAATTTGAAACCCTAACTAACCAGCTAAACCTAATTAGGTTGACGTCATACTTGGATATTCCATATTGACGCAGCATATGTCTTTGATAAGCAATTAGATGATGGTTAAAAGAATTTATTGATTAAAGGATTGATTGAATACATCATTGGCTACATCATCTCAGTACTTATTGATGAATTGATATTTCTCCACTGCTATATTGATAAACGTTGATCTCATTGATATCTATTTTTCTAATTGCCTACATATTGATGTCAGATAGTCATATCAAGTACTAACCCACTGAATTATAGCCTTCATATATTGTTTTTCTATTGTCTTGTTCCAGGCAGGTGTTCTCATTTTGGCATACACTTCTTTATTGGTTGATTAGCCGGACTATCTGATCTTGGTGGTAACCTGTGAGGAGGAACTTTACTTTGACCATTATACTTTGCCCTCTTCAAAACCCCAGGTTACCGGGGACGTCTCCCCTGGGATAACCTCCTTGAATAGAAAGAACCTCTCTATTGTGGTGGCATTGGGTAGGGTAGGTTCCTGTTATGCTAGTTTGGCCTATACCTTCTAGCCATTTGACCTAGCTACAAATTGTGCGATAACATTTTGGCGTTGTTGCCGAGGAACACTAAGTCAATTCTCCTCGGACAACAAACCTTTTCAGTAAGCCTTGCCGCAGAGCCTTATCTTACAAGCTTACGTGGTGACTCCACTAGGGTTTTTTCCCTTTTCTTTGATGATTTCAAGAAAATCATCTGGCGACTCCATAAATAGCTAATGATGACTCGTAGTGGGCATCAGTATATACTTTCATCTACTATTGTGACCTCCACAAATCCTGTCACCCCTATAAGTTCTCCCAAATGGTCTCATAAATAACTCTTTGGTCCTTTAAGATTACGTAACACCCAAGGGGGGTTACATGATCTACCCAAGAAGGTCAAGTCCTAGATACCTAAGTTCTCAGGGGAAGATGGATCTTATGGCAACTCTCATTGCACTGACTTCTGTGATGCTTTCCAGTTTCACCAATCCGGACAAGAACACCCCGATGTATTTTTAAGGCTCTTTGTGAGCTCACTCACCGGAAGTGCTAGAAGGTAGATTAACAAACTCCCGAAAGGAAGCATCAAAACCCCTAAAGATCTTGAACAAGCCTTCAAGAAAGATTGGTGTGAAAAAGAAAGCATGGATTCCCTTTACTCTCAATACACTAATATTTGCAAAGCCTCTGGTGAGGGCATTAGGGATTTCAATGATAGGTTCAACCTTTTACTCAAGAATATCAAGCCTATTTTCTCAGAAGAAGTTGTTCTCCAACACTACTTGAACTCGTTGGAAGGAGTTTTGCAGTTTACTCTCAAAGATCGGTCACTCTACACTCTAGAAGAAGCACAAGACTTTGCTTGTTAGATTGAGAAGAACCTTGAGTTCAAAGACTACATCCATAAGGTCAATATCTCGCACAATAATGACCCCAAGGAATTTAGTGACGAGGATGTCACCAAAGATGAGCTTAAGTTCCCAGAAATTCTTGAAGTAAAACTCATGCCTCCCAAAAGGAAATGGAACGCAGCGTTCTCATACATAAGAAATGTTCTAAATGTCTCAAGACAACATAAACCATCCGAGGATTCGGGCATGGCCACTCACAAAAAACCTAACTTTGAAGATTCCTCATTTGTCTTGAACACATCGATGTTCGAAGATCAAGATATGAGTGAAGTCGATAAGTCTGAAGAAACCGATCCAAGAACTAGTATGTCCTATATCCTGCAAAGGGTTAAAAGGATTCGTGAAATGTTGAAAATTTATTTTCTAAAAAAACAAGACTTGGATGACCAATTACATTTTAAGGGGATTCCCACACTATTACATACTGGTCATTCTGAGAAGGATGAACAAACACCCTTTTCAGTGGATCCATACTTGTTTCAAGATTGTCCCACTTTTCCCTTGACAAGAGAAGACACGGATTGGGGTGACTATCCCGATGATGCCTCTAACACCTTTGAAGATTCAGATGAAGATAGCTATCCAGTATAGAGAGTAAGTAATTTCATTGAGTGGAACAAAGATGTTTTCAAAGACATAGAAGTTCCAAGCACCATCATTGTGGATGAAAAACCTTGGTGTTTTCAATGCAATGAAGCACATTGGGAACATGAGTGTCCTTACAGTAGTGGTGGCCATCAACAAGTAAACAATATAGACTACTTCGTAGAATGCCCTCAAATAAATATCACCACTGTAGAGCATCAAGAGGCCAAGAAAGAAGCAGCCGGTTTAGCCAGGATGGCGGTAATAAACAAACTAGACCAGGAATCAAAAGAAAAGCTAAAGAAACAAGAGTTCCAGGTGTATAGAAGAAAGAAGTTGGACCAGCCTTCCACTGACCAAACAAAAAATGCACCTGTGGATGTAATCTTTCCTAAAAACTCCAATACTAAAAGGGTTAACTTGAACTTTGACCTTTAAGGGGAATTATCCAAGATGTTTATAACCATCCCTTTGAGAGAATTCATTAAGGTACCATCTATAAACGAATGATTTGACAACTTTTTCCAAGGATCAGATGGACCATTGAAAGATGGAACTATTGGTCATATCCAGAATGTACCTGTAACTACAACTTATGCGCAAAATCCCAGTGATTCCATCAAAGATGACAAAGCATGACCGACTCCTCATAAATATTCTCCAGAAGATACACCTTTTGCAAAGGAGGAAAATTTGAATCAGATTAAATGGATCAAGAAAGAGGAATACCAACAACTCATGGATGAGCTAAAAGGTCAGGAATCAGAGACTGCGAAAATACTAAAGAAGGTGGAAGATGATGTACGGATCTGTCCTTCATAGCAGGAAATCTTTATAGCAAAATCCCACCCACCTCCCTCTACACAATACACCAGGGTTATTCAAGGAACGACCAATTTCAGAGTCAAAGAGTACAAGGAGGGAGACGTGGTTTGGATGTGGGGTGCCAATAAAGGGAAGCCTACTAATATCAAAGGAAACAATCATTTTTGGCTTGGCCCTTTTAAGGTCTGAAGAAAGTCAGTTAATGACTCTTATTACCTGTTTACACTGGAGGGACAGAGGCACACAGTGCCTCTCAGCGGACGCCTCCTCAAACCCCAGCAAGATGGGGTAACCTGACTTCACAGGTAAATACAGGTAAGTAGGCATTCTTCTTGTATTATACCATGTTCATTTCATGTTAGTTTGCTTCCAAATTTGCATATTGATTATTTTATATATATGTGTGTGTGTGTGTGTGTGTCTATATATGCAAGGTGGCGATACCACCCCATCTTTGTTACTGATGCCCCTATTGAGTTGAGCAGGTCTACAGGTTATGCCATAGATGTTGAGGTTCTCATGCACTCTACGATGAGAATATGTCCCCAAGTTGGAGCCAAATGTTATCCCCGATTTCTAGGGATAACTAGGAGATCATGTCTCGAGGCCCACAGGTCCTAGACATGGAGTACCGAGAGAAGGATTGACCTGAGCATGGTCTTCAAGGGACCATGCTTCTTCTCTTTCATTAGAATCATCTTGTCAGTAGCAGCATCATCCATCACCTTCAGCTTGGACTTGTATCGGAGAAGACTCTTGCTCCATGAGGTAATTGGTCCAGGTATCATGGTATGTGTCACTTTTGATCATTATAACCTTTGGAAATATGCATCTTACTCCTTTTATTTCTAACAACTGCTTGGATCTTACATTAACCCACTTGACCATTGTTGAGGGAATTGACAGGGTTCCCTAGCAAGCCTATAACCATAGGTTTTGGTTTTCCACAAGGGGGATTTCTAAAGAGCCATCGTCTGCTCCCATCATATCATCACTTTTTCATCTTGTCTCCTGCTCATCTGTCCCATTCCCCTTGTCCGGGCATTAGGATGATCTATTTGTGGGGTTTCACCTTATCTCGTGGGAAGAAGGGGCTAAAATCCCAGAAGGTAAAAGTAGCTGGTAGAAGATAAAAGACATGAAATGAAACCTAGAGATGCCTCGCCTAGGGATCCCTGAGAAGGAAATAAAAATCCTCTTAGCAAGAAACAAGAGGGACCCTAAGAAAAATAACAAAAAAAAGACCTAGCCAAGAGGATAGGGGGTCTCATCATGAACCAGCCTATTATGTTCATGGGTACCTAACAACATGACATTGCCACTATTTGGTTAACATGCCAGGGCAGTGACCTTTGGTTGCATGGCCAAGGGAAGGGGGTCTCATCACGAGACAGCCTTATCATCTATGTGAAAGTGCTTGTAGGTAACATTATCAGCTCTGGTCACCATGCCAAGGAAGTGTCCTCTAGTTAGTCCTTGAAATAAAAAAAAGGGAAAAGAAAACAAAGAAAAGAAAGAATAAAGGCAATAAAGGGCTTGGAAAAATTTGCATCCATGACGGGTACAACTCGCCTTCTACAAAGGCATCCACAGGTAACATCATGCATCCCTGTCTCTCACTCTACCCATGTGTCAGGACATCCCTTGACCACATCACCTCATTCTACATGGCTTGGATGATACCCCTTGGAGACTTTCCTTTCCTTGTGGATACTGGCCCAATAGGGTGTTTTTCCTTTTTCTTCAGCCTTGTATTGTAGGTCTTTGTAATATCTTTGATCTATTGAATGATATATCAGGGTTTTTATGCATATGTTTGATAACATTAATGATGAGACATGATTAACATTACTATGATCCCTGTGAGTAATGAGCCCATGGAGGGCGAATTTTTTGATGTGCAGGATCATGCCCAATGGACAGGTACCACGTGGATCGGTACACATGGGGAGATGATTAGTTCGGACCTCCATGGGGCTGAAGAGCCCATCATATGGTTGCTAAGACTCCATCAGGGGCAGAGACAGGACAGTGTTTGACCAAGCTTTTGCACATGAGAAGAAGAAGGATGTTCCATCAGGGACACTTTGGTTGATCCCATCCTAGGGGGGTTGACCCACTTCTAGTGGAACTTTTTCCTTTGATGGCCTAGGATGTCACCTAGGATCCATTGACGTCACCTTCAACGTGTGGCAGTTTGACAGGGTAGCTGGCACACGTGGCATGATTGAGAGGCCCAGAGAAGGCCAATGTTTTGTCATTTTATGCTGCATTTTTCCCTAAAAGGGGCTAACGTCTCCATTAGTAGGGCTTGACGTCTTGCTTATGCTTAGTTAGGGCTTTGATTTGACAATTTAATGTAAAAACAATATAATTTTGGCTTGTAGCCTTGTCAGCTATTTTTAATGACCTAAATCTAAATAAAGGTCATGATATAGTATATATTGAGGAGATTTATCCTCATTTTGACATAACACACAACTCACTCTCTTGTGAGGTCTTATTTTTATGCCCTTTTTGGGTATTTGATCTTTTAAAGTGAGGCGCACTTGTTGATGGAAGGATTTTCTTGGCATATTTGGTATTTCTCTTGAAGGAAGTTTTACAACTAGGGTTTGCATTGATATTTCTTCATGATATGTAAGTGTATTTTCTGCAAAAATTCTTAATTGAATGGTTGTAGGTTTGTATTCTTGCATTTATTATAAATTTGCCAATTTAAAACCCTAGGTGACAAGCACACAAGTAGGTCCTTGTTTCATGTCCCCTAAAAGAGAAATATGCAACCATCGAAGAAGGAAAGAAGAGCCTAGCCTTTGCTACACTCTTTTCACTTCTTCCCTTGTGCTAGTTGTGCTTTTAAAAGTTAAGAAGGAGGAGACATCCTAGGTCTAGGTTATCTACACCGAGGGCCATCCTACTTCTAGGGTTTGGTGATAGGGCCTTGCCATTACAACACTCTCCCTCACCCTACTCTCTTGTCTTGACTTATCCTTTATGTTAGTCGTTTTTCCAAGTTTGACCTAAGGAAGGAAGAAAGAGCACGAGGCCTTGCTTAAGCAACACCGGAGTTAGCCTCTTTCCCCTAGGGTTTTGATTCTAGGGCTCTGCCATTACAGCACCTTAGAACCCTTCCCTCTTTTCCTTAGCATTTTATCCCTTCAACTTTGCGTCCTCTCTTTAATTGACTCCATTTACCCCTAGGAATTGATCTTAGATCCACAACGTTGAAGTGATAGTGCTCAAACAACTTCTTAAAACTCTTAAATTTTAAACCCTAACTAACCAGCTAACCCTAATTAGGCTGATGTCATACTTGGATATTCCATATTGACGCAACATATGTCTTTGATAAGCAATTAGATGATGGTTAAAATCATTTATTGAGTAAAGGATTGATTGAATACATCGTTGGCTACATCATCTTAGTACTTATTGATGAATTGATATTTCTCCACTGCTATATTGATAAACGTTGATCTCATTGATATCTATTTTTCTAATGGCTTACATATTGATGTCAGATAGTCATATGAAGTACTAATCCACTAAATTATAGCCTGCATATATATTTTTTCTATTGTCCCTTTCCAGGCAGGTGTTCTCATTTGGGCATACACTTCTTTATTGGTTGATTATCCGGACTATCTGATCTTGGTGGTAACCTGTGAGGAGGAACTTTACTTTGACCGTTATACTTTGGCCTCTTCAAACCCCCAGGTTATCAAGGATGTCTCCCCTAGGCTAACCTCCCTAAATAGAAAGAACCTCCTGATTGTGGTGACATTGGGTAGGGTAGGTTCCTGTTACGCCAGTTTGGCCTATGCCTTCTAGCCATTTGACCTAGCTACAAACTGTGCGATAAAAGTACTCACATATGTCATTGGTCTAGTCTATGTTCCAATGAAGCCTATAAGAGAAAGGAATAATGAATTGGTCATCAGGTGCCACAAAAATTACTCTAGCCCCAGCTCCAAGATAAGATAAGGCACCGTCAAAAAACATTTTCAAAACACCAGTGTTACACACATCCTGTTCTATTTGTTCTTTTTATGTTTTATTTCCTGTACAAATTTCTTCTATACAAGAATCTACATCATCATATAAAGATAATATACAATTACCTAAATCCTGATCAACAATATATACAGGATAATTATTTGGGATAAGAGGATCACTAACCGTAAATGCTAACCTGGTTTCCCTGTACATCTACATGAACTGCCCCCCGAAAAATGGAATTGTTGCGTACATCATATCAAGTTGAAGGGAACCTCCAAGTTTGGCACCCCAAAATTGGGACAAGAGCATGCCATATTTTGGGGGTATATCTGCAACAACTACATCCATTAAAACATTTTTTGAAGGTACCTGTGCAAGGTTTACTACTAAGTCCTTTATCATACCTATACATTTAACTTTCCTCGAATCCAAAGAATATAAATCTCCATAAGGCCTGGTGATTTCAAGGCTGAGTCTGTCCATGATTGCTTTAGGTATCACATTGTGAGAGGCCCTAGAATCTAACATGCAGTTATGTAGCAGATGATCGAAAATGGTCAAAGTGATGTAGAAAAGAGATACGGTGTCTCTGGCACCTTCGAAGTGTGGGCCAAAAATTATGTTAGGCTTTTCATCCTCTAAGTTTATAACATCAGCCTGACTCTCATTTTCTGAAAAACTAATTATTTTAGCAATTTGTTTTCGGTATATCGGGTTTTTGTCCAATTCGACAAGGGGAATAGGAATTTTGATCTTATTGATTTCATTTTCTAGGTTAAAACTTCCAATGGTTTTGTCGATTTCCATGTTTTGAACTTCTAGCCCTTTCTTTTCAGCTTGTTGACGGGCGAAATTGACCATCCTTCAACTGCTAGAGTGGAACCGGTCCGGGGTTGTCTAATAACCCAAGCCATTTGGGATGAACCACCCTGGCGGGTTTAGCGGCTCCGTTAGCCGATCTAAGGTCCTAAGAAAACAAAAAAAAAAAGAAAACTAATCTAAACTAACTAATCTAACTAAAACTAAATAAAACAAACTAACTAATCTAATCTAACTAAAACTAACTATTAAACAAACTAATCTAACTATTCTATAAATACAATCTACTAACTGAAATATAACTTATTCACAAAATGTACAATATCTACAATTTACAGATTTAAATAAAACCTGAAAAACTCATTTATGTTCTGCCATGATGACAGAAAGAGATATTTTTGTTGATTTTATGATTTTATGAACAAGAAATAAAACAAAACTAACTAAACTAAACAACTAATATACTAATTCTAACTATAAATCTAACTAAACTACTAATAAATATACTAAACAAATATATAACAAACTGACCTGGAAACGCTCCAGGTTTGTCCTATGTATGATGATCTTCTAAGCTGATCGGAGGGAGGAAACCTGCACCGAATAATACAGGAGCTTCTCGTAAATTATACGCTGCAATGCTCTACAAGTTTGATTACAGGACAAACAAGACATAAAAGTAACAACAATCTTATAATTTATAAATCTCTGCACTTAGGTAAACCTGTTATGCAAAGATCTATACGAAATGATTCAATTAACAAAGAAGAGAAATCTGTGATTCATTAACTGAAACAAAGTAATTGTTGTATTTTTAAGTAATGAAAGAAATCAGATATGGATAAAACATTAATTAAATCATATCATCCTGCAATAGATTATGATAGCTAAAGTAGTCTATAATCTGTTGCAAAGTGACACACATAAACTCGAAACAAAAGATTGATATTATGAAAGTGAAAGCTATAACAATAACATCAACTCTCGTATCAGTTTGTATTAGAAATCCATAGCCTGGTTCTCCCACAAGTGAGGATGATATTATTACAAAAATAATAAGTATTTATAAGTTTTTTCACAGGGTAAAACCTCCCTGTGGAAGTTAAAACTGCTTACAAAAATATGGGAAGATCTCCCAATGTTCAACTAAACTAGGAAATTAAAATAAGACTAAAATATCCAAATATCCTCTAAACTGTCCATCAAATCCCATGCAATTCAAAATCACCTGAAAAGGACAAAAATGAACAACTTAGAATGATTTTTTATTAATAAAATGATAGAAAAACTAATTCTATAGACAAGCTACAGAATCATCTGATTCTGTAGCTAGTCTAAATAAAGATACAGAATCAGAATTGAAACTAATTGAAAATATTTTAAGGAGATTTAATTCAATTATCATCCAATAATTATTTGAGAATGAATCATATATTGAAATCGTTATCCCATTATGAACTCAAACAGGATCCACATCATTTAACCGAATACAGAGATAACAATACTCTATTTTGATTATTGTCATAAGTCGAGTAAATGAAATCATATGTAACAGCATCGTAATCGTTTCTCAACAAATCGAATCCATCTGTTATGAAATTGTTTTGGTATTCAATTGAAAACAAAACAAATCACAAACACTTCGTTACACTTGTGAATCGAACAGGATTATCACGATAACTGTATAGCAAGCGTTTTAGGCTGTGAATGAATTCAAACCATAACTAACTCATAACAAAATCGTAACAGGATCAATCAAACAGAGTTTGTTATAGATTTCGATCGTTGATCATTGCACAGTGAGCAAACAGGATCGATTAATTTTGATTACAATCGTTTCAATCAAACGAATCTTAACAGGGTTTGACCAATTCATTTCACGAATTTAAAATACAGAGCATCAATTATAATCTGAACTCGACTCACAGGACAAATTTGCCAAATTAGAATAAGAATGAATCGATTGGCTAAGGTTTTCACATAGTTGTTATGATTCGGATTCATTTCCCGATTCGGGCGTGAATGTTATTTGAGCGTATTGTTTTCACGAAAGAAACAGAGTCATTATCCTTAACTTGGAAACAATCAAATATAGAACATCACATGACACAACACCGTAACAATAAAATCGTTTACCAACCATAGCATGTAGATCATAACAAAATCAAATCCAGACGAATAATATTCTAAATTGGGCGTGAAAAACTTCATGTTGGGAGTGGACACAAAATGAATCGAATTGAACATGATCCAACAATTTCGTTAACTCCATCAGGCAGATAACCAAATCAAATCCAAATGAATAACCATTACAATCCAATAAAAATCTATGAACAATCATATATCAAATCGAAATTCCTTCTATTATTATCAAAACGAAACCATGTACAGGATGATCACCGAATGATAGAGGCATTTGGATGAGTAATCGAACTATTTAAAAGCTGAATTCAAATCATTATATCAAACTAGATTATTCACAAAACAAAACGATGTCAAAACATACCTGTGTAGCGACGAGGCTTCTTAATTATGCCAACTTGAAATTTACAACAGTCGTGGCTGATTCCACGTTTTTGAACAGGATGGAGCCAGTTGTCTTTTGCTTTTTATCTGTCGCTTGGAGCTTGGCCTTTTGACTGGTCAGCAGTGCAATCTGGTCTTCCAAAGATTGAATCTTTGATTGGAGTATCGGCACATCAATATAATATCGCTCTAACCATGAATTGCATTGGTCACAGGGTGACTGTGTGGGTTTAGATAGAGAAGGCGAGGGTTTAGACAAATGACCGAGGGTTTCACGAGACAATTTAATACCCAGGTAGTTAGGGTCATCCTTTAGGCAGGGGGGTAGGTTTGATACAAAGTCATAAGAGGGTTCAGGACATAAACCTTGCGAGTAGGGGTACTTGTTGGCCAAAAAACGCTCAACATCCGAATCAGAATCCTCACTTAGGATGATAGGGTTTGACTCGGCAAAGGGTTTTGGTTTGTTTCATGCCATTCTCGAAATGAGCCAGGCATTCCTTTTCCCTTTGGCATTTGCAATAATGTTTGCCTTGGGATTTTTTCTCATAGGCTTTTTAATAGCCTCTGCACTCTTAGTTACAGTGTCGGGTAAGTCGATAGGAGGGTTGGCCGAGGGTTTAGGCAGTAGGAGGTGTAAGGGTAAAAGCGGTTCAGCCTTGGTTTCAACTACCACAGGTTTATCAACCTGTACAGGGTCGGTGTCTTCAAAGCCATTACGGGCTATGAAATCCCTCCAACTATCACCATGCAAACTCAAATGATAATCAATGATGAGCTTAATAAGCCCATGATGAAACAGGTTGTTGTCATCCTTGTGCCTCTTAAACTTTTTAGACATCTTATACAAGCTCCGATGAAAATAGAAAGGCATGTTTAGAGGATACCCTATAAAAATCATCAGCAGATGTAGGTGGTGGAGGAAAACAAGCCCGTATCGACCTTCACAGGTCACGAACTGTTTTATTAACATCAAAGTATCGTGCCATCGTGGTTTGAGTGCAGAGATAGGCATACCTCAGTCACAGGAGGTGACTCTGCGTGATAGAAACAACAATGTCAATGGCACTTCGTCGACCTTGCAATTATTAAACCAACGCTGTCCCGAAATAGGTAACCCCGTAGCTGAGATGATAAACTGTTCATCAATCTCTAACTGTATGTCACCTATCTTGGCTCGACAGCCATCGAAGGTCATGGAAAACTGTCGCACTACACAAAGGTTAAAACCCTCAAATCGTTTCACGAAGGTAAGCCATCCACTGTCTTCCAAATCTTGGCGGGCATTGTCAAACATTAACAGGGCTTGCTTGCCATTGGGTTCAACTCACACGACTGGTGCCATGGAGCCGAACACATGGTAAGGGAAGGGTTTGAATTCACCAATACACACAGTAACAAAGCTACCCGAACCAACAGCAATGAACGAGCCAAAAGGGATAAGCATAAATGCGAGCATGCGAAGGTGGTGGAGTCTGCCATGCAAAATATTCATTACCCAAGTACAACCGCCAATTTACATAGCTATTCAATCCATAATAGTAGTTCAACCATTAAGTCATGTGTACAACCAATGAAATCCAATGTGTATACCAATGCGCGCAAACATTATGCCATAGTGTTCAAACATCCGACATATAAATCAAAACTCAAAATCAATTATGCGCCAATGTATATAATCAAAAGTTTAGCCAAGGTGCCAAACGGTGTTCATGTAGTTGACAAGCCAAAAGTTATAAAAAGATTAACATAAGGATTATATCATATATATATATAAAAATTAATCATAACCCTTGTGCATTTTCATAGAATCAATGATCAGGCAAGTCATATAAAGTTCAAATCCAAATGCTCAATGCCTTACAAACTCAATAAAACCAAGTTATGCAATCAATATAAGAATGTCCAATGAGCATAGTTTGAAAGTTCTTCCAGCCACATAACGATAAACAAAAGGTAAGTGCAGTAGGCATATCGATAAAAAGATCATGACAGTTCAGATAGTGATCGAAATGTGACCTCGAAAGGAGAAGTTTTCACGCTTACAGTCGTGAAAACTTAACGAAGATAAGTGTGCAAATGTCACAAGAAATGAAAATGTCGTCAAAATTGCGATAAAATCTTGATGTTGCAAGACATAGGTGTAGGCAGCTTATAGGATAACAGAAAAAAGTGAATTGGCTGCCAACACAGCTTTCCTTGGCTGAGGGGCCTTTGTTTCGGTAACAGGGGTGTCTAGTTTATGCATGCTTAAGGGTGTCGTTTCCACTGCCTTTGTTTTAGTAGACTGTTTGTTAGCGGTCTTAGTCCCTTCAGTGTTTTCTTCAATGTTTTTCAAAATTGGTACATCATTTTCAACCCTCGGAAATATATTTTTAACTACAGCAGTTGAGGAAACATTGTTTCTAGGTCTTAGGTTATAATTTTGGTGGATCTCGGTCATTATACCATCTATTATTCCCTGATAGATCGAATCTTCCGAGACATTTTTGTTCTCGTTACTCTCAGTCCTATAATTTTAAGTCAGAGACTTTTTGTAATCGTGTCTTGTTATATAAGGTTGTATGCAGTCTTGCCTTCCTATAAAGTTTTCACTTTTAAAAGGGGTTTGGATTTTTTTATCTTCATTCTTAATTTATTTTTGGTGGTTTTGAGGATTAGGGTTCCTCCTGAATTCCTTTCTAGGGTGATGTTCATTTTTAGCTTGATCAAGTTCCATTCTTGATATTTTGTTTGACAATTCTTTGTTGATTCTAGTCATATCGTCCATCTTATCTTCTGAACACCTTCCTGATCCAAAGGGTCCTCCTTGCTCCCTGTATCTCCTTATTTCTTTGTTTCCAGTCTCAAATTTGGCTTTCAGTTTTCCTGATGCCATCATGTTACATTCAATTTCCAAGGCATCATCTTGCATCTTGGTGAGATCTACTGATCTTCTCTCCCTTAATAATAGGGCGGAGTCAGGGTCAAAATCTCCAATGAAAGTCACTTTCGCCAGAGGTTGTGAGGGTTTTACCTCGGCTGGGATCTTGTTTTATAATTTGTTGAATCATTGGGTGAACTCAAGGACTGATTCATAGTTTCTCTTTCGAAGAGCTCCAAATTCAGTTAGATAATAAAGTTGGTCTTTCTGCTTACCCCATTGTCTAATAAAAGTGTTTTCAAGTTCATCATATGACGGTATAGATCCAGCCACTAAGCCTCAAAACCAGATTCTTACTTTCCCTTCAAAGGTTTGAACCAAGAGTCTGGAGTAAACATCTTCATGTTCCAATCCAAGAATGTCAGTGAATTGATCAAAAAAATTTATGTGTTCGGTTGTCATTAAATCACCCTCTCCTGTGAACTTGGGGAGGTTTTTCATGTAATTTTCTGGTAAATCATGGAGAGGGACCGACAGAAACAGAGGAGCATATCTCGCAGCAACCTTTATGACTATCCGAAGAGGTGGTGCTTGGACACCTGCTCCTGCTCCCGGACCACCTGTGGCGGCACCTCCCGCCCCACCTGCTCCAGCCACAGCCATTATGGCTTTAGCGGTAAAATTTTGGGGGTTATAAGGAAGGGTTTCAAGAAGTTGGTTATCAACGGGGATGAAACTTGAGAAAAATGATCTTGGGGAAAGTGGACTAGTTCCTTCATATTCACAAGGTGAAAATATAGGAGAATCAACAGAAGTTGAATCAAGATATATGGGATAATTGTTTGAGTTTTGAGAGGTGGGAAAATGGACTTCGAGAAGCGAGGGAGAATCTGTCGCAACAGGAAGTGAGACAAATCTTTGTTTTCTATTGGTGTGGGAAACGACTCAGAAAGCTTATGTCTCAAAAACAGGTAGAACCAAATATGATTCGGGGGATGTAACTTTATCAGCGGAGTACTCCCCATAAAGGGGTGGAATACTTAATTCACCATGTTTATCTTCAGATTCAGTCAGTGTGTATTTAGGTTGATAATTTTTATTTGTTGATGAGACAGTCTGTCGGAAGTGTCTTCTTGATTTTAGAATTTTTTCTGGATTGGAAAAAGGCGAAATCTGCTCGTCGTCTGGATTCTTCTTAGTGTTCTTCTGGTTGAGAGCCAATTTAAACAAAATGGAGTCACCAAGTGAAATATAAAGGTAGCCTTAGAAGGTTTCCAAACTTTTTTCACTACCAAAGAAGGAAAGTGTCAATGTCGTTCTTCCCAGGGAAAAAGCTTCGTTACTCTGTTCCTCGGCAACGACGCCAAAAAGATGTTGTTCCTGAGTTTATACTTTAAGGCTCTAAAGTATATTATCAAGGCATATGAAAAGATAGAGGGAGCTGATGATAAGAAAAGATATGATAAAAAGATGAGGGCTATAGTTGGTTCCTCAACTATCTCTGTCGAAATTCCCAGTTTTCCTGGATACTGATATCTCTCTCAATTGTCGCCCATGAACGTTCTAACTCAACCCAGTTATTTGTTGTTTGTAAGATAGTCTTAAATAAATTTAGAGCGATGTTGGTTTGATCTGAAAGGTCGGGTTCGATGTTAGGCTGCCTTGCAACTGGTATTGTCATGAAGGGTAAAAGTAAAGAAGGAAAATTTCTTGTGTTTTCTTTTTAGGCTTGTTATCTCTATTCCACAATACAACAAGAATGATTTCAACACCCAAAAAAATAGGATGACTAAATTGTAGGCCTTTTCTTGTATCTGAGTCAAATTTTAAAGAAAAGAAACATGTATGATATGAAGAAAAACATAAAGCTATTAGCAAAGTGAGGCATCAATTTCAGAGGAATCTCACATAGTAACAGAAGACTACAAAATGAGAAAAATATTAATGAAGCATATGATGTTGAAATCTAAATATCTACGGTTCTTGTATCTATTGATAACAGATACAGAGGAAAAACTGTAAATGAATTAAATAACAAGAATAATAATTTCCACATTAGAGGTTTTACTAAATTGTAGCCAAGCATTCATCAATTTAACATGTGAAAGAAAGATGAGATGACAAGGAAACACATAACTCAGAGGTGACAAGTTATGGAATATTCAATCTGCATTTCTATTAATTTAGAGTCTCTTCAAAATTACTTCGTCAAAAATGCTTTTTTTTTAGAGAGATCAAAAAGCCCTTTGTCATTCTTCTCTCCTTTCATTTATACAAAATCATCACTACTTGATCGTTAGCGATCTCCTATTTTTTAGGGAAAAAGAAGGAAAAATAGTCACAAAACTACAACCTTAACCATTGCATGATTAACATTTCGTTGGTATATCATTTCAATAGTATAAGACTTCGAATGACACTTCACTACTTAGTTGAAGTGTCTCCCTCTTTTGAAGCTATACATTCAACACACTTCTCTAAAACATGAACAAAAATTTTGGATGGTGTCGAGAGATATTTAGTTTCAAATAGATAAAAATTTCTTTGTATTTTTGGAAACTGGTCTACAAAACCTTTATCGACAGATCTGATCACTTGCAGCTTTAAATTAGGCTGTATCAGCCATCTGTCTATCTGATTGGTATTGATTTCGCTCAACTCTGAAATTTCTGCTTGAACCTCCTGTAAACTCTCTTTGTAGTACAACTGTTGTTTCACAATGTTTATCTGCCCTAGTAGTCCAGAGCAGACATTTATTTCCAATCCTAATGTTGGCTTATCCAAAGAATCAAAGATTCCCTCACAGTCATATTTGATTTCTTTGACTATCTTCTTGTTTTCAACTATGTCTGTTTCTCATGCTTTGAGCATAATGTCTCCTCTTATCTGTTCTGTGACAGAAAGTTTTAAATCTTTTAGCATCTCCCTATTCCCTAAACATGAGACTTCCTTCTGAAAAGTATTCCTTTCAGATTTAGCCTCTTTTTCTAGTAAAATAATTTTATCTAGAGATTTGCTTGCCTCTTGAAAATAACACTAGATGATCTCTATTTTGGAGATCAATTGTTGTTTCTCAGCTTCTATCTTTGTATGGGATTCTAACGAGAGGGCTTGAAAAGCCTTCAAGTCTATGACCCAGCCTTCTGTCAAACTCAATTTAGCTTGTAATTGTTTAACAAACTCACTTTTCTAAGTAACCTGTACCTGACTTACTTGTATCCTCTGGTTCATTTCGTCTAGGCTAGTTTTGAGTGACTGGATTTCTTACCTTTCAACAGTGTTGGCATGTTCCATACTTTTATCTACCTCTTCTTTAATGTTTTTTTCAGCATTCTTCAATTGATCCTACAACCGATATATCATGTGGTTACTCTTCTTATCCTTGTTCTCATGCTCTCCACAGTAAAAATGTTTGTTGTTGCCATGGTTCCCATGGAGCCTGCTACCTCTGTAGCGAAATCCTCCTCCTCCAGTTTCTGGCCATCTATCAATACCCTATGCTTCTTCACCATACCCCCTTCTCTCATATGCATTTCTTGCCTTACAATAGCCTTCCTCTTCTTGCTGAAAAAATAATCGAAAGGAGGGATTTCATCTCTGGAAATAGGGGTGAGGTCACCAACATATATATCTCCCATCTGTGGGAGTCCAAAGGTTAACTATAAAGGAGTTAAGGAAGTTATGGGACTTCCTAGCTCTGTAGACCTTGTTTCTCCCATAGCCTTAGGTATAATTATATCAACAACATGTGATGAAGGAGGAGTGGACTTACTGGACTCGGGAGGTGTCTTGGACCTCCTCTTTGCTTACGTCTTTGGATTTTCTGTTTGTAAGGCCTCTTCATTTTGTGAAGATTCTTCAGTCTCCCGAGGAAATTCTTCAGGATTGACTTTATCTTGTGTTTCTTGTCCGAAACCTGGAGGAGTATATTCTTGTTCCTGAGGAGGGGTAATTGCTTCACCTTGCAGCACTTTGGGCAGTTCGCTCCATCTGTGTTTCTGGAAGGTATGAAAACTAGTTTGCAAGTCGGGCGGCAGTGTCTGTACTCTTTCTAACACCTCCTCATAGGTCTGAGTCCCTTTGAATAGGTCATCGCAAGGGGACTTCTTGTGTTCATAAGACTTCATATTATAGTGGGCCATGTGTTTTCCCACCAACTGGTAAGGATTGTGCTTCCTGTGCTTGAGGTTTACCAATTTAACCTCCTTTAGCGTTGTCGCTTCAACTTTGGAATGACCTAAGTTGAGCAATGAAAATTTCCCAATCTGATTGGGAAAAACTGGCCAAAATTTCTTTTGAGCCGCTTTTAGTTCTATCCCAATTCCACCTACTACTATTTGATGAGCCACCTCCATACACACCAGTCTGTCAGGGGGGAATTTCGGTAGGGTGTGTGGGGGGGTTGAACACCCAAAAACTCTATTGTATGAAAAATTATCCTCTATGAACTAGTCAGCAACTTCCCTGAGGTTTCCTATGATGGACTTTGAGATGCGGGGGGGTGCACAACCGTATAACATATGATGTAGTGGTATCACCAAGAAATGAAAAATTTCATAGAATGAATCCTTGGTGTTTTCTTCCCAAAGTTTAGAATGATATTCATGAAATGGCTCTAGGTAAGTAGGATTCCAACTCCAATTCATCAAAGGGAAAGGAGTCGAGAAGCATATAGCATACATGATGTATGCCAACATATAAAAGGCTATTGGTTGGCCTTTTGATCTTGCAGTCTAATAGTCCATGACCTCCTTTGCCATGTTATCGGATAAAATCTTATCCCAATTGAAGCTGTAACCTTCTGTTGCCTCGTGCAAAAGAGGTACCCACTCTGCAAGGAAATGGGTGGGACTTTTTCTTACCGAAAATTCTACATAACATCATCTCCACATAAATCGTATAATCATTCAATGAGGCTGTGGCGTAAATAACATGAGTGTCAGCCCTGAATTTTCCCTTGTTTCTCCACCAGTCTTTGATTATTTCAGGATAGGTTTGGTCTGCCTCCAAACATTATTTTCTTTGAAAATTACTCACAAATTCTTGATTATAAACATACTTGGGACTGGGGGATAATTTATACATTACGTGTACATGTTACAGTCTAAAAGAGCCAATGACGACCCCCCGGCTGTCCAGAATGCTCCTCGTTTGTATGTCAATTCACTCTAAGGCCCAACTAATCATGTCATTATAAGCCGTAAGTCGTGGTTGTGTAGTTATTTTGTGGAGCTCAAACTCTGCTATATTGCGAATCTTGTTGTCGGTGTCATGAGGGAAATTTTTAATTTCATAATCCAAAGTCTCGAAAATCTGTCTCCAGGATTTTATGGAATCGATGGAATGTGGTGTTGTATCATATATAACGTCTCCATTTGGACTCGAGCCTTCTGCAATCTCTTCGCTTTTCTTGGGTGCCTTCTTAGGCACCATGATACCTGTGATGGATCAGAAACCTATTTACAGAGAAAGTGTGTATAAAACCAGGTAAACGTGACATGCAGCAGATGTAAAGGATAGCTATGAAGTTCAAACATAAGACTTTCTTAACCTTCAATTTCACGTTAAATCGAGTGTACAGACACAGATGACGAAAAATTAATGCTTTTTAATGGAAAGATATGCCTAGAGATACGATTTCATGTCAAAAAATATCTTCATTTATCTGTTATTAATGTTTTCGTATATCGACGATTTCAAAACTGAAGTTTCAAAAATCACCGCCTTCTTTAATTCCCGAAATGCGAAAGGTGGTTTAATTATTTCTAATCCTGTTTTAAAAATCAATTAACTTGAAATTTAAAACCTGTTTAGAGAAAACGTGATTTCGTGTTTTGGGACTTTGGGGATCCTGTTGTCAAGGGATAAGTCACAAGCAATCCCTGGGTCGCGAAATCACGATGAGATTAGTGAGGCACTAAGACACATATTAGGGCTTTAATTAAAATAGGTCAATAATTAATTATCCTTTTAACTTTGTTCGAAAAAGTGAGGATCGGGAGTTTGACTGTTGAGAGTTCGAAAGCGTTTCATTAGAAGCAAAAACCTGAATCGTGAAAGATTAAGGGAATGATAATCATTTTTAGGAACTTAATTAATATTGGGTTTAAAGAGCTCTTTGTTGAAAGCAACGGAAAAGGTGACCTTTATTTCTTTCCCCTTTAAATTTTTTTTTAGTAAGCTAAGCAATTTTGGGATTTTGGCACCGGAAAAATAAGATGGTTGAAGATTATACTTCGAGAAAAACTGAATCACGAAAACCTGAAAAGGAACGGAAGGCTTAGATTTCCCCTTTTTGGACTGAGGGCGGCACCATGACTTAGGAAAAGATGAAGCTTTAGTTTCCAAAGATAGGAAAAATTAAACTTCGTGTCAACACTTGGGATAGGATTTAAGCTAGAGCACCCCTCATTCTTGGGTGCCATGCCTAGAAAGTTTCTTTACTCATTGATTTTGAGAACTAGTGTTTTGCTCACTTTGAAGCAAACCAACAATTGGATTAAGGGGTCCAATTTATGAAATTGTTTCTTGGGAGCAAATGGAAAATATATTCACCTAGTCCATACCTTAAAAATCTTCCAGCATCTCACGGAACTCAAAAATGTTCCTTTGTTAGTCTTTTATGCCCTGAGCGGGAATTGGCCAAGAGTCCCCGAAATGGTTTGGGATGGGACTAGCAACTGGGCATAAAACAAAAATCGAGACTTGGATTGAGGAATCGTCATCTCTATTGGATTCCTGGCATATGATTTTAGCTAGAGCACCCCTCACTCCCGATTCCAAACCCTCGGAAGTTGTTTTCTTCATTGATTTCAATAACTAGTGCTTTGCTCAGTAAGAAGCAATGCAACATTTGGATTTAGGATCCAATTTACGAAACCATGCCTCGGCAGCGAATGGACAATGTGGTCACCTAGTTGATGCCTAAACAATCATGCAAAATCTCAAGGAGCTCAAAAATGTTGCTCTGTTAGGCTTTTACTCCCCGAGGAGGAATTTCCAAGAGTCCTCGAAATGGTTTGGGATGTGACTTACAACTGGACATAAAACGCAAACTGAGACTTGGATTGAGGAACTGTCGACTCCGATGGATTCCTGGGATATGATTTCAACTAGAGCACCCCTCATTTCCAGGTTCGATGGCTCAGAAGTTGCTTTACTCATTGATTTCAAGAACTAGTGTTTTGCTCAGTTTGAAGCAAACCAAAATTTGGATTAAGGGGTCCAATTTATGAAACTGTGCATCAAGAGTGGATGGAAAATATAATAACCTAGTCCACACCTAAAAAATCTTGCAGCATCTCACAGAACTCAAAAATGTTGCCTTGTTAGGTTTTTATGCCCTCGGGAGCAATTGGCCAAGAGTCCCCGAAATGGCTTGGGATGCGACTTGCAACTAGGCATATAATGAATATCAAGACTCAAATTAAGGAATCGTCGACTCTGATGGATTTTTGGGATAGGATTTCATATAGATCACCTCTCACTCACAGGTGCGATGCCTCAGAAGTTGCTTTAATCATTGATTTCGAGAACTAGTGTTTTTCTCAGTTTGAAGCAATGTAGCATTTGGATTTAGGGTCCAATTTACGAAACCATTCCACGGGAGAATATGGATAATTTGGTCACCTATTCCATGCCTAAACAATCTTTCATCTTCTCATGGAACTCAAAAATGTTTCTCTGTTAGTCTTTTATGCCCTAAGCGGGAATTGGCCAAGAGTCCCCAAAATGGTTTTGGATGTGACTTGTAATTGGGCTTAAAACAAAAACTGAGACTCGGATTGAGGAACCATCATCTTTGTTGGATTCTTGGCATAGGATTTTAGCTAGATCACCCCTCACTCCCAGTTCCAAACCCTCGGAAGTTGGTTTTTTCATCTATTTCGATAACTAGTGCTTTGCTCAGTAAGAAGCAATGCAACATTTGGATTTAGGGGTCTAATTTACGAAACCATGCCTCAAGAGAGGATGGACAATGTGGTCACCTAGGCCATGACTAAAAAATCATGCAGAATCTCATGGAGCTAAAAAATGTTGCTCCGTTAGGCTTTTATGCCCAGAGGAGGAATTGCCAAGAGTCCCTGAAACCCTTAGGGATGCGACTTGCAACTGGGCATAAAACAAAAATCGAGACTCATATTGAGGAACCACCGAATCTGATAGATTCTTGGGATAGGATTTCAGCTAGAGCACCCATCTCTTCTGGGTGCCATGCCTCAGAAGTTTATTTACTCATTGATTTCGAGAAGTAGTGTTTTGCTCAGTTTGAAGAAAACCAACATTTGGATTAAGGGGTCCAATTTATGAAACCATGTCTCGATAGAGGATGGAAAATATAGTCACTTAGTCCATGCCTAATTAATCTTCCATCATCTCACGGAACTCAAAAATGTTGCTCTGTTAGGTTTTTATTCCCTCAGGAGCAATTGGCCAAGATTCCCCGAAATGGTTTGCGATGCGACTTGCAACTGGGAATATAATGAATATCGAGACTCAGATTAAGGAACTGTCGACTCCGACGGATTACTGGGATAGGATTTATTCTATAGCACCCCTCACTCATGGGTGCCATGCCTCAGAAGTTGCTTTAATCATTAATTTTGAGAACTAGTGTTTCGCTCAGTTTGAAGCAATGTAGCATTTGGATTTAGGGGCCAATTTACGAAACCATGCTTTGGGAGAGGATGGATAATTTGGTCACCTATTCCATGCCTAAAAAATATTGCATCATCTCATGGAACTCAAAAATGTTGCTCCGTTAGTCTTTTATGTCCTGAGCGGGAATTGGCCAAGAGTCCCCGAAATGGTTTGGGATGCGACTTGCAACTAGGAATAAAATGAAAAACCGAGACTCAGATCGAGGAACCATATTCTCTATTGGATTCTTGGAATAGGATTTTAGCTAAAGCACCCCTCACTCTTGGTTCCAACCCCTCGAAAGTTGTTTTTTTCATTGATTTTGATAACTAGTGCTTTGCTCAGTAAGAAGCAATGCAACATTTGGATTTAGGGGTCCAATTTACGAAACCATGCCTCGGGAGCGGATGGAAAATGTGTTCACCTATTCCATGCCTAAACAAGCATGCAGAATCTCATGGAGATAAAAAATGTTGCTCTGTTAGGCTTTTATGCCCGGAGGAGGAATTGCCAAGAGTCCTCGAAATGGTTTGGGATGTGACTTGCAACTGGGCATAAAACAAAAACCGAGACTCAGATTGAGAAACCATCATCTTTGTTGGATTCCTAGCATAGGATTTTAGCTAGAGCACCCCTCACTCTCATTTCCAACCCCTTGGAAGTTGTTTTTTTCATCAATTTCGATAACTAGTGCTTTGCTCAGTAAGAAGCAATGCAACATTTGGATTTAGGGGTCCAATTTATGAAACCGTGCCTCGGGAGAGGATGGACAATGTGGTAAACTATTCCATTCCTAAACAAGTATGCAGAATCTCATGGAGCTCAAAAATGCTGCTTTGTTAGGCTTTTATGCCCAGAGGAGGAATTGCCAAGAGCCCCCGAAATGGTTTGGGATGCGACTTGCAACTGGGCATAAAACGAAAACCAAGACTCAGATTGAGGAACTGTCAACTCTGATGGATTCCTGGGATAGGATTTTAGCTAGAGAACCCCTCTCTCTTGGGTTCCATGCCTCAGAAGTTGCTTTACTCATTGATTTTGAGAACTAGTGTTTTGCTCAGTTTGAAGCAAACCAACATTTGGATTAAACGGTCCCATTTATGAAACTCTGCCTCAGGAGCGGATGGAAAATATAGTCACCTATTCCACGCCTAAACAATCTTGCAGCATCTCACGTAACTGAAAAATGTTGCTCTATTAGTCATTTATGCCCTGGGCAGGAATTGGCCAAGAGTCCCCGAAATGGTTTGGGATGCAACTTGCAACTGGGCATAAAAAAAAAAATGAGACTCGGATTGAGGAACTGTCATCTTTATTGGATTCCTGGCATAGGATTTTAGCTAGAGCACCCCTCACTCCCGGTTCCAACCCCTCAGAAGTTGTTTTTTCATCAATTTCGATAACTAGTGCTTTTCTCAGTAAGAAGCAATGCAACATTTGGATTTAGGAGTCCAATTTATGAAACCATGCCTCGGGAGCGGATGGACAATGTGGTCACCTATTCCATGCCTAAACAAGCATGCAAAATATCAAGGAGCTCAAAAATGTTGTTTTGTTAGTCTTTTATGCCCAGAGGAGGAATTGGCCAAGAGTCCCCGAAACGGTTTGGTATGTGACTTGCAACTAGGAATAAAACGAAAACCGAGACTCGGATTGAGGAACTGTCGACTCTCATGGATTCCTAGCATAGGATTTCAGCTAGAGAACCCCTCACTCCCAGTTCCAACCCATCAAAAGTAGTTGTTTTCATCGATTTCGATAACTAGTGCTTTGCTTAGTAAGAAGCAATGCAAAATTTGGATTTAGGGGCCAATTTATGAAACCATGCCTCAGGAGCGGATGGATAATTTGGTCACCTACTCCATGCCTAAAAAATTATGTCCCGGCATAATATTTGAGATCATCCAAATAGTATAAAAAATAGACCTTGTATACTCCCAGAGAGTTTGTGTGAAAATTTAGGACCAAAAATCCCTTTGGTTGGGCGGGCGGGGGGGGGGGTGATGATGATGAGTCCAAAATATGGTGCACTTTTGAAAAAATTATGAAGAATAAAATATGTTTTTTTTTTGTGCTACATATAGCATTATATGGTCTATTACCCCTCATTTTGGTATAGGGTAACAACCCTAGTAAATTTATTCACTAGCCTTTGGATTTTTTATCAACTGTAGACAATTGAGAAACCTACTTGGTTCCACGTATCTTGTTGAGGTAGAGGATTTCATGGAATATTTGTTGATCGATGATGCAATACTTGATGTTGTATGGTGTCTTGTTGATTTTTTGCATGGCATTAGTTTCATTCATATTTTTGGGCATCTTCACATTTCCCAATGTAATTCACATTTATCGAGGTAATTCATGATTCCCAAAGCATTGATAAAAAAAAAAAATTGTCTATTCTTGGTTAACCAAAGCTTCTCATGCCTTGGTACATTCCAAATTTATGAAATTTCACCTTATTAACTCATTTTGAGGCATCTGTCACATCAATTGATGAGATTTCCACCTTGGAGTTTGCATGAAGGTTTCATTTGGCATGTGTGTGTTTGTTCAACCATCCATTGAATTGGAGAGGACATTGGAATGATTTAAGAAGGGTGATTACACCTTGTCAGCTTCACATTTGACATATTAGATCTGATTTAGAGGAGGTTGTCCATTTTTTAGGGTTACATTCATCACTTGTGAAGCCTTCTTCACCTTGAAGAGCCATGTGTCCATTTGGAAGGGGATTGTGAGTCCTTTTTTACATGTTTGATTAGGATTTGTACACCTTCACACAAGACTTATGGAGACTATTTGGAGGGGCCACCCCCTCTTAAAGGGTTTTTCCTTTTGGTTCTAATATAATCCCTAATCCTTGAATGAAGTAATCCCATTCTTAAGAGGGTTTCCTCTTGACCTCATTGGCCATTTGATTCATATTGAATCCATTTCCCTAGTTGGATCTGGAATTGATATAAGCTTCCTTCCATCACCTATATTTAAAACCCTAAAACCCCAAAAACTCCATTTTACTAAGATTTGAAGAAATACGTATATTACAAAATTAAGATTTACTACTTAGAAATCATACAAAATGGATGCCAAGAATTCAGATTAAAATTCTAGCATCCATATTTGTGGCGAATTACTAGAGAAAGAAAAGAACAAGGTTAATTTCGGGAAAATTTAACGTTAAATTTAACAATGCCAAAAACCAGCACACACACCTGCCTAGGGTCGGACATGATGTTGTTCTCACCCTGTGTTCTGTTGTTCCGACACACCTGCAAAATGCCTGCTATATTTTTCCAAATAAGGTAACGGTGAAACCCTCGCGACAGTAGAGAAACACCAATGGAGCTCACGACTCGAAACTCTTGTTGTTATCTCCTCCCTGTCGAGCTTGTTGTGGTGTGAATGCAAGTCGCAGGATTTCTTTGTCATCGCAGGTGTGAATGTAGGGTGCAGATTCTCTCCTCCCTCTCGGGCTTGCTGTGGTTCTCTCCTTCATGGAGGATTCTCTCCTCCCTCTCTCACTGGTTGTAGTTCTCTCCTCCCTAGCGGGTTCTCTCCTCCCTCTCGATCGACTTTATGTGGTTTGAATGCATTAGGGATCGAGTTTGTTGTGGTTTGAATGCATTTTTTATTTTGTTTGAAATTTGTTTTTTTTAATGTTTTTAATGTTTTTTGTTTTGTTTTAACACATGTTTTTTAATGTTTTTGATATATTAATAATAATAATAATAATAATAATCTATTTTTTTAAGTCACAGCCAAGCCAGACACCAAATTGGTGTATGAGACCTCCTCCACCCAACAATTTTACTGGTAAAGTCTACCATGACCATGAAGTTTTACCATGGCGCAATCTGTGTGGCCTACCACATGATCAAAATACTTGCATGGTATCACAAGAATTTTTTCAACAAGTCAGCGAGATTAACAAGGATGGACCTAGTGACTTAAAAAACTATATTGTGGGTGAGTGGCATGACATGATCTATAATGTTTCCAACTCTCCTAATGAAAAAGAAAAAGGAGTGAAGGGAAAGGGTCTAGCTTTAGCTACCATTTCTAGAGATTTAGCACCCAAACCATCCCAAGAAGAGATAAGAAGGAGGATCTGAGAGAAGGATTGGGTCACATATCAATCAAGGGGTATCATTAATGTCCAAATGGGATATGGGATCCATGACTAGGTTATTTATGAAAAAATAATTAGTATTAAAGTATAACCAATGTCAAGGGATATAAATAATGTCATTATGCCCTAAATGAAGAGTCTCAAGTCAAGCACTAAAAATAAAAACCATGAATATTCTCATGTTATGTCATTGAAATCATCCTTGAACCATGACACATGACCTTCATAGGGTACATTTGGCCTACCAGATGAATATGGGTGCCATGATTCAACCACAACAAAGGCCCTAAAAAAGAGCATGTCTTGGTTCCACACATGGCATAGTTATTGGGTACATCATGGTTAGGGTTTTGTAGCACTTGAGTGGGATATGATGGCCCTAAATGACACTTCTTAGGCTCAATCGTCATGAACATCACCTAGAAACCACAACACAATCCCTCTCTAGGGGTTCCTTAGCATCAGAGTTGGATAAGGACACCATTAGGAAGTTTTTTGCAGTAAGGACGAATAGAGAGGCCTTAACCAAGAAATCACTCATTTGTAAGGCTTCCTTGAAGGCCTCCAAGTTGTAGGATACATGTGCCATGAGTAGGTTTTGTTCTCTAGAAATGGGTCTTAACACCTAAAAATGGTTAAGGGGTGAGTAAAGGTCTAAAGCCATAATTGAACCTTCTCAAGCTCATGTGCCATGAACAACACCTATACCATAACCTTTTATATATTTTTCATACTACATATGGATCTCAGGGCCTTGACCATGGTTGTGGTAGGGAACAAGACTCAAGCCCTTAACCTTTATGGTCAAGGGAGGGAAACAACAACTCAAGCCCCAAATATATCATATCTAGCTCATGAACAAGTCCTTAGGTCACCACAAAAGGCCATGGATGGGTGAACAAGTCATCAAGTGCCTTGAACAAGTCCTCAAACCAACATAAAAGAACTTTGGCCTTTAAGAGGGATATAGGCATCGTGATTAGGTTTTGTACATTGAAAATGGGTGTAGAGGCATAAACATGGGAAGTTGGAAAGAATGGTCTAAACCCTTAACTAAACCTTCTCGATCTCAACCACCATCGACAACACCTAAAAACCATGACACAAGTCCTCTCTAGGGAGTATTTGGCATCTAAGTTGAATATGGGTGACATTATGAGGTCTTATCGATCATTATGGATGGGTCTTAGGTTCATGACTATAGTTGATGAAAGGAAACAAGAGTCTTCAACCCTAAACTTTTCTTCTCAAGCTCAAGAACCATAGACAAATAGTCAAACCACCACATATGACCTATGTAACATATCATTCACCTCCAAGTGGAATTTGGGCACCATGAATAAGTTAGTTTTGAACCAAGAATGGGTCTCAAGGTCTAACCAAGCTCAAGGGAGGGAAACAAGGGACTTGTTCCCTAAGTGAACATTTTTAGGACTTTCTCCCTAAGTGAACATTCTTAGGCTTAGCATTCTTAGAGTGGATAAGGTAGTTGTGTTACTATTTCCTTTCATTGAGTGAGAGTGAGAAAAAATGCATAGTGTTGGTCTCTTGGAAAAATGTAGCGATTCCCAAATCACAAGAAGGATGGGGTCTCAAGAATAGTTTTTTTCTCTTAAAGTATTTAGTTGATAAAAATGTTCGGAGTCTCCTCAAAAGTACCAAATTATGTATGCATGTCATAAAGGATAAATACATAGCTTCGGACTTAGTGGAGGACTAGGTAATAATTCCTGTTAAAAAATACCAAAATTCCTCGGTTATTTGAAAACCAATTATCACATCATTCCCCCTAATTGGAAATTTCCTGGTATGGCATGTTGGAAAGGGATATAATGTCCAATTAGGGTTGGAATTGTGGGTAGGAATCATAGAATCCTTCAATTTACCTATTCCCCTCATTCAATAAATAAATTTCCCCCTAATTGGAAATTTCCTGGTATGGCATGTTGGAAAGGGATATAATGTCCAATTAGGGTTGGAATTGTGGGTAGGAATCATAGAATCCTTCAATTTACCTATTCCCCTCATTCAATAAATAAATAATAGAGGCTTCAACACTCTGAGGAAAATTGCAAAAGAACCCATTGAAACTTGTAGTTAGCAATAATAGCTCTCTTGGAGAGAGTTTGGTCTTAGGGAGGATCATGTATAAATATTGAAGGACTTCACAAGGATCCTTAAAAATATTCTTTATAAGACTTGGTGAGGAGGAGGATCAACTTGTATGGTATTTTAATCGTTTTAGGGGATATGAACCAAGGCTAGGTTGTAAAGCACTTATAGTAGTGGGAGGTGAGATCCCACTTTTTGGTCATGGAAATTAATCTAGAAATTGAAATTCCTAGCTAGATAAATAAATAAAATTGTGGCTTGTCTTAAATAATAAATCTCTAACTTGGCACATCCTACAGAAAATAAATTTTTGAAGGCCCTGGTAGGTGTTGTCTCTATGAATCTAAAATTGAAGCTAACTTCCACCTTCTCTTGTCTTTACCCTACTCTAAGAAATTTTGGTGGAATATATAGGGGATAGAAATTAAATCTCCATAATGCATGGAGAGGGGAATCCATCTAAAAATATCTCACACGATGGTGTGAGAACAAGAAAACTAAAAGGTACAAATCCCTCCCACTCTCTATTGCTTGGGGAATATGGTTGGCCAAGAACATGACTTGACGGTATGTGAGGGTTTCAAGACGCAAGGATGTATGATTTCCCCACATAATCTTTGAGATCGTCCACATTTTCATCAATGTTCATCATTTTGCACCTCTCATTGTCATCATTCGCCATTCCCTTCTATTGAATCGATGTCAGAACGCTCTTGAATTCATTTCATATTTCATATGTCATAACTATGCTTGGATTCATTTCATATTCAGTTTATCAACTTGAAATTAAAATTTGATACTTTGCAATCTAGTTGGACCTTGATTCAAATACAAATATGAAATTTTTAATCATTAACATATCTACTAGAACATATGAAAAATAGGTTTATGGTTTACATGATGATATGATGATGGAATAAAGAGTGTTTGTGAGTGAAATTTGAGTCCATAAACCCTCCCATATCGTTAAGTCATGTGAATAGTCTATCCATGTCAAATTTCAATGCATACAGATACAATTTGAAAAAATTTCAACGTTGGCCCCATTCACATGTCATTGTTGCCCGCCTTTAGTATTTTTATGGTGTTGATTAAAAAATCAATGAAAAAGAGGGATTTTTCATCACAACTATGACACAGATACATTGTATATACATTAATGTATAACCTAAAATAAAAATGAATAAAGACTGACAAAAACTTAAAACTTGCATCAACCAAATTGTGTACTTTGAAAGAAAATTAGGGTTTATGGTTTACATGATGAATTGATGATGGAAGAAAGTGGGTGTGTGAGTTAAATTTGAGTCCAGAAACCCCCCCATATCATTAAGGAATGTGAATAGTCTATCCATGACAAATTCCAGTGCATACAAAAATTGTTTGAAAAAGTTTCAACATTGGCCCCATTCATAGGTCATTGTTGTCGGTGTCTAGTCCTCGTACAATTTTCGTTCCTTGTTCCTTGTTCCTTGTTCCTTGTAAAATTTGTTCGACATTACACACGTCCCATCATCTATTACTACAAGGGAGTATTTTTATTGTGTTGATTAATCAATCAATGAAAAAGAGGGATTTTTCATCAATACAACTATGACACAGATACATTGAATATACATTAATGTAGAACCTGAAAGAAAAATGAAGAAAGACTAATGCAAACTTAAAACTTGCGTCAACCAAATTGTGTACTTTGAAATAAAATTAGGGTTTCAAAAAAAATTCTATATAAATGACAAACACGTTCATCGAAACTTCGTTGATGCAATATTGTGACAACAGTATTGATGAAATCTTATACGATCATGATGGTATAAAAATGAAAGAGCTTCTCTTGGTTTCAAGAATAATTTATCCTCTACTGAACAAGGCCAACCATGTGAAGGTGGAAGCTCATATGGCCCCTCCCCTCCCCCTCACATCACTCTCAATTGATCCCCAAAACCCAATCTATAAAATATAAAATAATCGAAAGTAGTGTCCTATTAAGATTCATGCATAGAAACTACAAAAACAAAAATTAATGAAGGTACATGAAATTATGTGCTTCTAAATGATATTTTTAGTCTACCATGTACTTTATTATATTGGAAACTATTTTCAAGGTTCACATAATAATTAAACAACATGTAACATAGGATATAAAAGCGTCACATAAAACTTAAAAACATGTAATTAACCCATGACATTATAAGTAAATTATTTTAAGAGAATAATTCATACAAATTAAAATATTTTATAGTCACGTACCTGATCCAACCTCAACATCTATGTAATCATCCTTATTATGTATATTGATCTTCTTCATCGAACTTGACATTTTTATCATCATCAGGTACCCAACTTGGTGCGCAAGGTATGGAAGATATTTGTGAAATCTGGCACTGCTTGGTCTCATTCTTGCAGCAGTGTGGTGCATTTGGTATACAGGTCGTCATAACTTCCGACGGGGTAGTATTTTTCCTTAATAGCATCCCTGAAGGATTCCCAAGTGGTTGTGACTGAAAATAATGAGGTTTCCTTTGTTTCCTTTGTTTCCTTTTGCTCACAAAAAGTTTCCCACCAATCTTTGACATGGAGAACGGCTTTGAGGAGTGCAAAAGTAATCTTTTCTCTATTCGAAAATTTATGAACAAAAAAATACCCTTCTAGTAGATTCAACCACTTGTCTACGGCATCTGCATCTATCTGACCTTCAAATATAGGAATATCAAATTTTATTTGTACCTTGAAGGGGGTGGCGCCTCCGTTCGAAGAAGATGTGTCGTATGTTGGTAGTCGTCGAAGGATTTGTGCGAAACTATCCATCATCACGTTCCTCTGTTGCATGAGGGCTTCCTCAATCAACAGTTTGAAAGGATCTCATGTCCTGTCATCTTTATTTTCTCCTGCCATGGGAGGTCGCTTGGGCGTGCGAGAGCTTCTGTCCTCAAGAGAAACAAGCTCGAGACCCAACTCTTTGTACTCCGACCTCGTTGGGGACATGCATTAAAACGATAAGGAGTAGACTGCTCTGATACCACTGATCCAGATTTTATGAGCAGAACGAAATGAATACAGATTATTAATAGGTGCTTAACACAAAATAACAGAGATACAGTAAAACTGGTTATCTATTCAATAACGAAATAAGTTGAAACTGTAAAATGCAGTGGAAACAAGCTTGCTGGAATGGTGGCAGCTTATCTCTGAGAAGAGATGTGAAAGCAGTGCGCATTTGCAAGAAGAAGGTTACAATGAGACTCTGAAGGCCTTTTTACAATAAGAAAGAATTCCAAAAACCCTAGACATCCAAAATCCTAAACCTAGGAGATGAAGCGCCAAAAGTCATGTGGGCCCCGTTTGGGTAAGCTAGTACATCAACTTCCTGGGGTCGTAACTCTTGTATACGATCTCCGTTTTAGGTGTGTGATAGCCCGTTGAAAAGGTATCGTCGAGGAGATTAATTTTGGGGGCTCAATCATGCCTTTGGATATCATTGAGGAGATCGATAAAGAAAAACCTTCATTTAGGCCCTCAAAATGACCCCGGAAGTAAAAACTGCTAAAAATAGTAAATTGTCAAAAATGTCAGAAAACTGTTTTGAGCCAATTGGAAAATGTGGGTGGCCACCAATATCCATCTGGATCATATGTAGTAGAATAAGTTAGCTATTTGACATCCCTCTTCAAGGAGGATTCTTGTGCCATTATAGCTATGTTTTTAATATTGTCAAATTCCTTTACAAGCTTTGTAAATCTAGAGGACAATCAAGTTTTGATGGATATAGTGGGTAAAGAAGAATTGCATATGATTTTATAGAGTTTTCAAAAGGATAAAAGTCCAAGACCAGATGGACACCCCGTGGGATTTTTCCTAGGTTTCTCTGATTTTATTGAGGAACATCTTTGGAGAGTAGTTCATTTAACAAGGTCTAGAGGTAAAACTCACAATATCTTCAATACAACCTTTATAACATTGATTTGAAAAGTTGATAATCCCACATCATTTGAAAACTTCAGGCCAATATTTTTATGAAACTATGTGTGTGTGTCTGTGTGTGTGTGTGTACATCTACATCTACATATACATATACATATATAAGGTTATTGCAAGAAGGATAAAATGGGTTTTGTCAAGGAAAATATCTAAAGAGAAGTCAAGTTTTCTTGAAGGAAGTAAAATACATGAGGAAATAGGAATTTCCTAGGAAGGTTTACACTCAATCGAGGTCAAGAACAAAAGAGAAATGGTTATAAAAGTGGAACTTTTCATATCATATGACATGGTGAGTTGGTCGTACCTAAGACTAATTCTCATTCATTTGGGATTTTGTCATCAATCTGTAGTATAGGTAATGAATTGCATTACATCAATATATTTTTCCATTATTGAAGCTGATCCAGATTATTTTCGGCACGAAATGAGATCGGAGATATAATAAGGAAATGCACAAAGATATCGCATATATTCAATAATATAACATAAATGTATCGAATATGAAACCATAAACATAGATATACAGTAATATATGATTTCTATTAATGAAAGAAATGTACAGAGACTGTAGAAATACAGAGCAGAAGACTCGCTAGAATGGTTTCAGCTTATCTCTGAGAAGAGATGTGACGGCTACTCGCATTCACAAGAAGATGATTACAATGAGGCTCCGAAGGCCTTTTTACAATAAGCAGGAATGCCAAAAACCCTAGACATCCAAAAACTTGACACTGGGAGATGAAGCACCAAAAGTCATGTGGGCCCCGTTTGGGTAAGTGAGTACATCAACTTCCCGGGGTCGAAACTTTTGCATACGATCTCCGTTTTAGGCGTGTGATAGCTCGTTGGAAATGTATCGTAGAGAAGATTCATTTTGGGGGCTCAATCATTCCTTTGGATATCATTGAGAACCTCTATCTCAAAAAACCTTCAATTGGGCCCTCAAAATAGCCCCGGAAGTTAAAACCTGCTAAAAATTGTAAATTGCCAAAATTGCCAGAAAGTTGTTTTGAGCCATTTGGAAAAGGTGAGTGGCTACCGATATCCACCTGGATCAATCCTTCCTCCTAAGGAAGCAATGGTCTCCTTTGCGTTGAGTTCTCGGGGGAAATGGAAAAGCATTTGTTGAATTTGCATCTTGGTGAGCTGCTTGTCTTGCTGGAGACATCGCGCTGCTCAGTTTGTGGAAATCTGTGACGAACCTGTTGCGGTTGAGGCTGCTCAACAAGTTGAGATACATGAGAGGACGATGTGTAGAAAGAATCTTTTCACTTGGATGCATCCTTGTCGACCTTCTTCTATTGGATAGAAGGTGCTTGGGGCAAGGCTGTAGTGGTTGCAGTGTCCTTTTGTTCTTCTTTTGAACAGATTGTGAAGAAGTTGAATTTTACAGTATGAGATACTACCTTGCAACACTTTTTAGGTGGAACAGTAGTCGGAACTACCTCTAGTATTCTATAGAGATGACCCCCCAAAGTAACAATGACACTACGGGGTCGAGACTCATAAACAGCATGGTGTCTCCACATATATGAATGGCCCAAGAGAACATCACAGACATCCAGTGGGGAAACATCACATAATACCTCATCCTTTAAGGGTTGGATACCGTATGACAATCGGCACTGTTGGTTGACACGGAGATCTCATCCTTGCCAAAGCCACTCGATGTTGTATGTATGTGGGTGTGGTGTTGTCGACAATCCCAACTGTTTGACGACCTCTACTGAGATGAGGTTCTTCTTGCTTCCTCTATCAACAATAAAATGCAGTGGGGTCCCCTTCACCCACATCTATGAATGAAAAAGGTTCTCCCCATCTTCAAGATCTATTGGTTCTTCTGGTTGAATTGTTGCGGTCGCGACAATAGCAGTGGGGTCTGCGTCAATCATATGTCCTTTACCAGTATTTTCATAATCAAATTTTGAATCAGGGTTTGGCTCCTTGTCTTTGATCTTGACCACCAATGACTATTTTGAGCGACATTCATTGGTTTTGTGCCATGGGATTTTGTGGAAATCACACCATTTTCTAGTTTCCTTCTTTGTCTTCCCGTGACCCTTCTTTTCCTGTGTCTTGGACTGGTTTTCAGGAGACTGTTTGTTAGGGTAGTCTTTTTCATACTTTGGTTGTTGAGGATTTCCATACCCGAATTCCCGTTTGTTCTGATGCTTAAATTTCTGCTCAATTTTAACAGCATGTCGATAAGCAGCACTGAGTGATGAGATGTCCAGAAAATCCATTTCAGTCTGGATGTATCTGTGTAGAGCCCCACGGTATTTCAGAACCAAGTGTCGTTCGGAGTCTTTGATACCCAACTTGGTGCACAAGGTATGGAAGGTAATGGTGAACTCCACAGTGTGGTCCATCTCATGTATTGGTCCTCATAGTTGCCAACAGGGTAATATTGTTCCTTTACCGCATCCACAAAAAAAATCCCAAGTGGGATCGGCCACATATATTTCAGACTCCTCTGTGGAACTCTACTCCCAGTAAGTTTCCCACCAATGTTTGACATGAGGGAGAGCTTTAAGGAGTGCAAAGGTGATCTTTTCTTTGTCAGAAAAATTGTGAACAGAGAAATAACCTTCCAGCAGAGTTAACCATTTTTCTAGGGCTTCTGCATCTATATGTCCTTCAAATACAGGAATATCAAAATTCACTTGTACCTTGAAAGGTGAGGTGCCTCCAAAGTGGCCGCTTGATGAATATGCGCCTGATGCTATCGACAGGCGTTGAAGGAAGTGGGAAAAATTCTCCATCATTTCGTCCCTCTGTCGCGTGAGATCTTGCTCAAGCAATAGATTGATAGGATCGTCTGCTCCGTCGTTTTTCTTTTCTTCCACCATTGAGGGTTTCTTGGGTGTGCGAGAGAGATTGTCTTCAAGAGAGACAAGATTGAGACCCAACTTTCTATACTCGGACCTCGTCGGGGACATGCACTGAAAAAAAACGATCAAGAGCAGCCTGCTCTGATACCACTGATCCAGATTATATTCGGCACGAAATGAGATCGGAGATATAATAAGGAAATGCACAGAGATATCACAGATATTCAATAATATAAAATAAATGTATCGGAGATGCAACTATACACACATATATACAGTAATACACGATTTCTATTAATGAAATAAATGTACAGAGACTGTATAAATACAGAGTAGAAGACTCGCTAGAATGGTGGCAGCTTATCTCTGAGAAGAGATGTGACGGCTACTCGCATTCGCAAGAAGATCATTACAATGAGGCTCTAAAGGCATTTTTACAATAAGCAGGAATGTCAAAAACCCTAAACATCCAAAAACCTAACCCTGGGAGATGAAGCGCCAAAAGTCATGTGGGCCCCGTTTGGGTAAGTGAGTACATCAAATTCCCGGGGTCGTAACTTTTGCATACGATCTCCGTTTTAGGCGCGTGATAGCTCGTTGGAAAGGTATCATCGAGGAGATTCATTTTGGGTGCTCACTCATGGCTTCGGCTATCATTGAGAACCTCTATCTAGAAAAACCTTCATTTGGGCCCTCAAAATGGCCCCGGAAGTTAAAACCTCCTAAAAATAGTAAATTGCCAGAAAGGCATTTTGAGCCATTTGGAAAAGGTGGGTGGCCATCGATATCCACCTGGATCAATCCTCTCTCCTTAGGAAGCAATGGTCTTCGTTCCGTTGAGTGCCCGGGGGAGAGGGAAAATCATTTGTTGAATCTGCATCTTGGTGAGTTGCTTGTCTTGCTGGAGACGTCACACTGCTCAGTTTGTGGAAATCTGTGACGAACCTGTTGCGGTTGAGGCTGCTCAACAAGTCGAGATACATGAGAGGATGATGTTCAGAAGGAATCTTTGCACTTGGCTGCAACCTTTTCTCCCTCCTTTTGTTGGATAGAAGGTGCTTGGGGCAAGGCTGTAGTGGTTGCAGTGTCATTTTGTTCTCCTTTTGAACAGATTGTGAATAAGTTGAATTTTGTAGTATGAGATACTACCTTGCGGCACTTTTTAGGTGGAACAGTAGTCGGAACTACCTCTGGTATTTTGTAGAGATGACCCTCAAAAGTAACAATGACACTACGAGGTCGAGACTCATAAACATCATGGCGTCTCCACATATATGGTTGGCCCAAGAGAACATCACAGACATCCAGTGGGGCAACATCACATAATACCTTATCTTTGAAAGGTTGGATACCGTATGACAATCGGCACTGTTGGTTGACACGAAGATCTCGTCCTTGCCGAAGCCACCTGATGTTGTATGGCTGCGGGTGTGGTGTTGTCGACAATCCCAACTGTTTGACGACCTCTGCTGAGATGAAGTTCTTCTGGCTTCCGCTATCAACAATAAAATGCAGCAGGGTCCCCTTCACCCACATCTATGAATGAAAAAAGCGCTATCCCTCTTGAGGATCTATTGGTTCTTCTGGTTGAATTGTTGCAGTCATGACAAAAGTAGTGGGGTCTGCGTCAATGATATGTCCTTTACCAGTATTTTCAGAATCAGATTCTGAATCAGGGTTTGGCTCCTTGTCTTTGATCTCGACCACCAATGACTTTTTTGAGTGACATTCATCGGTGTTGTGCCAGGGGCTTTTGTGGAAATCACACCATTTTCCAGTGTCCTTCTTTGTCTTCCCGTGACCCTTCTTTTCCTGTGTCTTGGACTGGTTTTCAGGAGACTGTTTGTTAGGGTCGTCTTTGTCATACTTTGGTTGTTGCGGATTTGCAGACCCAAATTCCCGTTTGTTCTGGTGCTTAAATTTCTGCTCAATTTTAACAGCATATCGATAAGTAGCACCGAATGATGAGATATCCAGAAAATCCATTTCAGTCTGGATGTATCTATGTAGAGCCCCACGATATTTCAGAACCAAGTGTCGCTCGGAGTCTTTGACACCCAACTTGGTGTGCAAGGTATGGAAGGTATTGGTGAACTCCGGAACTGCTTGTCCCCTCTCTTGCCGCAGTGTGGTCCATCTCATGTATTGGTCCTCATAGTTGCCAACAGGGTAATATTGTTCTTTTACCGCATCCACACAAAAAATCCCTTGTGGGATCGACCCCATATATTCCAGACTCCTCTGTGGAACTTTGCTCCCAATAAGTTTCCCACCAATGTTTGACATGAGGGAGAGCTTTAAGGAGTTCAAAGGTGATCTTTTCTTTGTCGAAAAAAATGTGAATAGAGAAATAACCTTCTAGCAGAGTTAACCATTTTTCTAGGGATTCTGCATATATCTGTCCTTCAAATACAGGAATATCAAAATTAACTTGTACCTTGAAAGGTGAGGTGCCTCAAAAGTGGCTGCTTGATGAAGATGTGCATGTTGCTATCGGCAAGCGTTGAAGGATGTGGGAAAAATTCTCCATCATTTCGTCCCTCTGTCACGTGAGAGCTTGCTCAAGCAATAGATTGATAGGATCGTATGCTCCGTCATTTTTCATTTCTTCCGCCATTGATGGTTTCTTGGGTGTGCGAGAGCGATTTTCTTCAAGAGAGACAAGCTCGAGACCCAACTTTCTATACTCGGACCTTGTCGGGGACATGCACTCAAAAAAAACGATCAAGAGCAGCCTGCTCTGATACCACTGATCCGGATTATTTTCGGCACGAAATGAGATCGGAGATATAATAAGGAAATGCACAAGGATATCGCAGATATTAAATAATATAACATAAATGTATCAGATATGCAACCATAAACACAGATATACAGTAATACACGATTTCTATTAATGAAAGAAATGTACAGAGACTGTAGAAATACAGAGTAGAAGACTCGCTAGAATGGTGGCAGCTTATCTCTGAGAAGAGTTGTGACGGCTACTCGCATTCACAAGAAGATGATTACAATGAGGCTCTGAAGGCCTTTCTACAATAAGCAGGAATGCCAAAAACCCTATACATCCAAAAACCTAACCCTGGGAGATGAAGCGCCAAAAGTCATGTGGGCCCCGTTTGGGTAAGTGAGTACATCAACTTCCCGGGGTCATAACTTTTGCATACGATCTCAGTTTTAAGCGTGTGATAGCTCGTTGGAAAGGTATAGTCGAGGAGATTCATTTTGGGGGATCAATCATGCCTTTGGCCATCATTTAGAACCTCTATCTCTAAAAACCTTCATTTGCGCCCTCAAAATGGCCCCGGAAGTTAAAACCTGCTAAAAATAGTAAATTGTCAAAATTGCCAGAAAGTCATTTTGAGCCATTTGGGAAAGGTGGATGGCCACCGATATCCACCTGGATCAATTCTCCTTCCTTAGGAAGAAATGGTCTCCATTGCATTGAGTTCCTGGGGGAGAGGGAAAAGCATTTGTTGAATCTACATCTTGGTGAGCTGCTTGTCTTGCTAGAGATGTCGTGCTGCTCAGTTTGTGGAAATCTATGACGAACCTGTTGCAGTTGAGGCTGCTCAACAAGTCAATATACATGAGAGGAGGATGTGTAGAAGGAATCTTTTCACTTGTCTTCAGCCTTGTCGACCTGCTTCTGTTGGATAGAAGGTGCATAGGGTAAGGTTGTAGTGGTTGCAGTGTCATTTTGTACTCCTTTTGAACAGATTGTGAAGAAGCTGAATTTTACTGTATGAGATACTACCTTGAGACACTTTTTAAGTGGAACAGTAGTCGGAACTACCTCTGGTATTCTATAGAGATGACCCCCCAAAGTAACAATGACAGTACGGGGTCGAGACTCATAAACAGCATGGCATCTCCACATATATGGTTGGCCCAAGAGAACATCACAGACATCCAATGGGGCAACATCACATAATACCTCATCCTTGAAGCGTTAGATACCGTATGACAATCGGCACTGTTTGTTGACACGGAGATCTCATCCTTGCCGAAGCCACCCGATGTTGTATGGCTGCGGGTGTGGTGTTTTCGACAATCCCAACTGTTTGACGACCTCTGCTGAGATGAGGTTCTTTTGGCTTCTGCTATCAACAATAAAATACAACGGGGTCCCCTTCACTCACATATGTGAATGAAAAAGGTGCTCCCCCTCTTCAGGATCTATTGGTTCTTCTGGTTGAATTGTTGCGGTCACGACAATAGCAGTGGGGTCTGCGTCAATGATCTGTCCTTTACCAGTATTTTCATAATCAGATTCTGAATCAGGGTTTGGCTCCTTGTCTTTGATCTCGACCACCAATGACTGTTTTGAGTGAAATTCATCGGTGTTGTGCCAGGGGATTTTGTGGAAATCACACCATTTTCCAGTGCCCTTCTTTGTCTTCTCGTGACCCTTCTTTTCCTGTGTATTGGACTGGTTTTTGGGAGATTGTTTGTTAGGGTCATCTTTGTCATACTTTGGTTGTTGCGGATTTGCAGACCTGAATTCCTGTTTGTTCTAGTGCTTAAATTTTTGCTCAATTTTAACAACATATCGATAAGCAGCACCGAGTGATGAGATGTCCAGAAAATCCATTTCAGACTGGATGTATCTGTGTAGAGCCTCACAGTATTTCAGAACCAACTGTCGCTCGAAGTATTTGATACCCAACTTGGTGCTCAAGGTATGGAAGGTATTGGTGAACTCCTGAACTACTTTACCCCTCTCTTGCCGCAGTGTGGTCCATATCATGTATTGGTCCTCATAGTTGCCAACAGGGTAATATTGTTCTTTTACCACATCCACACAAAAAAATCCCAAGTGGGATCGGATCCATATATTCCAAACTCCTCTGTGGAACTTTGCTCCCAGTAAGTTTCCCACCAATGTTTGACATGAGGGAGAGCTTTAGGGAGTGCAAAGGTGATCTTTTCTTTGTTGGAGAAATTGTGAACAGAGAAATAACCTTCCAGCAGAGTTAACCATTTTTCTAGGGCTTTTACATCTATTTGTCCTTCAAATACAGGAATATAAAAATTAACTTGTACCTTGAAAGGTGAGGTGCCTCCAAAGTGGCCACTTGATGAAGATGTGCCTGATGCTATCGACAGGCATTGAAGGATGTGGGAAAAATTCTCCATCATTTCGTCCCTCTGTCGCGTGAGAGTTTGCTCAAGCAATAGATTGATAAGATCGTCTGCTCTGTCGTTTTTCTTTTCTTTCGCCATTGAGTTTTTATTGGGTGTGCGAGAGTGATTGTATTCAAGAGAGACAAGCTCGACACCCAACTTTCTATACTCGGACCTCGTCGGGGACATGCACTGAAAAAAAACAATCAAGAGCAGTTTTCTCTGATACCACTGATCCGGATTATTTTCGGCACGAAATGATATCGGAGATATAATAAGGAAATACATAGAGATATCGCAGATATTCAATAATATAACATAAATATATCGTAGATGCAACCATAAACACAGATATACAGTAATACACGATTTCTATTAATGAAAGAAATGTACAGAGACTGTAGAAATACATAGTAGAAGACTCGCTCTGGTATTTTGTAGTCGGAACTACCTCTGGTATTCTGTAGAGATGACCCCCCAAAGTAACAATGACACTAAGGGGTCAAGACTCATAAACAGCATGGCGTCTCCACATATATGGTTGGCCCAAAAGAACATCACAAACATCCAGTGGGGCAACATCACATAATACCTCATCCTTGAAGGGTTGGATACCATATGACAATCAGCACTGTTGGTTGACATGGAGATCTCATCCTTGCCGAAGCCACCCGATGTTGTATGGCTGCAAGTGTGGTGTTGTCGAAAATCCCAACTGTTTGACGACCTCTGGTGAGATGAAGTTCTTCTGTCTTTAGCTATCAACAATAAAATGCAGTGGGGTCCCCTTCACCCACTTCTGTTAATGAAAAAACCACTCCCCCTCTTCAGGATCTATTGGTTCTTCTGGTTGAATTGTTGTGGTCACGAAAATAGCAGTGGGGTCTGTGTCAATGATATGTCCTTTACCATTATTTTCAGAATCATATTTGGAATCAGGGTTTGGCTCCTTGTCTTTGATCTCGACCACCAATGAATTTTTTGAGTGACAGTCATCGGTGTTGTGCCAGAGGCTTTTTTGGAAATCACACCATTTTCCAGTGTCCTTCTTTGTCTTCCCGTGACCCTTCTTTTCCTATGTCTTGGACTGGTTTTCGGGATACTGTTTGTTAGGTTCGTCTTTGTCATACTTTGGTTTTTTCAGATTTGTAGACCCGAATTCCCGTTTGTTCTGGTGCTTAAATTTCTACTCATTTTTAACAGCATATCGATAAGCAGCACTGAGCGATGAGATGTCCAGAAAATCCATTTCAGTCTGGATGTATCTGTGTAGAGCCCCACAGTATTTCAGAACCAAGTGTCGCTCAGAGTATTTGATACCCAACTTGGTGTACAATGTATGGAAGGTATTGGTGAACTCAGAAACTGCTTGGCCCCTCTCTTGCCGCAGTGTGGTCCATCTCATGTACTGGTCCTCATAGTTGCCAACAGGGTAATATTGTTCTTTCACCGCATCCACAAAATAATCCCAAGTGGGATCGGCCCCACATATTCCAGACTCCTCTGTGGAAATTTTCTCCCAGTAAGTTTCCCACCAATGTTTGACATGAGGGAGATCTTTAAGGAGTGCAAAGGTGATCTTTTCTTTGTCGGAAAAATTGTGAACAGAGAAATAACCTTCCAGCAGAGTTAACCATTTTTCTAGGGCTTCTGCATCTATCTGTCCTTCAAATACAGGAATATAAAAATTAAATTGTACCCTTAAAGGCGAGGTGCCTCCAAAGTGGTCGCTTGATGAAGATGCACCTGATGCTATCCGCAAGCGTTGAAGGATGTGGGCAAAATTCTCCATCATTTTGTCCCTCTGTCGCGTGAGAGCTTGCTCAAGCAATAGATTGATAGGATTGTCTGCTCCGTCGTTTTTCTTTTCTTCCGCCATTGAGGGTTTCTTGGGTGTGCGAGAGAAATTGTCCTCAAGAGAGACAAGCTCGAGACCCAACTTGCTATACTCGGACATCGTCGGGGACATGCACTGAAAAAAAAAAATGATCAAGAGCAGCCTATTCTGATACCACTGATCCGGATTATTTTCGGCATGAAATGAGATCCGAGATATAATAAGGAAATGCATAGAGATATCACAGATATTCAATAATATAACATAAATGTATCGGAGATGCAACCATAAACACATATATACAGTAATACACGATTTATATTAATGAAAGAAATGTACGGAGACTAGAGAAATACAGAGTAGAAGACTCGCTAGAATGGTGGAAGCTTATCTCTGAGAAGAGATGTGACGGCTACTCGCATTCGCAAGAAGATGATTACAATGAGGCTCTGAAGGCCTTTTTACAATAAGCAGGAATGCCAAAAACCCTAGAAATCCAAAAACCTAACCGTGGGAGATGAAACGCCAAAAGTCATGTGGGCCCCGTTTGGGTAAGTGAGTACATCAACTTCCCGGGGTCGTAACTTTTGCATACGATCTCTGTTTTAGGCATGTGATATCTCGTTGGAAAGGTATCATCGAGGAGATTCATTTTGGGGGCTCAATCATGCCTTTGGCCATCATTGAGAACCTATATCTTGAAAAACATTCATTTGGGCCCTAAAAATGCCCCCAAAAGTTAAAACCTGCTAAAAATAGTAAATTGCCAAAATTGCCAGAAAGACATTGTGAGCCATTTGGAAAAGGCGGGTGGTCACCGATATCCACCTGGATCAATCCTCCCTCCTTAGGAAGCAATGGTCTCCATTGCGTTGAGGTCTAGGAGGAGAGGGAAAAGCATTTGTTGAATCTGCATCTTGGTGAGTTGCTTGTCTTGCTGGAGACGTCGCGCTGCTCAGTTTGTGGAAATTTGTGACGAACCTGTTGCGGTTGAGGCTGCTCATCAAGTCGAGATACATGAGAGGACGATGTGCAGAAGGAATCTTTTCACTTGTCTGCAGTCTTATCGACCTACTTCTGTTCGATAGAATGTGCTTAGGGAAAGGCTGTTATGGTTGCAATGTCCTTTTGTTCTCCTTTTGGATAGATTGTGAAGAAGATGAATTTTGCAGTATGAGATACTACCTTGCGGCATTTTTTAGGTGGAATAGTAGTCGGAACTATCTCTAGTATTCTGTAGAGATGACCCCCCAAAGTAACAATGAGACTATGGGGTTGAGACTCATAAACAGCATGGCGTCTCCACATATATGGTTGGCCCAAGAGAACATCACAGACATCCAGTGGGGCAACATCACATAATACCTCATCCTTGAAGGGTTGGATACCGTATGACAATCGGCACTGTTGGTTGACACGGAGATCTCGTCCTTGCTGAAGCCACCTGATGTTGTATGGTTGCAGGTGTGGTGTTGTCGACAATCCCAATTGTTTGATGACCTCTGCTGAGATGAGGTTCTTTTGGATTCCGCTATCAACAATCAAATGCAGCGGGGTCCCCTTCACCCACATCTGTGAATGAAAAAAGTGCTCCCCCTCTTCAGGAGCTATTGGTTCTTCTGGTTGAATTGTTGCAGTCGCGAAAATAGCAATGGGGTATACGTCAATGATCTTTCCTTTACCAGTGTTTTTAGAATCAGATTCTGAATCAGGGTTTGGCTCCTTGTCTTTGATCTCGACCACCAATGATTGTTTTGAGCGACATTCATCAGTGTTGTGCCAGGGGATTTTATGGAAATCACACCATTTTCCAGTGTCCTTCTTTGTCTTCCCGTGACCCTTATTTTCCTGTGTCTTGGACTGGTTTTCGAAATATTGTTTGTTAGGGTCGTCTTTGTCATACTTTGGTTGTTACGGATTTGCAGACCCGAATTCCCATTTGTTCTGGTGCTTAAATTTATGCTCAATTTTAACACCATATCGATAAGCAGCACCGAGTGATGAGATGTCCAGAAAATCCATTTCAGTCTTGATGTATCTGTGTAGAGCCCCACGGTATTTCAGAACCAAGTGTCGCTCAGAGTCTTTGATACCCAACTTGGTGCGCAAGGTATGGAAGGTATTGGTGAACTCTGGAACTGCTTGGCCCCTCTCTTGCTGTAGTGTGGTCCATCTCATGTATTGGTCCTCTTAGTTGCCAACAGGGTAATATTGTTCTTTTACCGCATCCACACAAAAAAATCCCAAGTGGGATCGGCCCCATATATTCCAGACTCCTCTGTGGAACTTTGCTCCCAGTAAGTTTCCCACCAATGTTTGACATGAGGGAGAGCTTTAAGGAGTGAAAAGGTGATATTTTCTTTGTCGGAAAAATTGTGAACAGAGAAATAACCTTCCAGCAGAGTTAACCATTTTTCTAGCGCTTTTGCATCTATCTGTCCTTCAAATACAGGAATATCAAAATTAACTTGTACCTTGAAAGGTGAGGTGCCTCCAAAGTGGTCGCTTGATGAATATGCACATGATGCTATCAGCAGGCGTTGAAGGATGTGGGAAAAATTCTCCATCATTTCATCCCTCTATCGCGTGAGAGCTTGCTCAAGCAATAGATTGATAGGATCGTCTCCTCCGTCGTTTTTCTTTTCTTCCACCATTGAGGGTTTCTTGGGTGTGTGAGAGAGATTTTCTTCAAGAGAGACAAGCTCGAGACCCAACTTGTTATACTTGGACCTCGTCGGGGACATGCACTGAAAAAAAACAATCAAGAGCAGCCTGCTCTGATACCACTGATCCGGATTATTTTCGGCACGAAATGAGATGGGAGATATAATAAGGAAATGCACAGAGATATCACAGATATTCAATAATATAACATAAATGTATCAGAGATGAAACCATAAACACAGATATACAGTAATACATGATTTTTATTAATGAAAGAAATGTACAGAGACTGTAGAAATACAAAGTAGAAGACTCGCTAGAATGGTGGCAGCTTATCTCTAAGAAGAGATGTGACGGCTACTCGCATTCGCAAGAAGATGATTACAATGAGGCTCTGAAGGAATTTTTACAATAAGAAAGAATTCCAAAAACCCTAGACATCCAAAAACCTAACCCTGGGAGATGAAGCGCCAAAAGTCATGTGGGCCCCATTTGGGTAAGTGAGTACATCAACTTCCTAGCGTCGTAACTTTTGCATACGATCTCCATTTTAGGCATGTGATAGCTCGTTAGAAAGGTATCATCGAGGATATTCATCTTGGGGGATCAATCATGCCTTCGACTATCATTGAGAACCTCGATCATGAAAAAACTTCATTTGGGCCCTCAAAATGGCCCCGAAAGTTAAAACCTACTAAAAATAGTAAATTGCCAAAATTGCCAGAAAGTCGTTTTGAGCCATTTGGAAAAGGTGGATGGCCACCGATATCCACCTGGATCAATCCTCCCTCTTTAGGAAGAAATGGTCTCCATTGTGTTGAGTTCCCGGGGGAGAGGGAAAAGCATTTGTTGAATCTGCATCTTGGTGAGTTGCTTGTCTTGCTGGAGACGTCGCGTTGCTCAGTTTGTGGAAATCTGTGATGAACCTGTTGTGGTTGAGGCTGCTCAACAAGTGGAGATACATGAGAGGATGATGTGCAGAAGGAATCAATGCACTTGGCTGCAGCCTTGTCGACCTGCTTCTGTTGGATAGAAAGTGCTTGGGGCAATACTGTAGTTGTTGCAGTGTCTTTTTGTTCTCCTTTTGAATAGATTGTTAAGAAGCTGAATTTTGCAGTATGAGATACTACCTTGCGGCACTTTTTAGGTTGAACAGTAGTCGGAACTACCTCTGGTATTCTGTAGAGATGACCCCCCAAAGTAACAATGACACTACGGGGTCAAGACTCATAAATAGCATGGCGTCTCCACATATATGGTTGGCCCAAGAGAACATCACAGACATCCAGTGGGGCAACATCACATAATACCTCATGCTTGAAGGGTTGGATACCGTATGACAATCGACACTGTTGGTTGATATAAAGATCTCGTCCTTGCTGAAGCCACCCGATGTTGTATGGCTGCGGTGTGGTGTTGTCGACAATCCCAACTGTTTGACGACCTTTGCTGAGATGAGGTTCTTTTGGCTTCCACTATCAACAATAAAATGCAGTGTGGTCCCCTTCACCCACATCTGTGAATGAAAAATGCACTCCCCCTCTTCAAGATCTATTGGTTCTTCTAGTTGAATTGTTGCGGTCACGACAATAATAGTGGGGTCTGCGTCAATGATCTGTCCTTTACCAGTATTTTCAGAATCATATTCTGAATCAGGGTTTGGCTCCTTGTCTTTGATCTTGAACACCAATGACTGTTTTGAGCGACATTCATCGGTGTTGTGCCAGGGGATTTTGTGGAAATCACACCATTTTCCAGTGTCCTTCTTTGTCTTCCCGTGACCCTTCTTTTCCTGTGTCTTGGACTGGTTT